>JADMNL010000036.1:35740000-36045000 GCA_016271365.2 Neoceratodus forsteri | reverse complement strand
TCAGTGGCGGCTCTACACCAGGGCCCCGCCAGGGCACGTGCCTCCGGAAAAAAAAAAAAAAAAAAAAATGCTGTGCCCCAGTTGGTAGCCCCATATGGTGCAGAGCTTCCCCCATAGTAACAATATATCAGTGCCCTGGCTGCCATCTGTTGTGCCCCAGTAACCATTTGTGACTATAGCCGCTACTGTACACAGTGCCTGAATGCATCTGTGGGGAGGGAGAAAATAGGTTAAAAAAAAAGACCCCAGTGTGTGGCAGAATAGTGCCAGCACTCTTGGGCCAACCCCTTACTGCACCTTTGTTCCTACAGGAGAATGCTGACCCTGTGGGTCTCCGCATGGGGGGGGGAACGCGGGCATGCCGTAGAGTACAGAGGGGCTAAGTGGCAGAGAAGGGACCAGACAGGGCTCAGAAGGGGCCAAGCTGAAGAAAGGCAGTTCTGTAGAGAAAGAAGCATAAACTGTATTAAAAAAAAAAAAAAAAAAAAAAGCCCACCTGGTTTGCCTGATTTAAACTTAAAAAAAAAAAACCCACATATTCGGATACAGTTCACTGGCTATTTCCCATTTGTTCTGCATTTCTCCTCTCCAGTATTTAATATGGAGGTCATATGCATGAACACAGAATCTTTGTTCCTTGAGAGTTCATCTTCCGTTGCTTATTCCCCACCAGATACAATACTCTGTGGCATAGCAGCTATTCCCACGGCAACAGGCTATGACATCACAACACAGGATTGTGACTTTAAGTGACGCATAAACTGTAGGGGCAGAGGAAGTCCAAGGGATAAAGAGCCTGTTTTAGAGCAGATTGTCTCAGTAGTCAGTGGTGTAATGGGGAGGAGAAATCTAGAGAAGATTTTTAATTTATTTGAAAACTGATCGTGAAAGGCACGCTGAGCCAGGGGCTTCCTTCCAGGTGTGACCCGGGGAAAGCTGGAAAGGGGATACAATTAAATCAAAAACAGCAGTAGAGAAGCATT
Organism: Neoceratodus forsteri; assembly: GCA_016271365.2. NCBI lineage: Eukaryota > Metazoa > Chordata > Ceratodontiformes > Ceratodontidae > Neoceratodus > Neoceratodus forsteri. The sequence goes on along the minus strand of JADMNL010000036.1, from coordinate 36,044,017 downwards.
CCAAAGACAAAGTGCAGATTGTGTACAGTTCAACAGGATGCAAGTGCAAAAAGCAATAAATGGCGAACAGAAGTTGGTTGTCTGAGCAGCACCAGTACCTGTTTAAAATGACAAAAGTAGTTTAATACAAATAAGTGCAGTAGTTGTAGCAACATGAACTGATCCAAGTGAGGACCATGGTGGGGTTAAAAGGGCAGCAGGGACAAGTCAGGTAGGGGCTGACAGGAGCAGGAGGGGGGCAGGAGGAGCTTTAGCTTGTGCCTAAGGAAAACAGGTGTGTTTAAAGAGCTGCTGACGCCTCAAAGAAAACTCTGAAAAACATAATATTTAGGTACCTTTCAGCTTGCATTCCATATATATTCTATAGATTTCTGTAACAGTATTTATTACTGAGATTTGTATGAATACTGTACATGATCTTCATACCTCAAAGTTCATCTGCCTCTATAGCTTACTCCCCACTTCAAGTCCTAAACCTCTGTGACATCACAGTCTGTTGCCATGGGAGTAACTGTGATGTCATAAGCAGTGTATTATGACTTCAGGTAGGTAGAAAGCAGCAGGAATAGAAGAACTCTTGGGGAGCAAAGATCTTGTTTTCATGCAAATTACACCAGTAATAAATAATGAAGAGGAGGAGGAATACAGATCTAATGTAAAATACAAGCTGAACTGTATCTATTAATGTCACGTTTTGGTAAAGTTCTCCTGAAGGCGTCAGCTGCTCTTTAATACAAGCTGAACTGTGTCTCAATATCATGTTTTTTTTTCCCCAAGCAGATCAGCAACTCTTTAAAATAGCCCCAAAATGTTGTACATTTTGATTAATGTGTGTTTTTTAGATTTCTTTCATCCCACGTTGTGTAGAAGGCAACAAACATAGAAACATAGAAACATAGAAACATAGAAACATAGAAACATAGAATTTGACGGCAGATAAGGACCGCTTGGCCCACCCAGTCTGCCCATTTCCCTACCTACTGGATAAGCTGCAGATCCTAGTTAACCAGCAGCCTACTTCTTCCTACCCCCATCCCCCAGAACTGCCTTATGACTATCCCATGCATGCTTGAATTCCACCACTGATTTTGACTCCACAACCTCCTTCGGAAGGCCGTTCCATGCATCCACAACCCTCTCTGTAAAAAAATACTTCCTTAAATTACCTCTGAGCCGCCCCCCCTCTATTTTCAAATTGTGCCCTCTTGTTCTTGCACACCTCTTTTTTTGAAAGATGCTACCCTCTTGGACTTTGTTGACCAGTTGACCAGCTGAGTCTGCAGCCCATCCGAAATATCAGAAATGTAGCATCTACACTGGCTGGTGTTATGTTGTTTGGTGGAGAGCCAGTGTATGCAGAGGAACAGTTTTGCTTGCCCTGTTAACGAGACAGGTGGCCAGTGGGATTACCAACAAGTCCCGGCAGCCAAGTTTGATGGTAGAAGTGCAGAAAGCGCACAGAAAAACGTCAGGCTGGTAATCCTGTTGGGGTCTATTGATTTGGAGGAACACTGATCGAATATGACATTAAAGCAGCTTAGTTCAGCTAATCTTGTTACAAAGGTACAGACTGCTCGTATAACGGTCCAGTAGCAGCCTGCCTTCATCTCGAAGGACACGTAAACCACCTTTTATTGCCAGTAAAATGTTCCAAACTCCAGCTGCATAGAGAGGCAGAGGAAAGGCTGCTGTTTACATAGATGCTAAAAACTGCATTTTTATATAGTTAACATAAATGCAGTTTCATAGCATTTGAAAAATGTGTACAGTAGCCTTTCCTTTCCGACAAGCCCACCCTGTCAGCTCCTTAAAATGGCCTCTGAACATGCTACGTGATTGTCATAGGAGCCAGAGAGCTATGAAGCACTCTACAGTGCTAACTTGTATATATATATATATATATATATGTATGTATGTATATGTATATGTGTGTGTGTGTGTGTGTGTGTGTGTGTGTGTATATATGTATATATATATATATGTGTGTGTGTGTGTGTGTGTGTGTGTGTATGTATATGTGTGTGTGTGTATATATATATATATATATATATATATATACATATATACATATGTGTAATATATAGTTTCCAAATAATACTATCGAAAACGATTAAAAAAATTCCTTGTAATCCATCTCACAGCACTCTGCAGACTCAATAATACCACACTTCACTTTCAATAATACTATCGTTCCAACGAACGATAGTATTATCACTGCAACAGCGCAAGCGTACTCCTCAACTTCGTGCCGACCACAAACCAGCTTAATCACCTCACAGCTGTAATAGTTTAAAAAAGTAATTTGCGGGAAAGTAACGCTTGCTTCAGTTTCACGATACTCTCTCAGTAAAAATCCCAAACATGGCACTATCAAAGCCACAAACTATTACAGAAAGCAGACTTCAATTTATCTCTGAGCAAGAAAATCAAAATACTTAACAAAAAAAACAAACAAAAAAAAAACCAAAACTGCCTTCGATTTAAAACTCAACTACCTGACGACCATAGGTGAGTCACGCTCTATTGAAAACATTGAAACAGAGCAATTCGACACCTTCCTAGCAGACTTTATATTTCAACTAAAAAAACAGGATGGTACAGAATACGAACCTAGCACAATCAGAGGTATTCTCAGCAGCATAGACCGTTATTTAATTAAAAAAAAATACCCAGACTCAATATTCCAAACTGCAACTTTCAAACAGACCGACAGCACACTCATAGCCAAGGAAAAGTACCTCAAAAAACTGGGCATGGGGAATCGACCTAAGCAAGCGCAGCCACTAACTGAAAGTGAAATAAATCAATTGTACACCACAGGCACCCTCTGGCTCAACACCCACTGCTCTCTTACATCTTTTATTTTTCAACATAGGTCTCCACTTTGCACTCCGAACAAGCGAACAGTACCAACTGCGCTGGGGTGACATTGTGGCAGGAGTAGATACAGAGGGCAAAGAATACTTACAATATCATGAGCGAGCCACCAAAACAAGAACAGGAGTAAATATCCGAGATGTCAGACCAGTGGCACCCAGACTCTACCAAAACACACAGTACCCAGAACGAGATGTTGTAGCTGCCTACCATATATGCTTCAAGAGACCCCATCGATGAACAAACCAGAAGCCCCTTTACCTTGCTCCAAATTTGAAGCTCAAACCTCAAGCCACTGGTACAGAGCAATGACTATAGGAGAGAACAAGATCCGAGGTATTATGAAGCTTCTTCAACAAACAGCAGGTCTTCCCCAGAAAAAGAATCACAAACCATTCTACAAGAAAAACAGCAATACAGATGCTCATAGACTCGAACATACCACCCACTGATGTTGCTCAGCTGTCTGGACACAAAAACATTCAGAGTATTAATAATTACTCTACTTTGTCTGAAACAGAGCAAAAGAAAATGTGCTCAGTCCTAGCATTCGAGCAGCCTTCCACCTTCCGATCCCCGCCACGAGCTGCATCTCCAAAATCCACGTCTGAACCGACTAGTGATGCACACACTGTCGCACGGGAAATGACAGCAGCTCAGACTCTCAGCAATAAAAGTGCCCAATTCTCTCGGACGTCTGGCAACATTTTTGGCTCCCACTCTTACTTTTTCGGAAACGTTGCCATCAACATCCAGAAGTCTCCTAAACCCAAAAAAAGAAGATATGTAATGTACTCAGTCTCCGAGTCTGAGTAACAACACTCAGTTCGCACCTCACTTCATCATTCTTTTGCCGCAATCATTGGCTATTTAAAAAAAAAAAGTATGTATTTTCATGTTTCACAAGGAACTTTTACGAAGTTTACTAATTTTTCTATCAACTTCCTGATTCAGCTTTCAAGGCATCACAGGTAAGAACTCGCCAGCTTCCTTAATCCATATATTACAAAAAATAATGAATGGGTTAGTGTGTATTACTCAGTTGATATTTCATCTCGAGTTTCTGGGGACATAGAAACCTCTCGAGCTTCGCTCGAGAGGTTATCTATGTCCCCAGAAACTCTTGATGAAATTAGTCTTGTAATACACACTAACCCATCTATTCCCTTTCTCTCTCTCTCTCTAAAATATATTTTACAACAGTTTCATCAAAATAATGACTTACCATGCATTATTTTTATCAGAACTGGAATTGTGCTAGTTGCTGAACCGCACTCAGTACAAGTTAGTGAATACCTGGTGGTCTAGTGGTTATGTCCTCCTCATGTGCATGGCCTCCACTGCAGTCACTGGTGGGACCCCCGACTAAGGACCCCAGTGTGGTAGCCTGCTTGCCATGCTGGTTGTCGATGGAGGTCACTCAGTCTGATGACACTAGGGTGGTCCACAGTGGCAAACAGTTAAGGGCCATTTTTGAGGAGTCCTTGGATGACTCTGATGGGTCATCCATGGTTTCTTCAAGGACTCGCACACCATGCTTCGGTTGAAGTGTCCACTGACCATGGGCTGGTGTTTGGGGCTATTCTCTGCCTCACGTCAGAGTCCACAAATGTGCCCTTGGAGCCAGTTCAGAAGAGGGTTAAGTACCCCTTCAGTGATATCCTGGACAGGGACGAATCCCCAGGGGTTGTCTTTCCCATGATCGATGCCTTCTTGGGTCTGGCCCTGGAGCTTTGGCAGTATCCAGCATCCTGCCCAGCACCCTCCACATGTATGGTCTGCATGTACATGGTCCCTACCCGGGTCCCTTTTAGGGTTTTTGGACCAAACTTCAGCCAAAGGGGTGGTCTCAGACTCTGCTTTCTGGAAGTCCGGTGGCCAAGAGAATGACAGGCCCCCCAACATGAAGTTTAAGCAGCCTGACCATGCAGCCGAGAAGGTCTACACCAGTTCTTCTCTTGGTCTCCACCAGGCAAGCTCCGTGGTTCATATGGCTAACTCTGCTCACTCCCTGCTGGGAGTGCTGGATGACCTCCTTCCTCACATCCCTGCTTATAAGCAGTTAGCAGTGAAGTTTATCGGAGACCAGGGTCAAACACTGGCTAAACCGCTCCAGATGGCTTGGATGTGAGCAGTTCTTGTGCTCATGCGATGGCAGCAGCTTTCTCGATGCATTGCTGGGCCTGGCTGCAGCTGTCCACCTTTGTGGAGAGGGCCAATTGAAGGAGGAGGATCAGGGATCCCAGAGGATGAAACGGAAGAAGCCAAAGTCAAAATGCAAATTACTGCAAAGTTTTTATTTAGACCAACACAACTATTCATTTATTTATTTCAGTACTCGGAAAACCATTTGAGCTTGGAGCTCTTTTATAAAGGTTCCACGTCAGGACATTTCAGTACAACAGATAGGTGAAATTATACAAATGATTGCAGAAATACAAAGATAAACAAACAGGATTATATATCAAACATAGTACAGGTTACAGGAAAATGGACAATTTACAGTGCCGAACAGTGAAACCAGCCAGTTGTCAGCAAACAAGAGGCTGTTTGGAGTGTTGCTAAGTGCTAAAGAAAAAAGGGTGTAAAGGGGAGGAGCCCAAGTGCAATGTGCAAAAGTAGAGCATAATGTCAGTATAGCAGTAGGGATCGGAGGGAGGTGACTAGTCTGGAGATAGAGGGAGAGGATGCTAGGTGTGTGGGGGGAGCAGGAGGGCCTACTCGGGGGAGGAAGGGTTGAGGGGCAGGGGATGGAAGTTGTTTTGGGGGCGTGGAAAGGTGGTGCTAGTGATGGCAGGCACATCGAGATTCACGTATCATAAGGAGTTTCAAGTTCGTTTTGAAAGTATCCCAGTGTGGGCAGGTGCACAATGTTCTCCTGGAGGGAGTTGAATCACAGCGGTGCACGGTAAGCAAAGGATCTTTGTCCTTGAGATGTTCAACATTTCGGAGTTAGGAAGGACTGGTGTTCAGAGTTACAGGTATGCCGTGCATTATTACTGGGAACCTGAAGTTGTTGAACCCCTGGCGGTAGATGACCAAGGCAGATCTTTTTGGCCAGAAGGCAGGATTGATATTTTAGTCGGCCATTAAGCATGAGCTGGTGTGCCCTGGCATAGAGATCACAGGTGTGAGTCAGTCGGTGCGCACCTAAGGTGAGCCGGCAGGCTTTGTTGAGTGCAGTTTTTATGTGCCGGAGAGCAGTATCTGTGGCAGAACCATATATAGGCAGCCCATAGTCCACCAGGGAACCCACAGAATTGTGAACAGCTATGCTGAGGGCTTCAGGGGAGAGGCAATGCTTGTGAAGATAAAGTAGCCCTACGCGCTTGTTGATGGCTTTGGCCGTGCTGTCAATGTGGAGAATATAGGAAAGTGAGTTGTCAATAGTGATACCGAGGTATTTAAACTGTTGAACAAGTTCAAGGGAAGCCCTGCCACTATTGCATATTGATAGTCGGACCATATTAAACTTTGCAAAATTTACACTTGATTTTGTTTTTTCAGCTCCTTCTGTTTCGTGAGCATGCTGTTTTTTGACAGAACTCCCCTGCCCCACCTCATCTGGGATTTTTCATAATCTCTCCCTCCACGGTGAATGTCTCCCACTTACTGCAAGTCAACTAATTTTCAGTTCATTGAAGCACCTTGCCCCCCCCCCCTTTTTTTGTGGTAGTGTACCTGTGATCTAATGCATTTGTGGCCGGTCAGGTGGCGCTGAGGGTTGAGGCACTGGATGCCACACCTCACGCCGGTGACCGGGTTGAGAATGGACTTCAGGTGCGGAGGTCGGCAGGAAGGTTGAGGACTGAATGCCCACGTGGAGCGCTCCTCCCCGGATTCAGGGGCTGGTTTGGCCTGGCGAGCCAGGGACCCCCGGTGGAGACCGGGGGGGGGGGCACTGCAGCAAGCCAGGCAGCATGTACTAGCGTGACTGATGCAGGCAGGGTTGCCGTGCACCAGAGCATCAGGGCATGCCCATGCACGGGAGTGGGAGAACCGCAGAACATGGAAAAACTCGGTTCCGGGGGGGGGCGACGGCATTAACCTCCATGCCCAATACCGGGTCCTACCTGGTCGACCTTCATGGATCCTCCTCCTGGGGCCCACATCTAGAGTTGGAGACTATGCGTGCAAGTGCGCGCAAGGTAGGAGGGGCGGCCCCACCCCGGAGGGGTCAAGCCAGGGGTGCCAACTGTGAGGCAGGGTGGAGGAGAGAAAAGTTTGAGCGAGGGGACTTCAGGCAGGACAGAATTCAGGCTGGATGCCTGAGAGGCTCCTGAAACCATGATCGGGAGGGAAAAAGAAAAAAATATTTGGGACAAATATGCCTTTCAAGAATCTACCCCAAGTCTACATCTAAATAATGCAGGCTTTTGGATTTTACTCTCGTCCCAGGTACAATGACTAGTAATCTGCATTGGTATCTTACTAGAAGACATTGGCTAATTACTAGCACTGAAGACGCAAATTTCTGTTATGTATTTGTAGTCTCAGGACACAGAGGCATTCATCTGTTATGTGTTTGTACCCTTAGAACATCGTTGCAGTGGGGGCTGGTTTTTGCGACGGACTTGGTTTTGGAGATAATACCAAAGCTGCCATTATTCGCCTGGGCCTCATGGAGATGATCGCCTTAGCCAAGTTGTTCTGCAAGGGCCCTGTGTCTTCTGCGACCTTCCTAGAGAGCTGCGGAGTCGCTGACCTCATCACCACATGCTACGGTGGGCGGAACAGAAAAGTCGCTGAAGCTTTTGCAAAGACCGGCAAGGTAAGGATGCAATCTGTGCAACCATTCAGTGTATTTATACTCATGATGCCGGTCCCAAATAGGGTTGCTTGGGGTCCGAACTGAATCCAGTTAGTTGGAGTCCGATTTTAAGAATTAGGATTTTCGGAATTGCAGTCCAAAAATTTATAATCCCTAGACTGCATTCTAAAACCTGTTTTACATTGGAGTTTAGGACCTAGGATTCCAAATCTGAATCCAATTCTGCATTCACATACGAGTTTAGGACCTAGAATTCCAAATCTGATTCCAATTCGGAGGTCCTTTTAGGATTTGAATCCGAATCGGATTAGGAATCAGAACCTCTGAGGTCCTGAACAGTGCAACTGGATTGGAATCAGCGGATTCTGAGTAACCCTGGTCTCAAAGTCAAATATTCCAAAAGCTGGAAGTTAGTGCAGTGGACAGCAATGGTTTTCCAGTTTTTGGGAGGGGTGGGGTTCATTTGAAAGTGTTCATATGAAATTAATTTAAACAAGAAATAGTCTAGCAAAGGGAATATTGCATAGCAGTTTAAATTCATGCTTGCTGTATTTAGTACGATAGGGTCTAGTGCACTTTTTCGCACCTGCAGATATTTACGTGCCCAACCACAGCAAAAGCTCAGTAAAAGCTGCCTACCATCCAGTCCTATCTCCTGGCTCCTCCTGCAGATGTCATTGTCTCAGTGAATACAGTATACAGGCATGATTTCAAACGCAAAAGATTTATAATCGGCTGAAAATTGTGGCAAACAAAAGTGAAAGTGAACCGCCGACTGCTCACTTTTCTGTGGTTGACATCTGAGACCACGTGGCCTGTTGGAAAATACTGTGCTCTTAAAGAGCTAGTCTACTGCCTAAAACTAATATTAGTTTTTGAAAGCAGTCAACCATTACCTTTTATATCAGAGGTACTTTTTCTTTTTAGATTAATTAGAAGATTGTTTACCTGATGTTAGTAGGTGTGATGTGTGGATGGCCTTATTCAACAGCTTCTTGGAAACCTGTACCATTCTGGAGAACTGGAGGAGAGCAGACATGGTCCCGCTTTGTAAGAGCAGCAACAGGGAAGCTGGCCTGGTGACGAAGAGAGTTGAGGCACTGGGTGCCTTGCCTTGCGCTACTCCAGTGACCCGGGTTTGGGAATGACCTCGGGTCGTCGGGGTGCCAGCGTGGAGGGGGGGGAGAGTGTGGAATAGGATTGAGCATGCTGGCAGGCAGCTCTGCTCTCCTGAGGTGTTGCAGGGTGGAGTTGGCGACCCCACCCTCTTAGTTCTCCCCACCGGGTAGAGTCCGATTAGGGAGCGCATAAGCGGAGAGGGGCAGCAAAGTACTTGAGGGAAAGGGGCTGAGCCTGGCACCACAGCGTGAAAGCATGCCTCCACATGCTCACATGGTCTGTGCCGAGGGTCAGGGGAGAAAATCTGAAAAGTACATGTGTGTCCCCATCGCCAGTTGGCAGGCGTAGGCGACGGGGACCAAAAAGCTAGATTTAAATAAAATAAAAAAATAAAATAAAAAAGGCAGCAGCGGGGGGAGGCTAGCAACTGTAGGCTGGTCAGTCTCACATCAGTGGTGGAGACATGAATGGAAACCCTGTTTGGTGAAGTATCTTGAATCCAGTGTGCTACAAGACCAAAGGCAGCATGGATTCATGAGGGGGAGGAGGTCATGCTAGACAAATCTTATTGACTTTTTCTACTGGGTGACCAGGAAAGTAGATCACAAGAGGACAGTGGACGTAGCATATCTGGACTTCAGCAAAGTCTTTCATGGATAGGCAATGGGGGATGGCTATTAATGGCACTGCATGACTCAGTACTGGGATTGGTCCTCTTCAGTGTCTTCACAAGTGACACTGCAGAAGAACTTTAGGATAAGGTATGCCTTTTTGCAGATGACACCAACATCTGTAATAGGGTGGACACTCAGGAATGTGTAGGAACTTTGGGAAACTGGAGGAATGGTCAGGAGCGTGGCAGTTAGGGTTCAATGCCACAAATTGTCAAATCATGCACTTGGGGCATAGGAACCCATGGGGTGAGATACTGGTGGTCACTAAGCAGGAAAAGGACCATGGGGCTATCATATCTGATTACCTCAAAGTGGCAGGGCAGTGTGACAAGCAGTGGGTAGGGTCAGTGGGATGCTGGGATACATAGGTAGCGGTATCTCCAGCAGGAGGAGGAGGGAGATGGTGTTGCCACTGTATTGCTCGATGGTGAGACTTCACCTGGAGTATAGTGTTTCAGTTCTCAAGGTTGCACCGCAGAAAGAAAACAGTCAGGGTGGAGGCAGTCCAGAGGAGGGCAACTAAAATGGTGCAGGGATTGCATAAAAAGCCCTACGAGGACACCAGAACCCGTTAAAAAAAAAAAAAAAAAAAAAATTTGTGACGAGTTCCGGGCCAAATTGTGCACTCTCTGAGTAGAGCACTCGCTGCTAATGCCTGCCCGACTTAAATTTTTTTATGGAGAACATACCTGTCAAGTACAACGATCCAGTAGAGGCAGAAAAGAGGGCCACAATCATTGCCAGTGAGTTCGAGACCACGAAACCGGCTGCCTCGATACATTCAGATGATGAGGAGACATGAGCTATGGATGTGGCAGTTGCAGCTCTCCCAGTATTGCACCGGCCACAGGGGCTTGGATTGTTGAGCAAGTAGTTGTTCTTTGTTGGGACTGTCATTTTTACAAAGTTAAATGCTGTTTTATTTCATCTGGTTTTTTTTTTATATTTATTCTGCCTACTTCTGCAGCGGATCCGTCAGTACTCCGCCCTAGTCACAGACCCCTGTGCCTCCACCTCTGATTATTGCCAGTGCTCCCCGGTCACCCCTGGCACCCCCAACACAGGGCGGGGTTGCAGCGACTTTCCCAAGGTCGCTGCAATCATTTTATCTAGTTGGGGATCTGGCATTGGAGGCTAATGGAGACCCCAGGGGGAGGGCATCATGGAGATGGATTGAGCCCCAGGAGGAGGGCTTGTCACCAGAGACCAGTTAGGGTCTGTGGAGACAGACTTGGCAAGGAATGTCTGGACAGACTGGGTGGGCGAAGTGGTCCTTCTAGGATCATGGATATGTTGTTCATTCACACTCTTTGGCATGTCCCCTTCCAATTTAAATCTTGCTGGAAGTCTTCAAGCTGGCTCCTCCCACCCACCTACCCAGGTGATATAACCTTTGGCTCCACCCCATGATGCCAGATCTTCCTTTCTCCTGGAAGATTCAGGTTGCCTCCCTTGTGCTCACGCGTATTGCAGGCCCTGGCTCAAAAACCTTTGGTTATTCAAAAAATCTGTCTCATTCGCATTAGTGACCACGAGTTTATTTCTTTGATTATGGAAGATGAGTCTTATCCTGGATTTCATCGGTGCCCTTGCAGCCAGAAGATGTTGCGCATCGATCCCTATACCGCGTGCGTTTACTTTCTCAGTGTCAACCATGACACCTTGAAATGCGATATGTGTCTCGCTTTCCATCCTAATGTCCTCGATGACCGTGTCGCATGCCTGAAGTTAGGGAGGCTGGAGAAATGGAACCCTCCGGTGAAATCCAAGGAGGCTTGGTAGGCAGTTTGCACAGTTGCGGGATCCGCCGAGCAATTGAACACATGCAAGCATTCGAAGAGGAAGCGGCTTGGGCCACAGAAACTACTTGAAGCTTCCTCGTTCTGCTCAACCTGGGCTCCACCTTCTCTGGTTCCTTCTGAGAGTTGTGCCAGTCTCTCCCAACCAAGAGAGAGGGTCCTGCGGGCACGCACTCCCCTCGATTCTGTAAGTGGGAGAAGGATCCGGGATCGTCTTCATCCTGATGGAGATGCTCTTGGGAGTGGGAGAGGTGTCAGTCCAAGGAACATAAGGTCTCAACTTCAGTTGAGATTGCTTCTTCAGCTGCTGGCTTCTCTGCTTGCCATCTGGTCAGTCGACCGAACTGTCAATCGACGTTGTAGAAATCGTCATCGATCCTTTATCACAGACTCCAGTCGACGAGTCTCTCGATCGAACTCCAATTCTGACTTTCCCCGACGAGGAGACCCAGCCTGCTGGGACTTCCATCGAGGAGGTGGTTCCCGACCCCGGGAAATCACCAGTCCCGCCAGTGTCTCCCGAGCTACCGAATCGGCCTGTCCGATCTCAATCGAGGTCTTGGACCCCCTCGACCGAAAGGCTGAGGAAGAGTCATAAATGCTCTAAAAAGAGGCGACTCCATCGGTCATCCTCATTCTCCTCGGATGAGGAGAGGCTCTGGCGGAAACTCCTGCGCTACGAGGACCTCATGTGGCAGCAGCTGATTTTGACCGGGCACAAGCTGACCCCAGCTTCCACCCCGGCCATTACATGGCTTTCACCGCCTAGGCCAAAGCCAATCAAGTCAGTTCCCCGCCCATAGAGCTGATGAAACCTCCAGTTCAGCCTAAACCGGTGTCTCCACCAATTGTGGGGAACCACCCAAGCAACCTGTGGAGGGCTCCTTAAAGAAGATGGACTGGACACCGGCCCCCTGGCATCTGTCTGTCTCTGTCACCCCGGACCATCCTCGGTGGGTCAAAGGTGACCTGGGTGGTCGACCGTTATCTCCAGATTCTTCGGAATCGGATGTGACCGGCCTGCATACTCATCTCAGGGATGACGAATCAGCTGGTGGGTTAGAGATGGAGGAAGGTCCCTCGTCTTTTCAGGGCATTCTTTGCCTCCTGAGTTCACAGAGATGCCCCTGGAGCCAGTCCAGAAAAAGGCAGAGTACCCTCTCACGGACATCTTCAAGAGAGGGGATATCCCGACGGAGGTGTTTCTTGTGGCCGAAGCCATTGTTGGCCCGACCTTAGAACTCTGGCAGCATCCTGCCTCCTGTCCAGCTCTATCTGCCCGCATGGCCAGCAAGTATGCAGTGCCCATGGGGTCCCTTGCGGGGTTCACAGAGCACCCTTCAACCGAGAGCCTGGCGACAACCTCTGTGTTCAGGAGTACTGGCAGTTCTGCTGATACTGACCAACCTCCTGAGAAATAGTCCAAGTTTTTGGACCATTCAGCCAGGAAGGTCTATGCGGCTTCTTCCTTAGGCCTTCATGAGGCAAGTTCGGCCGTCGTCATGGCACATTTCTCCCACGCCCTCCTAGGGTCTCTGGATGAAGTCCTCCCATATCTCCCCGCGGACATGCAGACCATGGTCAAGCAGGTCCAGGATCAGGGCTGAGCTGCTGCCAAATGGCAGCTTCAGACAGCCCTGGACATTGGGGATTCTTGTGCCCATTTGACGGCAGCTGCAGTTGCCTCTTGTCACAGGGTTTAGATGAGGCTCTCCTCCTTCCTGGCGGATACTCAGCACAAACTAGCTGACGTGCCTTTCCTAGGGACCTACCTGTTCGGCCCTGGAGTGGCTGGTCACCTTCAGCACACTGAGAAGTCTAGTGCCACCTTGGACGCTACTTCTGCCAAGGGTTCTTCTGGCAAGAACCAGCAGAAGAAATAGAAGAAGCCTTTTCGGCATTCTTACCCTGAGGCTCAGCAATCCTCCTTTCAAGGAGGACAGCAGCATCAGCAACAGCAGCAGGCTCAAGCTTGGCAGCCCCGGCCCACGCCCTCCCAGGCCCATAAAGGAGGCAAGGGTTCCGGTCCTGGATCCTCCTACTCCAAGCTTGCTCGGTGACTGGGTGGGGGCTGCCAACCCCTCTCCCATCATGCTAGCTCTGGGTCCTCCCATTGGGGGCTGGTTCCACCATTTCCTTTCTGCCTGATCCGCTGTCACTTCAGACAGGTCGTTTCTCGAAGTGGTCGGTCAGGGACTGCCTCTGGAATTCGAGCAGTACCCTCCAAGCCGAGACTGCACCCCTTGGGAGGAAAGAGTATCCACTCGGACTCAGTTGGCCCTCAGAGACGGCATCACTCAGCTCCTCCTCAAGGAGGCTGTAGCTCCAGTGGCGGATCCTCCAGCAGACCTAGGCTTTGTCTCCAGGTACTTCCTGGTGCCCAAGTGGATGGGGCTGGCGCCTCATTCTAGATGTGCAGAACCTGAATCAATATCTCGTGTCACGTACCTTTCAGATGGTCACTTTGTCCCAGATCATACCCATCCTTGGAGTGAAACGTAGTTCTGTTCACTGGATCTGCAGGACACATTCTTTCACATCCCAATCCGTCCATTCCATCAGTGGTTCCTCATTTTGGGGGTCGAAGTGACCCTGTACGAGTTCCAAGCCATGGTTTTCGGCCTGTCATCGGCCCCATGGGTCTTCACCAAATGCATTGCAGTGGTGGCGGCCCATCTCGGACATCTGGGTTGGGGGATCAGGATTCATCCTTACCTTGATGATTGGCTCCTAGCAGGTTTCACCCAACAGGAGATGGAGAGGTCCAGGGACCTGGCCCTCCTAACCTGCTCCCAACTCGGCCTCTTGATCAACGAGGCTAAGCTGGAACTCGTGCCTTCTCAGGTGATGGGCTTCATCAGGGCAGAGCTCGACTCCCCCGGCAGACAGGGCGGAGGTTCTCTCTTTCTTTGCCCAGTCATTTCTGGTTGGGCAATTGTGCCCTGCCCAGGACTTTCTGCGCCTTCTGGATTACATGATGGCGTGTACCTCAGTGGTCTGTTGGACCTGGTTGCAAATGCGCCCCCTCCAGTGGGAGCTGGCCACCCAGTGGACTCAGTGCCATGGTCATTTCGACCAGCTGATCACTGTAACCCAGAAGATGTGGAATGCTCTCCACTGGTGGACTGCCCCAAACCAGTTGCAGGAAGAGATCCAGTTTGTCCGCCCTGAGCCGATGGTCATCCTTACGACCGATGCCTCTCTCATGGGCTGGGGAGCCCACATGGGGGACAAAAAGGGCCCATGGGCTCTGGACCCCCAAGGAGTCCCAATGCCACATCAACCTGTTGGAGCTCAGGGCAGTCAGACTGGTACTGTCAGTTTTCACTCCTCCACTCTGGGGTCAAGTGGTTCAAGTCCAGATGGACAATAACATGACCATGTACTGCGTCAGCAAACAGGGCAGCATGTACTCCCATCTGCTGTGCAGGGAGGTGCTCCGCATCTGGACCCTCATGAGCCATCTGGAGGCAGATCTTCTAGCCATCCATGTGGCAGAGCTTCAGACCATCTGGCGGATACTCTCAGCCGCTTAGGCGAGACATCTCATGAGTGGTCTCTCCATCCAGAGGTAGCTTACAGCCTGTTCTCCCACTGGCGCAAACCAATGGTGGACCGGTTTGCCTCCAGGGACAACACCAAGCTGAGGCTGTTCCATGCCCGCCCCCCCCCCTCAGCAGGGCTTGCTGCAGGGGGATGTGTTCTCGAGGCCATGGACCCCAGGCCTCCTCTACGCCTTCCCTCCATTTCCCTTGATCCACAAAGTGCTTCTCAAGGTGAGGAGGGACAAGGCGAAGGTGATCCTGGTAGCCCCAGGCTGTACGCGCCAGTTCTGGTAGCCAGATCTCCTCAGCCTCAGCTGCAGGCCCCCAGGGTGGCTTCCAGCATGCCCGGACCTGATGCCTCTCATTCAGGGGAAGGTATTCCATCCAGACCTTCAATCCCTGCACCTCACAGCCTGGTACCCGAGTGGCTAGAGTTCCAGGATTTGGGTCTCTCCGAGGATGTCTTCACCGTGGTGGAGGCATCCATAAAGGATTCAACCAGGAAATGTTAAACCTTCAAATGGAAACGGTTGTCCATTTGGTGTCGGGGCAAGGGCCTGGACCCTCTAGCCTGTCCAGTGGCTAACATTCTGGACTACCTTTGGTTTCTCTCCAAAGAGGGTCTGCGGTCATCAACCCTTAGGGTGCACTTGCAGCCATCTCTGCTTACCGGGCAGGGGCCGGCCAGCCGACATTGGCGCAGGAGACAGTGGTCGGGCACTTTTTCAAAGGCCTAGATCACACATCCCCTCTGGTGCGTGAACCTCCACCTCCGTGGGATCTACTGCTGGTACTGGCAAAGCTCATGGGCAAGCCATTTGAATCGGTGCACAAGTGTGCCTTGTCACACTTGTCGTGGAAGATGGCCTTCCTGGTGGCTGTCACGCCTGCCAGAAGGACAGGGGAGCTCCAGATGCTTTCGGTGGATTCCCCTTATCTGGTCTTCCACAGGGACAAGTTTGTCCTACGCCCCTGCCCGAAATTCCTTCCAAAGGTGGTGTCAGAGTGTCACCTTAACCAGGTGTTGACTCTGCCAGTTTACTACCCCAACTACACCTCTGAGGCTGAGTACAGGTTCCATACTTTGGACGTGAGACGTGCTCTCTCCTACTATAAGGAGAGGACGGCAGAAATTCGGGAAGAAGTTCACCAGCTGTTTGTCACCTATGCTGAAGACGCTTCTGGCAGACCTGCAGCAAAGCGGACTATTGCAAGATGGATTACGTCATGCATA
The DNA here is from genome assembly GCA_016271365.2 of Neoceratodus forsteri. Lineage (NCBI taxonomy): Eukaryota > Metazoa > Chordata > Ceratodontiformes > Ceratodontidae > Neoceratodus > Neoceratodus forsteri. The sequence goes on along the minus strand of JADMNL010000036.1, from coordinate 36,027,998 downwards.
GTTCTGTGTTATGAGTTGGCAGGCAAGGGGCCTCCCAGTGGGATAAGAGCTCATTCTACCTGCCATACCGCTGCATCAGTGGCTGCTTCCGGGGACATCCCTACCCAGGACGTCTGTCTGGCTGTTACCTGGAAGTCGGCAAACACCTTCATCACCCACTACCACATCGATCTTGAGTCACGCCAGGATGCTGGTTTTGGGGCCTCAGTTCTCCAATCTCTGTTCCTTAAGTAGGGGGTGTGCACCTTGCCTCCCTCCTCCTGGAGAACTGCTAGGAGTCTGCCAAAGAGTATGGATGAACAACATATGCACAATCCTAGAAGAACTGGTTACTCACCTGTAACAGTAGTTCTAGGAGTGGTATATGTTCATCCCCTAATTCTGAAGCCTCCCGGCTGCGGACACAACACCTGACTGTGAGCTAAAATCTGGTGTCATAGGATGGAGCTCAGGGTTATACCACCCAGGTGGGTGGGTGGGAGAAGCCAGCTTGAAAACTTCCGGCAGGATGTAAAGTGGAAAGGGACATGCCAAAGTGTGTGGATGAACAACATATACCACTCCTAGAACTTCTGTTACAGGTGAGTAAGCTGTTCTTTTCTGCCAACAAATTCTGTTTCTATGTAACAGGCTCCTGGCCCACAATTGGGTTGCTGTGGAAGCAGACCACAGCCTCTCCCTTTCTGGGCTTTGACGCACTGCCTTTGCAGCATTTCCACAGCTCAGCCATCTGGCAGTAAGCATCACGAACTCCCTCCCAAATCCAGGTTACCCCGTTTGGTAGTGTGATAAACTACAGTTGGCCACTGGCTGGCACCACACCATCCCAGCTTTTAAGCCTTTCAGATACTCCATAGCACCATTCACTGCTTTGACAAGGGTGGTTTTAGAGTTAGACTTGTTCACACTAGGTTTCAGCCAAGCAGCACTACCAGGGTGGGGGCTGAGATTATGTCAAGTGCTAGATGAGCAGAGTTCTGTGTTCCTACCAACTACGTTCCAGCAAATTTTCCACTAGAATGCCTCCTCTCCCCTTCCCCAACAATGACCCAGCTAATTTTCATTAATTTCTAAAAATGGATCCATGACAGCAGCATTGACAATCCACAGATCCACCAGCCCATCGCTGTTGGTTTGGTGCTGATGATACAATCAGCCAGTCATTCTCTCTGGAGCCTGGCTGTTGTCAGAGAAACAGGACACACCTCCCTTTTGTTATGAAGAGCTTCAGATTTGCCATGTGGATCTTCACTGCTTCTTCGTTTGTGGCGTCTGTTCTCTTCTCGATGATTTGCCTTGTCCCTGCTGCATATTACCTGAACTCAGAGGATTAGAAAATGAAGGGGGCGTAATTACTGGCTCACAGTTGGGTCTGTTTTCTTCTTCTTCTTAAAGTGTTTGTTCTTTTAAAAAAAAAAAAAAAAACTTTGAAAAACCATGATATTTAGACATCATTGAGTTTATATTTTATAGATTTTTTGGTATTTCCATTCCTTTTATGCTACTTTATTAGGTTAATTTACATGGAAACAGGATCCATTTCTTCTACAGCCGAAATACTCCTGCTGTTCAATCCTTTCCCATTTGTGACATCTCTTCATTTCCGCAGCAACAAACTAGGACATCCAGATCAGAGGATTACAAGTTCAAAAAGTGAGCAAACAAATGCAGGTGCAGTCTAGGAGGCAAGGATCCTGTTTCCATGCAAATTAACCAGCAATAAAGAGCAAAGGGAAGAGAAATGCAGACAGTGTATGAAATATGAGCTGAAATGAGTGAGTGTAAATATTACATTTTTCTTTAAAGTGAAAAAAAAGATCACCTTCTTTAATCCTATATTTGTATTCCTTTGTCCGTTGTGCCTTGGCTGACAGCCTCCTAGCCTGTCACCACTCACCTGCATCCTCCACAGTTTTGGCCTCCATCGTGGAGTCTTCAAGGTAAAACGTGGTTTGGATTGCCGGTTTCCACTGCATGAATTCCAAGAGTACCAGGTCTGTTTTCCAGAAGAGCTGGAGGCATTTCTCCCGCTACAGGCACATTACAAAAGGGTTGGACGATCATCTTGGTGGTGACTCTTGACCCGAGCCACCACCCTGGCAGTGCCAAGCACAGCTCTGCAGCAAGCCTTGCAGGCAGCTGCCCCATGTGTGAGCCCAGCCCACCACAATGGGTCACTCCAGCAGCAAGCTGCAGTGCTCTGCCTCCCTGGATTGGGACGCACTGCCTGCGGCAGTATACCTCCCACTCCTGACCCTCCAACCCACCCAAAGGCTCCCCGTCCAGGTCACTCTGCCACCAGGCAGCCCTTGTTAAGATTTTTTGAAAGTGAGGCTACAGTTTCCAACTGAAAAGTAACAGTTGGGGGCTGGGCGACTAGCGCAGTGGTAGTGCTACTGTTTGTCGTCCAGATTACTTGAGTTTGTGCCCCAAGCCTAGGATGACTGGTGCCAACCGGTGATGCAAGGTTTTCGCATCCACCTTGGATGTTTCTGCCTTGGAGAGGTAGGGCGCCTCCTTCTGTTGCACAGCTACCTAATGGCAGATGTCGGTAGCCCTCATTAGCATAACCTTCGCATCGGAAGTCACCCGAGGTGCGTGAGATGTCCGCCTGCAGGTCTGTCGCCATGATGGAGCGAGCGGATCTTTTGTATTAAAATTCCAGGGCACCAGGTACTAAAAAAAAAAAATTTATTTTATGTTGAAAGCCGTAATTGGGCGTTTCTGCAGCCGCTGCTGAACTGAGGGTCTCAGTCGGAGTTTCCCTTTAAGGAGATTTGCATGTAAACTTTACTTTAGTCCCTTAGCCTCTATCTGTTCTGGCTGTCCTTTCCTTCATGAAGTTACAGTGCATTGCTTATACCATCACAGCCATTGCCTTGGCAGGATATCGTGATGTCGCAGAGACAGTATGATGACTTCATGTGGGAAAAACTCAGCAAGAAAATAGGACAATAAAGTTCAAGTATTTAGTTCACATACTAGTAATCAAAATAACAGAGAACAGGAGGAAGGCTACTACCGAACATGTTTCAATTATAGTTTGTCAAGGTATGTTTCTGAAAGTTTTCCTAAAAGTGTCAGTTGCTCTTTAAAGAGTCAGATTGTTCAGTCTGTACAGAAGTGTAGAAGATGGAAGAGATCGCAGCATACCCAAGATAACAAAAAGACAAGAATGTCCTTGCATGGTGACCTTTCTTACAGTTACTGGAAGACAGGAAAGGTTTAACTGTGCTAGAAAGTATAGCTGGGACAGAAATATGAGCTATTCTTTCTATATGTATCTGAAGGCAGTGGCCTCTATGCTGCAGCCCAACAGTTCATATTTATTACTACAGACTAATTATCATATTTTATGTATTTTGGTTTGTTCCAGTCATTGCACCATAAGTAAACTTTAAGTTAATAAAGGGGGACAAATTTGGTAGGTGGTGGTGGAGGCAAGTTGACTGTGTCTTTGAACCATTGGGCTGCTATGACAGTTACATGCTTTCCTTTCCACTGAGCCACTCACTGGATGCGTTTCCTTTCCATGGAGCTACTTCCTGCAAGTTTCTTTTCCACAGAGCCATTCGCTGCATGGGTTTCCTTTCCATGGAATCACTCACTGCATTGGTTTTCTTTCCATGGAGCCACTCATTGCATGCATTTCCTTTCCATGGAGTTGCTCACTGCATGCATTTCCTTTCTACGGAGTCACTTGCTGCATGCGTTTCCTTTCCATGGAGCCACTAACTGCATGCATTTCCTTTTCACTGAGCCACTCCCTGCATTGGTTTCCTTTCCACGTGGCCACTTGCTGCATGGATTTCCTTTTCACAGAGCCACTCACTGTATGGTTTTCCTTTCTGTAGAGTCACTCACTGCATGGGTTTTCTTTCCACGGAGTCACTCATTGCATGCATTTATTTTCCACGGAGTCACTCGTTGCATGCGTTTCCTTTCCATGGAGCCACTTGCTGCATGGGTTTCCTTTTCATGGAGCCACTCACTGTTTGGGTTTCCTTTCTGTGGAGTCACTCACTGCATGGGTTTTCTTTCCATGGAGCCACTCATTGCATGTGTTTCTTTTCCACGGAGCCACTCGTTACATGTATTTACTTTCCATGGTGTCACTCATTGCATGCATTTCCTTTCTATGGAGCCACTCGCTGCATGCATTTCCTTTCCATGGAGCCATTTGCAGCATGCGTTTCCTTTTCATGGAGCCACTAGCTGCATGCGTTTCCTTTTCACTGAGCCACTCCCTACGTGCGTTTTCTTCCCATGGAGCTACTCGCTGCATGAGTTTCCTTTCCACTGAGCCACTCACTGCTTGAGTTTCCTTTCCACTGAGCCACTCGCTGCATGTATTTGCTTTCCACCTAGCCACTCACTGCATGCATTTCCTTTCCACCTAGCCACTCACTGCATGAGTTTCCTTTCCATGGAGTCGCTTGCTGTATGAGTTTCCTTTCCACAGAGCCACTTGCTGCACTACTTGTGTCTCCTTTCTGTGGAGCCACTCACTGCATGGGTCTCCTTTCTGTGGAGCCACTCACTGCATGGGTCTCCTTTCTGTGGAGCCGCTCGCTGCATGGGTCTCCTTTCTGCGGAGCCGCTCGCTGCATGTTCCCTTTCCACTGACCCACTCACTGCATTTATTTCCTTTGCAGACCATTGAGGAGCTTGAGAAAGAGATGCTGAATGGACAGAAGCTGCAGGGACCTCAAACAGCAGCAGAAATTAACCATATCCTCCAACGCAAAGGCCTTGTAGACAAGTAAGTACTGCCTGGCAGCAACTGTCTTCATTTCTAGTTTGGCCTTGCTTCCACCTTCTGCTACAGCTCTGTAAAGTTTTAAAAAATATATATAAAGTCAGGCTTTAAAGTGCAAGGGAAGGTAAGTGTGCTGTCTAGGTCTGTCAAATTCTAAAAGCTCTTGAAAAGATTTTTTGGGCTTGCCTGTGGATGTTAGCAGTTCAGAGATATGTAAATATCTAAATCTGTAATTTACGTGAAGGGTGTAGCCATTTTATAACATTGTGAGACAAAGTGATGTCACGGAAGAGCAAGCAATGTGTTGTTCAGCACAGCTTGCCCTTCAGTAACGTCACTTTCAAGATTCTACAATATGACTGTTCCCTTGATTCAGTTTACAGATGATTTAGATGTCCTAGGGGTAAGCTCAATACCTCATTTGAAAGACTTTGTCATGGGCTTTCTGAATTTGAGGGACCTGGAACACTTAGCTTATCCTTGAACATACTAAAGTGCAAACTGTGCAGCTGCAGAGCACCCGGAACAAATTACCCCCCAAAGTAGCTTCAGCTGTCCAGCTGGCCTCCATTCTTCCTGGTTTTCTGTGTCTCTCTGCCCAGCTCGAAACCGTAATGCTAATTCTGTGTATCCTAGCCTCAAAGAAAAGCCCCATTCATTGGCCATAAACTTGCAGTTGGTATCATCAAAAGTCCATTACAAACCACTCCACATATTTTTGAATTTGGAATAGTTCTTTTCTTTATTATCAAGGACATTTACATGAAAACTGGATCTCTGGCCCTTGCAGTTCACTTACAGCTGAGGTGGATTCTGTAGCTGAAGTCATACTCGCCTGCTAGCAGCATCACTTTGTTGCTACAGTGCCCCAGGTAGGGGATTATGACTTCAACCCTTGAATATGCCTCAGTTGTAAGTGAACTGCAGGGCCAGAACAGGAGCCCGCCCAGTGACGTGGCAGTAATTGTACTGCCTTCCCCCCACGCTGACGTGGAATTGGGTGCAGTCTTCTTGTGTTGCTGGGAGTCAACCAGCGGGGGCCGGGGTTGAATGTCTGAAGGACTGCTCTGCTGTCCAGGTGAGTGAGTGAGTGAGTGCTGGCTGTGCTGCATGACTGCCACCAGGTGGAGTCCTGGTGGTAGGACGGGACAGGGAGCAGTACAAAAAGGAGGGAGCTGCGGGACTCTGCGGCGCATACATGCCTACATATGCATGCTCCAGTGTATGCTCACAAGCTGTGGGGAAGGGAGAAAAAAGTCCTGCCCGTGAAGTAGCAGCCCACTCTGCCGCCTGATTGCTGGCATCTAGATAATATGCTTTCCGGGTGGGGGATGACTCTCCCACCTGGCCCCGCTGCGGGGGAATCTGTGAGGTAATAGGTTCCTAGGCTAATGGAGGCAAGGGATGGCTGCCACTCATGGGTGCAGGGCTGCTAAACTGCCACTCATGGGTGCAGGGCTGCTAAACTGCCACTCATGGGCACAGGGCTGCTAAACTGCCTACTCTGCATGAAGAGGATGGAAAAAGGAAAAAGTCCAGAACAAATCGGCACATTGATCCTCGGATTTCTATGGCCATTGTTTTGAAGGGGTGTCCCCTCCCCAAAAAAAATGTGTGCATGTGTGTGTGTGTATATATGTGTGTGCATATGTGTGTGTGTGTGTGTGTGTGTGTGTGTGTGTGTGTGTGTGTGTGTGTGTGTGTGTGTGCTGTGTGTGGCCCTGAGCAAGTCATTTAACTTCCTGTGCTCCCAGCTCGCTCCTGTTTATATATAAAAAAAAAAAAAAAAAAAACACCTTTCAGCTTATTGTGCTACTCCTGGTTAAACAACTAAATAAAAAAAAAATATTATATATAATTTTAATTAAAAGGACAGCTTTGGCTTCCATTTGTTAAACAGTTGGGTTGCTCAGGGAGGACAGTTGGTCCTAGATCTTGTAACAGGGTTGGTGCGGGGAGTACTATGGGTTTTTCTGGAGAGAGAGAGAGAGAGGTGCCAGGTGGCACAGCTCAACTAATGATCTTATAAATCTAATCTTCTGAACTGCACACACCGTATGTCAATTTATCATCTGCAAACTTGAATGAATTGAAGTCTGTATCATATACCTGACTGTTTTTGTATTTAAACAACAATAATAAAACATATAATTACAAAATAAATGCATCTTTTGGACTGGGAAATATTGGGGTCAAAAGATCCATGTGCATCCCTCCTGGCATGATAACCACAGGATAACCTGGTAAATAATAATGTGAAACAGAAAAAAAAAAGGGGGGGGTCTTGAGAATCAGTGATCTTACTTCGAGAGGGCTCTTGCAGTAGGTAATTACATATAGCATTGACCCAGCAGGCATCAGGACCCCACGGAAAAATTTCTAGCTAGCAGTCTCTGGCGGAGGACCGCCCTCACGTCCGGTGACCGACGTCACATGACATCAGTACAAAGGGACGAGTCCCCCACGCCCGCCTTTCAGTCCTTTTCCGCCATCGACTTGTGAAAGTTCCTCGGGGTATAGTTCATCGGTTGTCAGTCTTCCGTTGGTTAGTTTCTGAACTTTTCAACTGATTTTTTTTCTTTAAAATGTCCGTGTATGTCATCTCCTATGCCTTCTGAATTGCATAAAAACAAGTGCGACTCATGCGGTTCCCAGCTGCCGCATAAGGACGGACACTCCCTGTGCCTCTTCTGCCTAGGCCCAGACCATCCTGTGGAGAAGTGCCAGCACTGCCAGAAATTCAATTCAGCCACCCAAAAATGGAGGCAGCACTCCCTAGAGGCTCATATTCTGAAGAAAAGGATGGTTTCCATGGAGAAGGAGTTGAAAAAGTTGAGGCAGGCTTCCACTTCCCCTGAAGGCCACAAAAAGGAGGAGAAGCACTGGGACCGGGACTCTACCTCCACAGCCTCTGCGACTCCAGCTGGAGTCACGGTCCTAAAGGTAATGTCCCCTCCAGGGGATGTTCCTCGATGACCATCTTGGCAGCGTCCAAGAGGGGTGTCACCCCTCCCGTCGGGCTTACGCTCAGGCCCCTCGGGTTCCTTCTGGGTAAAGGAGGCTTCCACTCCCGGGAAGGCCACTGCCATGCGGCCCTCTGGGTCGAGCGGGTCCGCTAAGTCGGATGCCGGTGCCACCGATGTCCACCTGGACAAGACCGGTAAGCCGCTGGCTCCTTCGAGAGGGTGCACAGTCATTAGTTCACCCATAAAGGCCGCATCTCCAGTGTGACCTCCATCAGGTAAGGGTTCTGATAAGTCGGACACCGGCTCCTCCGATGCCTGCCTAGATCTAGCTGATGAGCTGGACGTCTACCCCTCCGACGACCGCCCAGCAAAAGAGCCTACGTTGGACCCCTTCGACCAGTCCAATGTCCTAGGCTCACCGAAACATTTGCCATTGCCCTCTGAGGCTCCTGTGTCTCCTCTGCTGGACCCTGGGGATTCCAACCCTCCATCCCCAGTTGACACGGAGGAGCTGGACATGCTGACGTCAGGGCTCCCTCCTACTGGACCAGACCTCCTGATGCTGGACCCTCAGATGCCAGCTCCGATGCCAGCTGATGTCTCTCCTCCAGACGATGCTCTCACACCGGGCCCAATGCCCGTGGGGCCACCCTTACCTGGCTCACCTGCTGGGCCTTTGCCAGGGCTCTTTGCTCCGTCAGAGCCCCTGGCACCCGGGTATCCAACACCGCTAAATCCGGTGCCATCCTACCCAGTACCACAGTACCCGACGCCGCTTTATCCGTGGCAGTACCTGGTGCCGGGCTTCCTGCCATTGGGTTATGGATACTCGCCATATGGATATCCCCAATATCCGTATCCCCCTCCTCCTCCGCCGCCCACACTACAGCTGCTAGTGGACTTGAAGGAGACTCTGGCTGCCTGGTGGGCTGAGGCCAAGGCTCGGCTCACCAGGGAGGTGGAGAGTCATCTTTCGGCACCGGACCCTGCACATGATCCCCTGTGCCAGAGACGAGAGACTCCCTCCCCCTTACCCGACACCAGAGGTGAACCATCAGGCACCAGAGGTGGGGAGGACACGCTTCCCAGAGGGCTTCCCAAAGGGACTGTTCCTTCCCTGCATTGGGAGGAGTCTTCCTCTTCTATGTTGGAAACCTCTAACTCAGACTCAAGGGATGCTCCAATCCGGATGACAAGCCTCGTACTCCTGAATGACCCAGGCCAAGGACTCCTCAGAAGTCCCATCCGGATGATCCTTCTTTTCTGGAGTTACTGAGAAAGATCCAGGAAGTTCATCAGTGGCAATTTCTGCAGCCAGATCTCTTTTCTGCAGCAATTTTCAGAGGAACCTCCACTTCCTCTTCCTCTGTCACAACACTTGTTGACCCAGGATCAGGGGACCCTTGTTCATCCAGGTCTCAAATCCCTTCAGTTGCATGCGTGGCTCCTGCAGATGTACCTCAAGCCCGGTTCAGGGTTTCTCTGCTTGTAGCAGATATTCTGGTGGAAGCCAGAACGCCTTCCACCAGGTCCACCTATGCCATGAAGTGGAAACGATTCTCTATTTGGGCTTCATCAAAGGACTTTGAGCCTTTCTCTTGCCCAGCTGAAAGAGTCCTGGACTACATGTGTCATCTCTTCATTCTGGGTCTCAGCCTCTCCTCTTTGAAGGTCCACACAGCAGCAATTTCGACCTACCATGTCCCCTTTGGAGACAGGATTTTCGCTCAATTGGAAATCTCTTAAGACATTCCTCGGAGGGGTTCTCCATTTGAAACCCCCCATCCACATTCCTGCTCCTTCTTGGGATCTGAATTTTGTTCTTGAGAAGCTTACTCTGCCTCCTTTCGAGCCGGCAGCTTCAGCAGATTTGAAGCTTCTCTCTTGGAAGACACTCTTCCTAGTGGCCATTACTTCAGCTCGACGGAGTTCCGAGCTTCAGGCCTTGATGTCCAAAATCCTGTATTTTATTTTTCACAAGGAATGTGTGGCTCTGCGCACCAACCCTAAGTTTCTCCCTGAATCAATCCATTGAGCTACCTGCTTTCTTTATGCAGCGCTCCAATCAAGGGGAGTACCTCTTGCATACTTTGGATGTTCATAGAATACGGAGATACTATACCACTAGGACTAAGGATCTCAGGAAATCAGATCAGTTTTTTGTCTCTTTTGCTTACCCTCTTTTTTGTAACGCAGTTGCCAAGCAATGCCTATCTAAATGGTTGGCTCATTGTATCACTTTCTGTTACGACACATACAACAAGACCCTGCCAGGTCAAGTCAGAGGTCGCTCCACCAGAGGAGTAGCTGCCTCTGTCGCTTGTTTTAAGAATGTGTCAGTGGCAGACATCTGCGCAGCCGCAACTTGGACTTCTGTCCATACCTTTATGAAACACTACAGTTTGGATATTGCCTCTCGCCATAGAGCAGGCTTCGGGTTGGTCCAAGGTCTTCTTTCATAAGACCTGTTCAGCTGGAGGTTCCGTTAGGTGGATCGTTTTCCTCCTCCCAAGTGCTTTTCCTTTTTCCAGACTGCTTGGGATTCCGTCCTATATGTAATTGGCTACTGCAAGAGCTCACTCAAAGTAAGATAGTACAGTTACGTAAGAACTTAACGTAACAGTGGATCTTCAAGAGAGGCTCTTGCAGTAGGTAATACCTTCCTACCCTCTATCCCCCTAAGCTTTTTCAGCTCCTTTTCCAGGAAGATAAATATCTGCTTCTCTCTCATCTTGCCTTTTTTAGCCCTTGGCGGGAAAGAACTGGAAGCATGGAGGACTGACCCTTTATACTGACGTCTCATGACGTCGGTCACCTGATGTGGAAGCGGTCCCCTGCTAGCTAGAAATTTTTCCGTGAGGTCCTGACGACGGCTGGGTCAGTCCTATATGTAATTACATACTGCAAGAGCCTCTCTCGAAGATCTACTGTTACGGTAAGTTCTTACGTAACTGTACTTTTTTTTTTGTCATGGCTTAAGGGCTAATTGGTTCTAGATATAAATGCCCTCGGAAGAATGGAATGACTTGAAATTCACATTTATTGATTGCGATTGATGTTTTTCCAATTTCTTTATGCGCCTTTCTATCTCCAGTGCCTGCTTCTCCAGAGCGCTTTGGCACGGTCCTACTGGCCCCACCTAGACCATGTGCCTTCCTCCACAGAGCTGCAGCTTTACCCCTTGGGCAGGGACGGGGTGGAGAGGAATACTTCCCTGAGCGCAAGTTATCGGGAGGCACTTCAAGGAGGGGAGGCTGGCTCTGGATATTTGGTTATTTCGTTATTTGGTTTTTGGTAACCAGGTAGGTACACTAGACAACTGAATGCCTATTTTCAGGTACAGCCCAGGAAAGTTCAAGACAAGTAATCAACAGCCAACAGTAATTTGAGCACAGCAAGGTACAGCTACTGGGACAACAGAGGATATACGAGAGTCCCCAGTAAGAGGGTTTTCACGGGGCCTTCTTACTTGAATACATGCTTCCATTTGTACCAAAAGTCTGATTAAAATACTGAAAGTAACTTTTAAAACCACGCTCCATAGGCTTGAATGGAACACGTCCCCACGCTAGTCCTATAATTACATCGTAGAACAAGGAAGGGCAGGGACAGTGTCGATGATCAGGAAGTGGAAGGGATTGAGCAGCTAACCCCCTCGGGGGCAAAATATGATCCCTTCCCTTCCTTTGGGGGCTCAAGAAAATTTTTTTACAACAACTACGGAGGAACTCCCATTCCGGTAAGGGAGCCTCCTGATGTGTTTGCAGGCAAAGAAATCTGGGTGGGGGGTGGAGGGAGTGCTGTTTAAATATAAATGCCGTGAAGCAAAGTGCAGGTTGTACAACGCCAGCATTTTGTGTCTTTCTTTGCACAGTCTACAAAACAGCTTCTGCATCCTAATTTATTATCATACAGGCTGCATGAAGATGAGCACTTTTCACAAGGGCTAAAATTCATTACAAAAACAAATATTCTGTGTCAGTCGAGTACATATTCAGAAGACTTGCACCTGTAATTTGGTTGTTCCTCCGCATTTTTAAGCCATTTTTGAGAGGTTGGGGGTGAAAAATTTCTGCCCAGAATTTTTAGGTGACAGGAGGTCAGGGTTATGACCCATCTGCCAGGATGGAGTTGCGTGTTGTGGTGCTTAGCAAGTTCAATGTACTAGAGCCAAGGCCCCTGGAATTCTGTGGTTCTGTGGTTGTGGAATTTGCCACAGAAAATTGAACCCAGGTACCTGGAATACTGTCCCAGTACTCTTAGTTGAGTTATGGGTAAGTTGTGGATAAACAGTACATCTGTGAGAAGGTCATTGACGGGGCAGTGGGGGTGGTGTTGGGCGAGTGGGTAATGAGAGGCACCTTAGTAATAATAAATACAATTAATTTGATGCTGAATTAATTTTAAAGGGATTTTCCAATGTGAGGAGCTACTCACGTGGTGTGGTAGCTGCCCTCGGTGATAGTCATAGCCAGGATTTAATCTGTTTCTTGAAGTCCTGTTTTTGTAAAATAACTCATAATTTAGTTTTCCGATGGGCTGGCCATTCATTCTCACAGCCCTAGTTCCTGGCTGATAAGACAAGGATTGTGGCCAGGGAGAGTGCGGGGGTGACCCCCCCCCCATTAAAATGAATGGGGCTCAATTTCAATTCCATTTTTAAGTTACAAAATGGTCAGTTGGGGATTAATGAAGGACGCCGCTTGACTAACTAGGGCCGTGTTAGTCATGGTGCATTCAACGTGCTTCCACGCGACGAGCACCGACATCTGCCATGCCTTCCAACCTTGCTGGTCCAGGCTGCCATCGTAAAGTCAGCTTGTAAAATACCATTCCACAGAACTGAATGGAGCATGCCCCCATGCTCTCTCTCTCTTTTTTTTTTTTATACTTGCCATTTGTACCTCCTCTTCTCCATCTACCTATCTGCTTCCTTCCTAGGGGTCCCAATGGTGATCCCAGTGGTGCGACAGGAGGGCTCACCCCAGCCACAGATAAACCCCTCCGGGCAAGGTAGGAGGGGACGCCCTAACCCCTCTAGCCAATGTTCAGTTGTCGAGTGGCCCACTTGCCTCCACCACCATAACACCGGGACCCTTCTCCCGTAGCAGACATGGGGCAGTTTCCACTTTTCTTTGGAGAAGTGGGTGTGTCATGACGTCGAGGTGTATGCCGAAATCGACCACACTCCTCCCCACTGCTGTGGCTCCGAGCTGCTGTATACCCAGCCTCCGCTAGGGGTCGGTCCAGCCACAGGCCTTTCCCAGGGGAGGCTAACAGTCCTGTGGCCACTCAGCCTCCCCTCTCCGGCTGGCCATCCAACTTCCTGGCTCGTTCCTGAATCCGGGTCTTTGGCGTTGCAAGTGGTAGCACTACCGCTGCACCGGTTGGCCAACCTGACGCTCTCTCTATTCTTGCATCACAAAACGTCAGAGCGTGGGGCGGATTCACAGATCAGGTAGGTGAAGGGATTGAGTGGCTAGCCCCTGGGGGCAAATTATGATCCCATCCCTTCCTTAGGAGGCTAAATATAACATTTGTAAAAGGAGGGACTCCCATTCAGGTAAGGGAGCCTCGTGTGACTTCAGTTTGTTTGCTGTAAAAGGAGAGAAAGATTCTCTTTTAAAAGGCCCAGGTCAGGCCCCACCTATAGCACTGCATGCAGTTCGAGGCTTCCCGATACAAAATGGACATTTGCGGAGTCAAGACTGTGCAATGCAGGGCCATCAAAATAATCAATGGTGTGGGGGGGGCAAAAGCAACGAGGGAGGACAGAATGTTCTTAACATGCTCATCCTGGAGAAAAGGCGGCTGAGAGGGGAGACACGGTCTCAGTCTTTCATGCACTTATATCTATCAACAACGTTGAACAGTCTGAGATATGTGACCTGTTGTCCTGCAATAAGACACCAGGACACACCCTGAAGGTCCGGGCTTGCAAATTCTTGGGTAATGTCAGGAGGCACTTTTCCCCAGGGGGTGATAAACCTCTAGACAACCCACCAGTGGAGACGGTGGACATGAAGACAGTACAGGCCTTCCAGGTAAGCTTGGACAACTTGCTGCTTACCAAGGGAATAGCAGGGTACTCTGGATAATAGAATGGGGAGGGAATTGCAGGGTACCCTGGGTAGTAGAATGAGGAGGGACTCGCAGGGTACCCTGGGTACTAGAATGGGGAAGGAATTGTAGGGTACTGTGAGTGGTAGAATGGGTAGAGAATCCTTATAAATTGGTACATGTTTGCACAGCATATGTATTTAATCCCTGCATGTAAAGTGGGTGGGGGCAGACAGGATGGAAGTAGAGTCCCTTCCAATCATAGATTACAGTGTTACTTTGTATATTACGTACCTCTCTTGCACACCCGGGTTGAAGGTGAGCATACTGTTGACCATACGCTTAATATTGAGATGCAGCCTTTACATGTCTCTGAGTGGCTATATGCTAATAATCATGCTAAGGGCATTTAGCGACAGGGCTCCTCTGGGTACTTGTCTTGATTTTTGGTAGCAGATGATTGTGGCATTAATTACCCAGGTATTGGGGAAACTGAGTGCAAGAAACTGGGTAAAATTAAAAAATCATTTAAAAAAAAAAAAAGTCAAATCTCTAGCCTAATCTGAAACCTCATTTGGCTTTCATTGTAGCATGTAACATTTGTACCCTTTCATTTCTAGATTCCCCTTGTTCACGGCGGTGTACCAGATCTGTTATGAAGGCCGACTTGTGAGGGAGTTTATCACATGCCTCCAGAATCACCCTGAGCACATGTAACCAGAGCTGGACTGGGATTTACTTTCACCCTTCTAACAACCGAAACCAGTGTTTGAACATACAGAAAAACAACAGAACCAGTTGCCCCAAGACCAAGTCTGCCTAGGAGGTGCCTCCCTCCCAAAGGATTTGTTTAGCCCTGTATTAAACTGATGCAGCAGCCGTAAGAGCCAGCACCGACCACTCGTATATGGAAGCATAAAGCAGACTGCGGGAGGCTGGGAGCCTTCATGTCTGATGGTAGCTGGTGAGCACATACTGCTCTGTGTAAGCTGTATTTTTTTTTTTTTTTTTAGTCTTCGGAGCTATGGAGTCAGAAGGAAAAAGAATCGAGAAAAATTCAGTTTTCTGCCATGTAGTCTTGTGGCTGTGCTGAAGTTAATTCTGTGGTGACATACCGTGAGAATGAATTAATGATGGCACAAGGCAGCATGACAAAAAGACAATAGAATTTACAGCAGCCAATGAAGTTTTGCTGCTGTTGTGTCAGTAGAGCTCGGGATTCAGGAATGCGTACATGGTAGGAATACAGAACAACACTAATGACCAGGCCTCATCCTGGAGGTCTCCTTCAAGGGCAGTATGCTGGGATTCAAGGCTTCACGAGCCAAAATGCCATTTCTAACCGTTTCTGTTCCCAGCGTCTTTTAACCCTCACTTCTAGCTCAGTGGTACAGACACAGACCCAAGCCCCACTTTAGTCACTTGACTCTTTTCCTGTGACCGACACCATTTATTGCGACATACTGATGCCTTGTTAACCATGCCAGCTGGAAAACCCTCAGCAGCTGATTCTCGTTGCCTCCTTCCTGAAGACATTCTTGCACAACTCCATATTGGGAATGTAAGACAATGGTAACATTATGGCAGTGTCGACTGGAGTGATTTTTCTTTCAACGCCAATGGAAGTGCAAGGCTGACTTTAGCAGAATAATCTGGTTCTTTAAAAATCTGTATGATTCATACTGGGAAACAAGGGATATTTTTTCTTTTTTATGAAGCTTTTAAAAAAAGCAGTGTTATCTTGCGCGGAGGTTTGAGTCCTGGTTATGCTTTTGCTGTGAAAAATGCCTCTGCAAGATTTCCCAAGAATGTCCTGTATGTACACCTGTACAGAATCCAATATCCTCCCTACGTATAGCTGCCCAGATTTACTGCGTTTCAGTGTAGCTGTGTCAGTTTGGGGTAGGGCGTAGGTGCACACGGGCAATCAGGTAGCGTGACACATCACCATTTCATTTTAATGTTCCAATTTTATTTTCTCTCTCTTCGGTAGTATTTTACAGCAGGACAGATTGAAAACAGACTGATCTAGCAGCTTAATCTTCCATTACGCTCCAACTCAAGGAAGGGGGGGAATTAGCAATGCAAACATTTCGGAACGTCAGCTGACATTAACCATTCATAAAGTTCAGCTACCAATTTTGTTTATCTTACTAAGGCTTTGCCACAGCAATATAGGAATCATTCCCTTTTCTTTTATGCCAGACAAAATAACGTAGTCAATGAAAACCACAACAGAGCCCATATGCCCAGATTCTAATATAACAGCTGATCTACACAGCCTGTCTGTGCAACAACACATACTCGCACAAATACAAGCATCAAAGCAGTAGCCACAAAGGTACTTATAGCTACTGGGGGGGGAAGGAAACTTAAACCTCCAACCATAACTTAATGAATGAAAAGGGGGGGTTTGTTTAACCTTTCTCACCACTAAATCCTTCACTCATTTAATTTTTAAAACGCTAGGATGTAAAGTTTAAATGAGCTTAAGACTCTGCTAGTAACTTCACTCATTTTGATATTTAAGGGACCTAATCTAGTAACCCTAATATTTTTACTTTTCACCAACCAGATGTTCTGCACAAAGCAATACACCCCATTTCCATTTTAATTTAATCCTTGCCCCTGGATGGCAACTACTTGTTGAACTAAACCAACCAGAGCGCCTAATATACAGGAACTTAAGAGCAGCCACATATACAGCATGACTGTGCAGCAATGCAAAAAGCACAACACCCTTTTTGGTCACAGCCAGCAGAACATTTATACCGATCCGAGTATACGCTTGAAAAGCAATTAGAAAGGGGTAATTCCGGGGTCCCCTGACCCTTCACAGAGGCACCCTGTGACACAGTTCATTCAGATATTGTTGTAGCCTTGTTTAAAATGTAAATATTAACCTACTATACCTTGGTTACTGTGTCACTTAGTGGAATACTGTCACCCCTCCCCAATAAAAGAACAGGTTGATAGTGGCTATTAAAACTAAAATGGAGGATGTCAGAACTCTAAACCCAAATTGCACATCTGTGTAAACAGAGTTTTTATTTCTAATTTTAAAACAGTAATTTAACACAGGTCACCATATTGGCATGGTCGAACCTAAACTGATAAAATGGTGAGGGTAAATCCAGAGACCTCATTGGACAACAGCCGTCACATATCCATGTAATAAAATAACTATGCACGATTAGAAACCGAATCTCATTACGAAAACTGGAAAACCTCATTATCACAATGAGTCATTTTAGAAGTGCAGAAAGCTGCTCTGGGGTGTGCACTGAAGGATTACTGATGCACTTCCCATGGGTGTAAGGACACTTAGTTTTTCAGCCTCATGCCTTACTATGCCTTTGGGAGCATGCATCGTTTATCCTGTAATGCACACCCCATCATGGCTTATTTTATATAAACCCCATTCAGCTGTACTGAACACACTCCCAGTATGTAAAAGAATGCTGGGACTGGGACATATTTCTAGTAGTTAAGTAAGTGATAACGCATGAAAGGGTGTGCAGTTATAAAGGAATAATGTACACCTTGGTTGGTTGTTAGGCACAAGGCATAGCCGAGTGTTGCGGCCACCCAAAAAGTACATTCTCATATGACCGTACATCCTGGAGTGTTATCCAACACAGAATGGGTTTTTATTAGTTAAAAAAAAAAAAAATGTGTAGTTCAAGTGAGGAGTGCGTTGTTGGAATATAATCAACAGTCTTGTGATGTGTTTTGACCAATGAGGTTACAAGAATTTCAAGGCTAATTTAGCATTTTAAAAACAACCTTGCTTTAGAAAAACTCAACACAGATATACAGTCTGTTTATAAAATGTTTCTAAGCCTCCATTTTTGGCTTTAAAGAGTCATAATCAGCCCATGGGGGAGGAGATTTGGGACTGACATTGTACTATGAACATTTTGCAAAATCAATGCAAAGTAGGTCGCATTTTATCAAAGCAAAAGAGAGGCAGGCGTGATTTACTGCTCTTTATTGCACTGTTCTTATAATCATCTGCCTTCATGTGTGCCAAAACAGAATGTAATTCTGCTTAATAATGTGAATTTCTGTGTAGCAATGTTAAGAGCATTTTCACTTCTTTTTGTTCTACTAATGTGCTTTATCTAAAAACAACACACTGCAGTGCTTAAAAGGTGGGCCAGGTACATTGACCTGGGTTCCAGCAGTCTGTGCGCATTTCCACTGGAAGGTTATTTGTTTTTCCTCCACTCCAGGGATCATGTAACTGAAAGTTGTCTACTGCGAGAAGATGAGTATATTAGTACGCTACTTACATTTTCTACCATACTGGTGGTGGTGGGCAGCTTAGGAGAGTAGTGCATTGTAGGATTGCCGTGAGAAGTTGCTGTCATAAATCATCAGTGTGATTTTGGCCTATCAGTGCTCAGATCTGCTGTACCTCTTATCTAGCATATAGTGGTATCTGCAGCTAGCTATCCCATACAACATAAAACACTAACAATATGGCTTCTTGTTTGACACCTGCATACTTGTATCTATTAGCCGTGAGTTTTCATGCTGTTTCATGCAGTTTATCAGGCAGTTTCAAAACTGGTAAGCACTCTGTTTTTGTGCCTTTTATCTGCAACAACGTGTTCCCAAACAGTGCTTGTGCAAAGGATCAAGAGTGATTTTTTTTTTTCTTTTTTTTTCGTAATCTCTGTTTATGGTCCTTTGTTTCCAGCCCCCTATGAGCCCACAGGACTGCAAGCCATGTCCCAGTCTTCTCCCAGCCCCGGTCATCTACCTTCATTGAGCTTTTGGCTTGTGCCCCCAGGCAGGTTGAGGTGGGAGAACCCCCCCCAACTTGTGCTGTGTGTCCGGCTGTGCCATGCTGGGGAGGTGGAGACCCAGGAGGTACCATTTCCTTCATTGAGGAGGTGCTGGGGTTTGGTTTTCTATTATTCTCCCATCCCCTGGAGACACGGCAAATGAGGATGCCAAGATGAGCCCACGCATGGCATGCATGCATCTGCCTGCCTGCGTCAGCCTCATCTCCACCCTCCCTTCGGCCTTACCAACTGTATTACCATCTGTGGTCACCCATGTGGCAATATTGCAGCAGAGTGCAGCACACACCCGCCCCAGAAGAAAGCATCCACTTGGAGGCTCGATCCTCCTTCCCCCGACCAGCCCCGAGCAACTTGAGCTCATTCCCAAACTGGGGTCATCGGCATCACAAGCGGTAGTGATAAGGATCTGGAGTGATTTCAAGTAATCATTTTCCTACATACACAAGTGCACCATGATTCTCTGTGTATAATGAATGCACGCAGTAACTTTGCAGGCTGCTTATGTAAATAGAATGCCATGGCTAAAGGTGGGGAGGATGAGGGAACATCTTGTCTCGCTCTCAAAATGGTGCAGAACGGAAATGAACAAAGATGATGTTCTCCAGGTGGGTGGTCAGTGCCTGTAAGGAGTACATTCTTTCCTATGGCCCCCTCTCCACAGAGTGCCCAGATGCAATCAAACTCTTGTCAGGATGGAAGGGGCTCATTCTTTTCCTTGTTAAATTTACTTTTGATACAGCAGTTGTCAGTTGTGAGCTTCTGAAGCAGTCCAGTTTTCTGCAGGAACTCGTGCAAAATACATATTTGTTGTAAATAAAGGGGATGATTTATGAAGTGTGCCAGTCAGTTTCCTTGAAGAGAGGTTGGCCCAGTGGCTGGGAGGGCTGAGGCACCTAGCGAGGTTGGCCTAGTGGCAGGGAGAGCTTGGGTACCTAGTGCCTTATCTCCTGCCACACCGGCAACCCGGGTTCAGAAACCGACATGGGTTGTTATGGGGCTGATCGAGGGAGGACCAAGCATTCCAATGGACAGCTCTTCTCTCTCAGGGGAGGGGTTTGTATGACTCACTGCTTGTCTTTCACCTGGAAGTGTCCAGGTGGTAGCACAGTCTGGGTGCACAAGCAAGAAAAAAAAAAACAGTCACAGACGTTTGAGGATGTTTCTGCGGAGGTGGAGCATGTCTGTCATGCCATTGCATGTGTGCAGTTTTGGGGGCAACAAAAAAGGATTAACCCCCCCCCCGGTCACAGGATGATGTCCAGGCCCTCACAGACCCCACACCGGCAACTGGATACCATGCCAAATGTCCTGCAAGCGGAGGACATAAGGCATGAAGGTGAGTCCTGGGGAAATTGGGTGATGGGCCTGGGGAGGACCGGACAGAAGGGGGCTGGCCAGAGGCATCAGGGAGATAAAATACTGATCGGCGGGGGAGTCCTTGAAGAGGTCTTTTTTTCTGTAGGTACTTTTATGGTATTTACATTTTTTCTCCCCAGTCCCATCCCACGTGTCCCCGACCTGGCACATGTATGTGGAGGCACGTGCATGTCAAGCCCTATGGGATGCCCCACCCTACCAGTCGCTCCGTTACCACCTACACCTGCCACTGGACCTCCATCCAATGATAGTGGGACTGTGAACGGGGGTGGCCCCCCACCCGGGAGAGGAAAGCCAGCGCTCAATCCTGCTCCCCCCCCCGTGCCGGCACCCTGGCAACCCGAGGTCGTTCCTGAACTCGAGTCACTGATGTTGCGTGAGGTAAGGTGTCCAGCGCCTCAACCCTCCGTGCCACCGGGCTGGCCCTTTAAGAGGCCTTTTAAATGGGGCATAGGGCTCCTCTGTAGCTGGCAGCAATCCAGAGATATCGATGATTGGGTCTGCCCCATGTTGATACTACACTGCCACCAATTTAGAACCTTGTGATGCCACTAATGACTAAGCTGTGCTTAACTAGTGTGGTTAGCCACAGGTGGATTGTCTGTGACATCACAAGGTTCTAAAATAATGGCAGTCATGTAATATCAGTTTGGAGCAGACATGATCTCTGGTATCTGTGGACTGCAAAAAGCAATAAACCAAATACTTCATTTTAAAAGCTATTCATGGGCTTTTAGACTGTGATGGGGTGGTTTATAAATGTTTCTCTTTTATAGCGCTACAGTCCAACCACTTTTTTTTTTTCTTTCTATTTAGTACACTTTCTCGCCTATCGGCTGGCCCCCATCGGTACAACCCAATTTGTACAGTTTCATCACCCACCTTCTCCAGGACTTACCATCTCCCTCCTACAGCCCGGCTTACCCACCGGGGCAGGGTCGCTGAGGGGGACCCAGTTTCCTCCTGACAGAGACTGGGTAGGCACTTGAAGGGGAGCACCTCAGTCGGTGGTGTGGGGCCTGCAGTGAGGGGTGGACATCCTCCTGCAGCCACTGGTGCTCTTTTTGGGAGGGGGTTCAAGAATGCATGGGACAGACAAAAGGCAGTTCTAGTGGGGGGGTGGGAGGAAGTAGCCTTTTGGTCAACTAGGATCTGCAGATTATCCGGTTGGTAGGGAAATTGGACTAGGTGGGCCAAGTGGTCCTTATCTGCCGTCTAAGTCTGTTTTTCCATTTTTCTCCATATGGATGTTGAGGAGTGGCCCCCAGCGTGCATTGCACATCAGAGATCATCGATGTCTGTCCCCAGTTCTGTGACTCCACTTGCACTGCCATCTGTCATCACCAGGGTAGCACAGCAGATGCCGACTATCCCCCTCTCCCTGCAGTGGAGAGCATCCTCTGGGACACGCAGGTCACCTCACTTGGCTGGCCCAGCGACTTCCCAGGTTCGTTCCTGAACCCGGGTCATCAGTATCTCAAGTAGTAGTACTGCCACTGTGCTAGCGGGCCAGCATCAGTCGATCCTCTTTTGATTTGGCCTCTTTTGAATTCAAAATGGGGAACTGATTATCGTGTGACACAATTAATCATGTAACAGTGTGTTATTTAATTATTTTAATATATTGCAAACATAAGTACGCACACTGCAACTGAGTTTATGGTCTTATTAGCATGGATCAGATACAAATTAGTACCTTGACTTTAATTTTAGAAACACAAAAATGTATGCAGTTCTGTTACACTGGAAATCAGTTACCACTTGTATGTTCACCATGGGCAAAAGTCAGGAGTTGGTTGTGTCACTTTAGAAGGTCATGGGGCAGTAACAGGAAGAACAGCTTCCCTTAAACAGCTCCTTTGGTAACCATTCAAATTCAGTTTTTTTTTTTTTTTTGGTTTTTTTTTTTGGTTTTTCCACCATAGAGTATTGTGTAACAGAAAGAGATGGATTATAGTCCTGCTTGGGGTTTTCAGGTTTTGTATTTGGAAAAAGGTAAACTGCATGGTATTCCAGAAATGAAGATAATATACAATGTCTATAACTTTTTATCATATGTTTATGCCCCCTTTTCTTCTCTGACCCTCTTGTGCTTTCTGCCCTCTGAGCCCCACCACCCACGATCTCTGGGACTTACCTGGCTTCTGTCAGTCCCCAACAGATTGTGCCCCCCCATTGGGTCCAGGGGAGGGAGGTCTGTCACCCCCAACTCCAGTGACCATATCCAGATGGGAAGCCAGGGCTCAGTCAGTGGTGTGGGGCCTGTGACTGGCAGGAGCTTCATCCTGTCGGCAGGGCCGTAAGTGTTCCTGTTTTTGTCCCTTCACAGGTTGACAACATGTCATGGCATGGGCATGTACTGTAAAGACACCTCATGCATTCAGCGCCTGCCCTCAGCCAGTTAGGAGGTGGTTGCTGTTGTGCCACCCACCCTCCATTAGGTAGCAACTTACACTGTCCCCCCCCCCGAAGGTGCAATCCTCCTTTCCCCAGCCAGTCCCTGAGTGACCCTGGTTTGTTTACTAACACAGATCGTCAGTGTGGCAGAAGGTGGGGCGCTAAGCACCTTACCCCTCTGCACCACTGATCCGACCTAAAACCTGTCGTCTTTAATTTATAGTCCACGTGGAGTTCTGCAAACTGCAGAATCATGAGGAGGAGGAGGAGGAGTCCGTATTCGGAGTTCACTTTGCTTTGGGAAAGGATGCCATAAATAGGCTGCATGTGGAGTTGTCACCCGGGTACGCAAATCCCATTTGCACAGTGCATCTCAGCAAGATTTGTAATTTTGGGCTGGCCCGCCGCAGCAGCGGTTGGATTTCCGCTTTTGATGCTGATGAGCCGGGTTTGGGAATGGACCTGGGAGTTGCGGGCTGGTTGGAGAAGGATCGAGCATCCTAGGGACTGCTGTCCTCCAGGGGGATGGAGAAGAGTCTCCAACTCCTGTGTCCATTCCTGAGCCCAGGTCATCTGTGTTGCAGGTGGAAATTCAACCGCTGCGCTGGCGATCGTTTCTTGATATATGATGCAGCCAGAATCGGGTCGTCTTATTTAATTCTTTATGGGTCTTCCTCCTGACCCTGATGATCAGAGTCGCTAGACCACACCCGTCACCCAGCCAGGAGGGTGGCTGCGAGGGGCTGCCTTCATCTCCGATGCTGATGCCACTCCCTGATCAGCCAGACAAGGGTGTGCAAATCTCTGGCATAAACGCAAAACTGCTCTGGGGAACAGAGGGTATCGCCTCCCTAACACACTTGGACACCAGCCAGTCCTGGTGTGAGATTCCAGTGGAATGTTTTTTTGTTTGTTTTGCCTTTTTTTTTGTTTTTTATCTTTTACTTTACTCCTTACATCCCTAGGTCTCTGTGGGCCCCCCAGCCCCACCACCGATGACCTTCTTGTAGAATTACTGGCTATCCATCATGTGCTCAGTTAGTTGTGTGGTGCCTGCGGGGGGAGGGGCGTATCGGATCAGGCTGGGGCATTTTTCTATCGATATTTTAGCCTAATCAGGGTGAAATTACATACACATGTGCACATTGGTGTGCCTGCATGCCATATCCACCAACAGCCCTGCCATCATTGCTGCTATCACCAGTGCTACAGTCTGGCCCCACCCAGGTTGCAGTCCTGCGATCAGAAGCAGGATTCTTTCACCCAGAGGGAGGAGAGCCATCTGGAATGCTCAAACCACCTCACTGGCTTCCAAACATGGGGGAGGGTCACCGGTGTTGAGAATGGTGGCTCTACCTGTGCGCCATCAGGCCAGCCACTGAATGTGTCTTTTTTTTGTTTGTTTGTTTGCACCAGGAAATGATACACAATGCATTTATTTCTTGGTCAGCCTATCAAAGCTCTGAGACTGCAAAGAAACTTTATACCCACTTTGTAACAGAATGTATCATCTTAACCCCCCCACCCCCAGGTGGTGGGTGGGAGTTCCATAGACAGTGCTCTAGATAATATTGGCAGGTAAGAGTAAGTTACTCACCAGTTTTTAACATATAGCGAGTAAAACAGAATTTGGATGTGTGCAAGTACTTTAAATCTGGAACAAAGTGCTTCTTTTGAAGCACTGTTTTGTGAAGCATGGAGCCTTTCCAAGTGTCGGCATGAGTATCTCTACGCATTATAAAAAAAAAAAAAATTTTGAAGAGTATTGCTTAAAATAGGGGTGTAACATAGTATTACTCGCCCTGCCTGAAGCACTGCCAATAGACATACTAAAAATGTGTACTGTCCATATTATGCGCTATTCTCAAAAGATTTTTGCACTAGGCACAAGATCGAGGAAACTCTTGAGTAGGGCCTTTGCAATCTTTCATCAGTTAAAACTACTGAACCTGCTAAAGTGCATGAACTCTTTTCATAAACTTATCAAGTGCGGGTTGAACCATGGAGTATTGTGGACAAGAGGTGTTGGAGATTAACTTGCCTCTTAAAATTACTGACTACCAGGGCAAATTATATGGTGGCCCAAACTGATATTATTGCCATAATATCTAACTGGCTTATTTCTCAACTACCCAAGATGACTTCTTCAAAATACTTTTTCTTTACTGGCCAGCAGTAATATCACATGAGAAATGTACCTTTAAATCAAACTTTCCATATGAAATTCCACCCTGTGCAGTCTCTTCTATCACCTTATGAAGGCAGCTGAATTGAACCCCCCCCAAAAAAAAAAAAAAAAGTGGAGTGGTTTGTGCTTGTGCTAGGCAGTGCCATTTTTGGGTCTGGGCCCTCTCTTATGATGACAGCACCTCACCGGCTCCCACTCCTTTGGGAGTGGGTGAGGTGCTGACATCATAGAGAGTACTCTGGCTCAGACGCTGTCCAGGCTAAGTGTGACATTCTCTTACGTTATAACACAGTATCGGACCTAGCTTTCCTCATAGATGATTAGTGGAATTTCATGCTGACTTTTTTCTTTTCTTCACTTCTCTAGTGCTTACCTTTGCTCCAAGGCATCCCCAGTGCAGCTCCTGCAGCTAGGGAGGGTTCCATTCAAGGGTTTGTTCAATATTCCCCATCCAGTCTGTCTTACGCAAGAGTCAGCATGGCACAGCCAAAAAGGTCCCCAGAAGTATGCTGCACACCACCTGGTCTTTTCTGCCTTATTTTGTTGCTCCCCCAGGACGATGGTGGATTCTAAGCCCCTGTCCACGCTATGCCTCTGTAACGTGACAGAGTGCCCAAACCGTTACCGCAACGGTTTGTGTTTACACCTGTAATGTTACAGAAGTATGTTATAACCGCTGTTGAAACCACATATGAGGTGGTTTCAACAACGGTTATGAAACCGGGTCCCACCTTGGTAACATTACCAGCGGTAGTGTGGACAGGTGGTAACGGTCCCCTGCAGGGCCCGAAGCGCAACGCAAGTTGCATTGTGGGATCGGATGCTGCCATAACGGTCGCCCGGCTCCCGAAGTGTGGACCGGTGGTGCCGGTCCCATAACAGACACCGCCACAGTGTGGATGCACTGCACCGCTCCCCGGCTATAACGGATTGCATCCGTTACTGGGCCGGCGCAGTGTAGTGTGGACAGGGCCTAAGCATCAGTGAGCACACATGCACACAAAGCGTGCTTGCAGTCGAGTGCAGCCAGTGCCTACCCTCCCACTCAGGGTGGGATAAATCCATTTGTGAGCTGGTGGTCAGTTTGGCCACAAGCTTTCAAAATGTAGCCAAAGCAGTATTTCTAGTGGCCATCTTTTTTAAAGTCTCAGAAATCACTGTGGGCTGGTAGTCAGTTGGCTGGTAACTTTCAAAGTCTGGTAGCCAAACTAAGTTTTTTTTTTTTTTTTTTTTTTTTTTTTTTTTTTTAGGCCATTGGCTACCTGATTTGGTTCACCCAGCTCCCTCCACTGCTCCAGCTGCAGTGCCAGCAGTGGTTACTCAGGCGATGGTGTTACAGCGGAACGTGCGCCCACCCACCCAGAGCAGAGCATTATGTAGAATGCTTGTTCCTTCTTCCCTGACTGGCCCCTGATGACTTGGGCTCATTCCCGATTCCATGTCACTGATGCCGTTAGCAGTAGTGCTACTGCGGTATCCACGGGACCATGCTGGATCTTTGATTCAAAGGTACACATTCTCTTTAGGCTTAGCACTGGTCACGTGACCAGGTGTCTTCATTTGGCATCTTGTTTGGGATAAAAGGAAGCCATCTGATGTCACATGGTTCTGTTCAGTGAGTATGAAAAGCATTTTCAAGCTGTATTGCTACTTTTGGTGACCTGAAGTTGTGAACTATGTAGCTTACCTTTGGACAATAGACAGACATGGAATGGAACCTGCGCAATTTGTGCAAACATTGACTGCCACTGAGTTACCCGTTTGAGTTTTACTGTGAGAATTTGTACGTGAGTGATGGTGAAACTAATTCTACTGTTTTAAGGAGGATAAACGAGTGTTTTAAATTGCCACGTGTGGAAAATTTTGAATAAATCATTTTATGGGTACACATTATTTGGGTGCGCTCCTGTTTTTCTCTTAACAAGGTACTCACATGTATAGATTATAAAATGGTTCACATGCATGTCACTGTCTGATTGGAAGAAGAGGCTAGACTGCGCCCACCTGATGGAATGGTCAGGAGTGTCCAAAGAAAACATCAGAAAACAGTATTGCATATGGCGAGTCCCCTTCTGTTGACCTTCTGTGATCACCAAAGCCAGCCAGCCTTTTTTTTTTCCCCTGTATGTGAATGTAGTGCTCATGAAAGGTGTTGGATTTACAGCACTGAAACCTGAAGTCCCCTTTTTATCCACATGACTGGTACAACACAGGCAAACACAGTGCAAGCTTCTCCGCATTGCCCTGCCAGTGTGCCTCAGCCCTGCCATGGAGGGACCACGATGTTGCTGGGAGGGTAGTTCAGACTCCATGCTCAGTCAGTCCTTGGCCTCTTATGTGAGACTGCAAACTGGGGTGCCAGTTAGTACCAGCTGTGTTGGGGACTTTGTGATGTGGACATCTGCGCACTGGGAACTGGACTGAGACTACCACAGCTGATTTCACAAAGGCCACAGAACAGCCCTCCGGTGATAATGGGGTTCGACCAGTGCTGTCCTGTGCTGGATTTGAACTTGTGACCTCTAAGGTGGAAGGCTAGTTAACCCACTACCAATCCACTGAGCCATCCAGTTTCCCACCAAAGCCAGCCAGCTTCACTGGGACCAGTCATTTGTTGCTTTGCAGAAAGTACTGCATAAGAGGACATGTTCACTGTCTCTTCTATTTTCACTATAGTCGCTGGTTTCATATTAGCGTAAAAATAAAAAGGCAGTGAATATTAGGTGGAGCACTATACAATAGCAGCACTAGTGTTCCATCAGTGAAAATAAGATGGCGTGAAATATGTCTGGTGTGCTTGAAGCGCTAAATATAACAGGCGTGAATTTAAGGTGTTACACAGTATTTCCAGTTGGAAGCACTTTGTATGTAAGGCACATCTAACCTATGTAACATACAGCACCACTATACTGTGGTGACAGAAGGGACCAAGGAGTCCATCTTACCTGCCCCTTCTGCTGTGCAGCAGTGACAATACTGAACTTTGCTAGGGACACACATCCAAACAGCCCGGAATGATGCTACCCTGCTCATGATGTGTAACCTTCAGTGTCATTCTAAGGACGCTTGTGAAGCCCTGTGTTGAAAGTCTGAGCTGTGATAGTTTCCACTACCTCACCAACAAACGGGCTATTACACATAACTACCCTCTGTGCGAAATAATGTTTTCTAATGGTTTGCCTTATCCTGCTCCCATCAAAGTGCAGGTCCTATAGTTCTGGCACTCACTGGTTGTCTGTCTGCATGTGTGTACAATCCACCCTGTTGATCTCCTTCAGTATTTGGGGCACTATTATCATGTCCCCTCTCATTGTTCTCTTCTCTAGACTGAATAGTATGCGGATAGCAAACTGATAAAGTAGCAGCTCACACACCAGCATACTTTAGCAAACTTTATTAGCAAGACATCACAAACAGTTCCAGACTAACTCCTCTACATAGTGCTTCCAAAGTGAAGCTTCATCAGGGGGCGCTCCTTATGCAGCTTCACTTCAGAGGCGCTATGTAGGGGAGTTAGTCTGGAGCCGCTGCTTATGGCATCTTGCTAACAACGTTTGTTAAAGTACACCAGTGTGTGCACTGCTACTTCAGTGGTTTTCTGTAGTTCCACTTTGGTAGCAACACTTTTGGGTAGTCTGGTGTGTACTTTTTTTTTTTTTAACTAAATAATAATGAGCACGACCAATCTGTCTTCATAGTTCTCGATTCCTAAATCACTAATCTGTTTGGTGACCCCATGCCGGACCCTCTCAAATGCTTCAGTGTCCAGCCCAGCGGTGACCAAAACTAGATTCCATGCTCCAGGGACAGGCTCGCCTCCTTTGGCCTGCTCCTTACCTGCTTCGAATGCATCCCAACATTGCGTCTGCTCTTTTGACTGCAGCTTTGCCTCTTTTTCGTATGTCTGTGGCTTGGCCATGATATCGCACATTATCCCACATCTGTGATGTCACAGTCCCTTTCAGTACCAGGTATTATAACAGTTCAAAACGTGTTGCCTCAGCTTTACTGTCCATATCCTTGGTGGCAGCAAAAAAAAGGCTATTACCAGAGGTGGATGACAACAGCTTCTCCCTCTGTAGCTGATTGGAGAACTATTGTTATGAATATTTATCACTTAGAAAAATTAACAGCAGGCCTTCACGAAAAGGCAGAGGCCTTTAACATTGTGGCAAAAGTGGGTGTGGTACATGGCTCAGCTTGATTCAGATTTGTTCCCCCCGAGGGGCTTCCTGCAGTTCCCGGGTGGGGGGTAGGAGGGCGCTGCTCTCACTGAGGATCGAGGTCCACAGAGGGCCCAGAGAATATTCAGGAATGGAATGAATAATTTGAATTTATGAACTGTGAAGGTGTCTTTTAATCTACATAGGAATGTGCCTGACAAATGACAGAAGATATAATACAGATGGTCCTATCCTTGTAACCTAATATATGTAGGTGTATATACACCACAAATTATCTTGAATTGTAACCTGCTGTATGCCTCATATGTTGAAATCAATAAAAATTATATTAAAAACAACATGTTGACTCAAAACCACTGAAAATATTTTCCTTTCAAACTTTGGGCAGAACCATTTTAAAGCAGCAGTGCAATGAAAAATGTTTTTCCAAAAAGTTTACTTTCAGCTACAGTTAATAAATATATTTGCTTACTTGTCAAACTTACTTTTTTCTTTACCTCCTTCGCACCCTGAGTTTTTCTTTTCCATGTTAACCTGTACCAGGTCTACAATGCTATATCTAAGCTACGTGTTGTGGCCATCTTTTTTCCCTGAGAAAAAAACGTAACTAAAACATGCATAAAATACTCAGATTGTGTTGGAGCTGGAAATTTTTACCATCAAATACAATAAGAAGATGCCTGTAATCTTTTATAGTGAAAAGAAGTAAGGCCAATTTTTTTGCCTAGTTTTGCTGCACTGCTCTGTAAGATGCTTGGAGATGTGTTAGACTGTGAGGGACTAGGTTTTTATTTTTTTTTTTTTACATCATGCCTACTCGCCCTTGGAATGGTTAAGCAATAAGGCATGACAGGGTGTGGGTTATTGGGGGGGTTTACCCATGCCTTGTGTGGTGTGTCACGAGGCACAGCCATGTGACTTAACCACACACGAAGTGGGTAAATCCACCAATAACCCACATCCTGGAGTGCCTTATTGTGATTATACAATGGATCCATGTGTAAAATGCATCTAAAATGTGTTTAAGTATGTTTTTTTTTTTTATAAATGCCATTTCTCAAACGTCGGTTATTGCAGAACATACCATGGTCATGTGATGTGTTTTGACCAATGAGGTTACATGATTTTCATACCCCGTTGTATAATTAATATTTGACACTATAAAAATTGATCAAGATGGCTGCCACAAAAACTGCTCTCTTATTGGATGAATAAGGGACCGGCCTGGCAGATATGCACTCAAGAATGCATAATACTGCATTTTCTAAGCCAAAATGTTTAATCCCAGGGCATGTTATAAGTGCAATAACACAACAGGGTGCTGCGTTCTTTTGGAGATGCAGGCATTCTGGTGTGTGGCAAGGAGAACCTGGCCTGGGGTCTCCTGCCTCCGCACACTGGAGGAGCACGTATGCTGTATCATCCAATGAACACACACTGTTGTGTATTACTGCCCAAAATACCTCTTTACAGTGTATAGAGACTGCTTGCTCTGTATAGATTTCTATCCTTACCAGATTGCTGTTGTACCACAATGCAAAGGTCATGGAACACGGTTGTGCCCTTCTGGGGTACAACAGCGTTCCATGATTTAAAAATGACCACAAGTCCACCTGCTGCTTCACTCTGGGTGAAAACAACTGCATGGCCATCAAAGTCGAATCTTAACTGAATCAATGTTTTCAAAAGACTGCAAAATTTCATGAAGGAGAACCAAAACAAGAGTTTTCCTTTTAAAGTAATAGACAAACAGTTCTAATGTTAAGCAGATAAATTTCCATTTGAGTTGGGCATGAAAGAATGGGTTCCATGTTTAAGAACATGCATGAACAGGACGAGAGTTTCAGTGTTAACCTGTACACTAAATGAATTTAAACAGTAAAAAATGATTTAACTTCAGTCGTCTTGAAAAGTTTATTTGAAGCAGTGTACGTTTTGCTTTATGCACTATAAAAAATACTGGCTAGACTGTCATGCCCAACCAGCCTGTGCCGCCACCTCAAGATTCAGATTACAATGTACCTCTCCAGCTTCACTCTGGAGCTCAACTGGAATCTGAACCTCTCAGTGACCGCACAGGCTGGTTGTGCATGGTTGCCCAACTAATATTCTGTGTCTCATTTCTTAAAGTAGCAATGGGAATTTATATGTTCCTTTTTATTCTTTTAAAGAACAACTCTATTATAATAAAGAGCTTAAAAACACTAGATTTTCACCTATTATGTTTTAACTTTATTGCTTTCTAGTTATTTTTTTTTTACTTTCCCCTGCTGTTGGTCTACTAAATATTGTCGATAATGCAGCACTTATTTCACCGAGTCTTTCAAAATGCATCTGACTCTCCCCTTCTAACCACACAAGTGCCATTTGTGACATCACACTCTGTTGTCATTGCAAACATTATGATGTCATAAAGGCACTGTAAAGTTAACAAGGGAGATGCAAATGTTTTAAAATGTTTTTTATCCAGACTTTTTACTTAGATGGACTACCAAGATGTGCTGTAAATCTTGGAAAGGAACACTGAAAATGGAAAAAAATGTATTCTCTAGTAAACTGCAACAGCATAAACATTTATGGAAGTGTGTGCTGATGTGCCGAGTTGCTCTTTAAAGTATAGATTTGATGGGACATAGAGGCTGTGGAAGTCTTTCTTTACCACATTTATTCCTGTATTTAAATGCTTTATCAGAAAAGGTCGAGTGAGCTGTCGAATAGCTCCATCTTCGTTGAGGGTGCCTCCACAGAGCCACAATACATTGGACTGTAGGTTGTTGGCATCAGGACCTCATGGGAAGCTTTTGCACGATGGAGCTGCCCTCGTTGACATGCTAGATGCATGTTTTTGGTGCTCAGTATTGTCTATATCACATAGGCAGGTTCCAACCACTTTAGTTCTTTTTCTCCTGCTGTCGAGAAAAGCAACATCAGACTAGTGGAAGCGTTTTTTTTTTTTTTCCTTTGTTTTATTTTTACACACAGAATCGATTTTTCACTGTAGTTACTCATTCAGGAATTGTCGCATGCCGGTGTATGTTGTTATCACAAAGTAAGGCACTATTTCCCCATTGTCGGTGTGGAAACCTAATTTATCATGAGAATGCCCATGAGTTATGTGTAGGTTGTTTGGGCATGTCATATGAAAGAAAAATTGCATAATTCACTAAGATTTCAACCAGGCTAAATGGAGATGCAATTTGAGAGCATTTTGGGGGGGGGGGGCACGGACAGAACTGTTGTACTGCCTGCCAAGTACCGAAATCCCCCACCGACACTAGCAAAGCAGAAATCACTGTGATGGAAAATGGAGGCCTCAAAGTTGCCACATAAATTACCATAGTCGCTGATGAGGTTCGTCCCTGGTCAGTCTCTGCCATCCTAAATGGAGAGCCAACAGAGTTCATAGGAATCTGACCCACTCATCAGGGAGTCACCATTGCTCCCTCACCTGTCAGTAAACCAGACTCCCCCTCTCTAAAGGGGATAGGAGCTGTCTGGTAGGCCAGCAAAACAAGCAGGTTCCGCTTCTGCAAAAAGACTTTAATCTATTGCCTCTGCAGTGTTCTCTCTGATCATTGTCTTATTGACACCGCTGATGTGAGCAGTCTCATCGACACTGGTAACAAGGGAGTCCCTGTCGCCACTGACGGCTTTGTCTGTTTTTGCCGTTCCAGGTACTGTATTAGAATTCTCAGATTTGCTAAAGAGACTTCTGCGTGCACAGCCGCAGATAGCTTCTCAGCTGCCACCTCCAGTGATGCTAACTGGCCCTGCTGGACCTCCTCGGGCCTTTTCCAAAGGTCTGTGACTCCTCAGCTTCCTCCTCTAGAGGAAGGGTAGGTTGTGGAATAGTCATGACCTCCTGGATGAGGAGGAGGACTGGGTAGTGGTAGACCCCAATCCTCTCCACTCACTGGAGCAGGAAGATTCAGCTGAATCCATTGAGTCTCTGGTGAGTGAAGATAATGGTCTTGCACAGGCCCCGTTCTCCTCCTGAGGACCGTACCTTCCAAGAATTATTGCGACAGATCCAGGAAACTTTGAATGTCTTAGAGGAGGAAGATGAAACAGAATTTTTGGATTTTTTTTTTTTTTTAAATGGAAGGTGCCTCTTCAGGTGTTGAACCTTCTATCCATGTTTCTCTTGAGGATATCACCCTGTCTATCTAGCACAGGCCCAGTACCTCCCAAACCCGGGTCACTACACAATCTCATGACGCCCAGCTTCAGTGGCCACTGCAGCACTGGAACTCACCGTTGACCTTTCCCGACCGAGGCACACTGCCTGTCGGCATGGCAACTCGCCTTTGCTCTTGAAGACAGGTTGGCTCCATATGAGCATGATTCACTCCTTCAGTGTATTTTTCCTTCCCCCAGATGTTTAGAACCACTTTTAATTCTAGTTTTCTAATTAATGACTAAAGTTAATAAAGATGGCCACCGCTTGCGCTTTTTTAAATTCTCTTCCACTGAGGTTACTTTCTGGTAGTACACACTAGAGTCATGGGGCCCAATTCCAGAATGGGTTACGCCTTTCGCAAAGTAACTTGGGCCAAACCCAATGGTGCAAGTAGCGCTTTGCACCATGCATTAGGCCACCTGGTATTCCAGAAGGCAGCCTATGACATGTCGCAGGCTGCCTGCACCAAAGGTGGGCAATGCCACCAGCTATGCCAGAACCCCCCTGCGACATGGTGCAAGGGGGTTTCCAGCAGAAGTTATGCTCGATTCCAGGAGGGTGGCCGACGGAATGGCAAGTGTGCTATTTCAGGTTGGCCCCGGAAGACAGTGTTCTAAGTACAGTTAGACCAGCTATTTGCACCCTACATCCACTGTGGGTGCACCTCTGTGCCTGGTGCCCCAACAGCCACACCCCCACGGCCCCACAGAGGCCCCCACTTGTCCTCCATTGGCACGGCAGCCCTCTGTGGGTTGCTGGCACCCCCAATCCCCGGGTGTTGCCCCGCAGGGCTGTTCATGTCCTCCGCCATGCCACCCACTCCATGGTAGTCCAGTAACCCTCCCACTGGCCCTGTGGGGTATTGCCATGGTGTCGGGGAGTGGGGCATTGGGGGGCCATGCCATGCCATGCAAAGCTTGCACCCTGTCGGATGGCATAACTGCATCTTGCGGCACCCTGTGAAGGTGCACCTTTCCTGTGGTGCAACACTGGAGGTACTGCAAGTCGCAGGACATGGTCGCCAGGGACCCTGCCTGTTCTAGAATCGGGTGCAGGGTCCCCGGTGTAGCAGCATATGTTGCAACTCTCAAGCGCTGGCGAGTTGCGACGTAAGTCTTGAAATCGGGCCCCTACTGGGAATATATTGGGATGATGCTGCACTCGCTTCTGATGATAAACAGCACCACACTGAGATATTACATTTTTACATGCTATTGGGCATGGCAAAAGAGCAGAAACTTTTAAAGGAAAACTGCATTTAAAGGAATGCCCCCCCCCCCAGCCTAACCTCCTGGCTTTTTTCAACAAAAAATAATTTTGTAACTACCTCCAAAGTGTTAAATAAAATGTTTGTAATTCGCTTGTGATCCAAACATGGCCAGAGCAATACTGCGTCATCTCCCATATCTGAGCGGCTTCATACTGCTGGTTTGTAAGTGGTGCAGAGCTGCTCTGATATATGCGAGATGCCATTCGGGAATGAGTATTGGCCATCTGTGGCCAGCTGGGGAGGAAAGAGTGAGCACCCCAAGGACTGCTCTCCTCCCTCAGTGTTTGGACGGGGGAAGCTACTGTTCCTACTGTGTGACTGCCACATGGTGGAGAGCAGGTGGAAATGCAGGTGGGAAGCTCAAGAGAGAGGAGAGGTAGCCGCAGAGTGCCTGGCACACACGTGTGCTACTGCATGCATGTGTGCACACATCATTGCAGGCTGGCACCTCTGGGGAGAAAACTGGGAGGAGGAGGAGGAGGAAAAAGCCCGGACCACCTTATGCTGCCAACCTTTGCAGGCTCTCACACAACCAACACTGCAGGCCACCCACAAATGGGTGGTCCTGGGCAAGTGATGGACAACTAGGAAGTCTTTGAGAAGTTCATGAGAGGGCTGGCGGTGGGGTGCCATCGGACAGAACTGAGGACTGAGAAAAATCTCTATGGGGAAAAAAAAACGCAGCCCCTCCCCCCCGACACTGTTGCGACAACTTTGAAAAAAATGTAATATTTAGACACAATTCAGCTTATATTTCATATTTTCCTGTAGTTCTGTCTCATACTTCTTTATGACAAAGGACATTTGCATGAGAACAGAATGTCCGCCCTATCTGCTGTGGCTGCTGTTCCATAGCTGACATCACAGTCTGCTGCTATAGTGATAATTATGATGTCATAATGGGTTTATGATGTCTGCTGTAGACAGGCAGCCAGAGCAGATAAAGACTGCAGTCACCAGTTGTTTGGGGGTTGTGTACCAACATGTTCAATAAGTAATAATACTATAAAAGAAACAGCTTGAGGGGTCTTTTTACTGTATGTTTTAATACGGCATCAGGAGAGACTCTCTTGGTTAAATAGGAGTGATTTTATGCATGTTCCTATAGTGTGAGAACACCAAAGTGAAGCTAAGCTGGGTTTTTTTTTGTTTGTTTTGTTATATATCGTTTTTTGTTCCCTTTCTGCCACCTTGTGCCTTTCCTTGGTATTTGGTCCCAGCCACCCCTATCCCTGACTGCTGCTCACCCCAGCAGCCAGCTGGCAGGATCCATGGTTCAAGAGCTGAGAGTGCTGGGGGCTGTCAGTGATTTGACAGTAGGCAGACATGCTTTTTTTTGCATTTCTCCTTCATCCTCCAGGCGTCCTGGCCACTGAGCATCCCCACACGAGCCATAGTACGCGCATAGCAACCACAGCAGGAGTTGCTACAGCAGCGAACTTGGACACCACCCTCCCTCGGCTGGAAGTGCAGCCGCACAACAGCGCTACCCCAGCCCCACTGACTGCCCAGCTCAACCAGACTTCCAGGTTTAATCCCGAACATGTGTTGCTGACATGAAAGCACACTGTGCTGCCCCTGAACCATCTTAAGCTAAGGTATTCTGACACGCTAAGAATTCAAGCTTAAACCACTGTTTTCACCAAGACTGTATACAGACTCGATTTTCCATATAGGTTTTTCTTTCTGGCCTGTTCCACGCCCCAGGCATATACCCAATCAGAGGTATCCTGTCTGTAATTTAGATGACAGCCAGGGTTTTATTCCTCTGTTCCTCTCCTCTTCCTCCCCTTGTGGGGGCAATGCCTCAGGTGGCCTGAAACAGTCACAACCCACTCTGTTGCAGAAGCTAGCTCTCTGTCCCAGTCGCTGTGGTGGCAAGAACACACTACCAACCATCCCCAACTAAATGACTCTGCCAAGCGGTAGCTGTCTTGGTCTTCCTCCTGAAGCCACTGCCTGGGCTTGCTGCCAAACCCAGGTTGTCAGCATGGCCATCTGGTGGCCCTGGGCTCTGTATTAAAACATAAAAGACCTGCATTCTTTTTTGTTTGTTTTTAATCACTTACTGGACATGCTAGTACAAAACCAGGAAACGAACTGGTGAGTAGTGTCCTGACTTACAGTAGACAGTTAATTGCGTTACCATTGCTGCTTTACTTTAGTGCTGTAGCTGGTAGTGGTTGCCATGGAAACATGCGGCCAACTCTGAGTTGCAGTGTTGCTGAAGATTTAATTTTATAGTTTTTCGTCATGTTTAAAAACAGTATTCAGAGATGCTGAAATCGGCTGGCAAGACAAAATGAATGCTTAGCGTGGGAGACGCTCATCACAGTATAACAGCATCCCTCATGCTAAGCAGTGGTGTTTCCTGATTGTCTAATTTCTAAGTAAAGATCAAAAGGTATGGGAAAAGAGAGAAAATGTCAGAAAATGAATGAAAGGCACAGTGGTAGCACTACCGCTTGCAGTGCCCATGATCCGTGTTAGGGACTGAGTCATCGGAGGGTCGGGCGAGGGAGGTGAGATACATGTCCCAGAGGAAGCTCTCCACCTCGGGGACCGAGTTTGGTCTCCATAGAATTATTGCTACCTAGGTGCCCACAGGTGGCGGTGCAGTTGGAGCTGAGAATCAGGGTGGGAAAGCCAGTGCAGAGCAAATAAAGTAGCCAGGTGGCCAATTGCCACTAAAAAAAAAAATTGGCTACCAGATTTTAAAAATGAATGGCCAACTGGCTTCCTGCACATGCAGCAATTTTTGAACCCTTGCAAATGATGCCCATTAAAAATATTGATTTGCCTACTAGATGTTGAAAGCAGGTGGCCAAAGTGAATACCAGCTCAAACTGATTTGTTTCCCCCCCCCCCCAGGGAAAACCCTAACACACTCTGATGCATAATGCACACAGTTGTGAGCATGTGCATCAGGGGCTCATTCTGGGATAGGACGGGACAGTAACAGCTTAAAAAACCCGA
The DNA here is from genome assembly GCA_016271365.2 of Neoceratodus forsteri. NCBI lineage: Eukaryota > Metazoa > Chordata > Ceratodontiformes > Ceratodontidae > Neoceratodus > Neoceratodus forsteri. The sequence continues at coordinate 35,990,827 of JADMNL010000036.1, read as the reverse complement.
TTGCTACAGGAGGGCATCCACCTCTCATTGCAGGTCCCACACTGCCGACCACAATGCTCTCTTTTGGCACTAGACACCAAACTCTATCGGGGATGGGTCCACCCCTGGTGGGCAAGCCATGGTGAAAAAATGGAAATGGGTAAGTCCAAGAAGGCAGATAATGGGGCTGGGTGAGAGGGCAAGGACCAGTGGTGGTCAATTCAGGAGAAACAAGGGCAGAAAGCATATTAAATACATAAAATGGATGAAATACTAACTGGACTGTATCTAAATTAGACATTTTTCAAATTTTTCCCATTGGTGTCAGGGGCTCTTCAAAGAAGAACTTTGCTCAACCTGTAAGTCACATACCCAGTAGAAGCTGTTTTATAAGCACTAGTTCAAATTCTGTTATTGTGTTCATCTACGTTCTACACAGGCCTTTAATTAACCTCTGTGGGTGTTTCTGTTTTACAGTCTGGTGGTACCATTACAGAACTGTATAATGTGGTTTATGTGCCTAACAATCACAGAGTTCTGTATTAGAACATGGGTGCATTGTGCCAACAATAAAAGAGCACAGCAGGGACATTAACTACATCATACATTTATGAAATAGTTCTTACCAGCAGCATAGAAAGCAGAAACCCCTACTAAGATAGCTAAAAAGCTTATTATGTAACTAGAACAATAACAGAATTTGAACCACTGTTTTAAAAACAGCTCCTTGCTGTGAAAAATCATTCATAGATTCAGCACATCTTCAGAAGCGTTCTTGTTACATCTATGTTGGTCCATTAAAAGGTATCAAATCATTTGCTTCTGGATCTATTCTTGCAAGGACCAATACGGCAACTACTAAATCTACAGTAGATTCAGCACAGTTCTCCTTTAAGTCAAAATAAAAGCTTTGTTGTAACCAGCAGGCACAGTGCCTTACTGTACTTCTGTTCATTCTGGTTCTACCCTTCCCTAATTATTTCACTGAGTAAGTAACATGAGAGTGCAAACTAAATTTAAACTGCTGATGTACACAGTTGGAGCTGCAGTTCACTAACTGTGCAGCGGCTCATTTTAAATGACATAACCTTTGCCATTTAAGTGGAGCTCTAGAAAACGCAAGGGAAACCTTTCATCCTTTTTTTTTTTTTCCTCTTCTCCCCTTCTGGATTCCAGCAAACAGCTTATGGAGGCACATCCCCTCTTTCCTCAGCCCTGAAAAATCTGTCTGAGAAGAATCCACAAGAAGAAGAAGCAAGCGAGCAATTCTACATCCCTATTCGGATTTAATATCTGATCAATGTGTCCATTTGCTTGCGTAGGGTCCACAAACTGTGTCCAAAAATTGTGGACGCAATGATGCAGGATGCTGAAACATAGAACTTGATAGCAGAAGCTGGCCAATTACTCTGTCTAGTGTGCCCTTATCCATACTAACCCATGAGATCAAGCCCTCTATTGGTCACTCGTCTCCACCCGCCTCTTCTCCCTCCTGTTGCCCCCACTAAATTCCACCAGTTCTTGAACCCTGCTGCTAATTTTGTTCCACTTGTCCACCACCCTCTGTGTCAAAAAACAAAACAAAAAAAAGTACTTCCTGCTATAATTTTTAAACCCTTACCAGCTTCAAGCTATCTGTAGTGTTTGCACTAAAACAGCATGGGCCAGATATTCAAAAGGGTTGCGCCATGTGCAATAGGGTTGCGCCTGCGCAAGTCCAAACTTGCTCCATTCTGCGATATTCAGCAGGAGGTAGTTGCGCCACAGAAAACATGCTGAGCAACAGCGCAATGCAAATGAATGCATGCTGAACTGGAGGGGGAGGAACCATGCATAAACTGCACAGCCCGATATTCAGCCGAGCTGTGCATAGTTGTGTAGGTGCAACCCCCAACCTGCGCCTGCAGGACTTTGAGCCAAAAAAAAAGGCTTAAGTCGAGGGCCACCCACAGGTGAGCTGCTGTATTGCAGGGTGCAACACAGCAGCTGCCACCTGTGGCTGGCCCCCAACCCAGTCCCTGTGCCCCCCGCAGCCCGATCGCGGGTATAGTGTACTTCCACCCCCCCACCAGCCCGATTGTGGGCATCAGTGTGCTCCCCCTCCTCCGTCTCATATCCCTGGTGGTCCAGTGGACCGAAATGCCCGTCATGGCGGTATGTATACTAATTCCCACCCCCCTCCATTACACATCCCTGGTGGTCCAGGGGACCGAAATGCCCGATCGCGGGCAGTATGTGTGATAAAACCATCCCCCGACCATAGCCCTGGTGGCTAGTGTCCCCACCCTACCCACCCATGAAGCCCCATCACCCGCTCCCCCGGCGGCGGTGCGTAGCATCCACCCGCCTGCCACCCGCGCCCGCCGACTGACTGCCCAGTAGGGCTGCCGCCCATTGGTGCAGAGCAAGAGCCAATGGGCGTGCAGCCAATCGTACATGACAGTCAGATTTGTGAATGATATTCACAAATCTGGACTGTCGTGTATGGTATAAGGCTGCACGCCCATTGCTCTGCTCTGCACCAATGGCGTGCAGCTCCCACCGGCAGTCAGTCGGCAGGGCGGCAAGCTGGTGATGCTGCCGCCCACCGGGGAGCGGGTGGTGGGTGCGGGTGGGTAGGTGGGGGACACCAGCCACCAGGGCTATGGTCGGGGATGGTTTTTATCACATCATACTGCCCGCGATCGGGTATTTCCGTCCCCTGACCACCAGGGATGTGACGTGAGGGGTGGGAATTAGTATACATACCGCCTGCGATCGGGCATTTCGTCCACTGGACCACCAGGGATATGTACGGGAGGAGTGTGAGCCATACTGATGCCTGTGGATCGGGCTGGTGGGGGAGTACACTATGCCCGCGATCTGTCTGTAGGGGGCGCGTCCTCGACGGCTGCTGCCTGGCAGGGCGCCAGGCGCAAGTCCTCGGGATCGTGCGCACCTACATGCTAATGGCATGCAAATGGGGAATAATCACATGCAAATGGCCCCCCTGCACCTTGCATGAATTATAGCCCCATTTGCATGTCACCTTTTGAATATCGTGATTTTGCGCATGGCGTAATGGTACTTGCGCCACCGCAAGTTGAATGCTCCACTCTGTCAACTTGCGGTGGTGCAAGTTCCACTGCGCCATACACAGTGGCTGTGGCTGGGGGGGTGATATTCAAAGGAGTTGTTCAATAGCGCAACTCCTTTGAATATCGCCCAAGACACACCCCAGTGCAACTATTTTGCGCAGTTCAAGGGCTTGCGCCTATGAATGGTGCAGTTTGAATATCCAGTCCCATGTGTTTACTTCTAATAAATAGACAACTGATTCATTTATTGTGTTTTGAAGTGTTAGTAATTACTTTCTACTTTTATAATAAAATATTTGTTTGTGCAGTGAAACAAGTGGGTTTTTCACCTTTACTATTCACACTACTAGACAACAGAATTCAAGAGCTGGCCCACTGGTACGGGGTTGAATTTCCACCTGTGATGCCAATGCCCCAGGTTAATATCTGAATTTGGGATGTTGGTGGGTGGGGGGGGATTATTGAGCATCCTATCGACAATACTCTAGGCCTCCTCCTAATCTTTCCTCTCTCTCTCTCTCTCTCTCTCCACCCTCCATCACACTTTGTGTCATCCATGGAGAAACAAAGCTCGCACTAAATATCCTCACCTGTATCATTCACAAATAATGATGCTGAAAAGTACAAGCCCCAGGACTGTCCCCTGCAGCACCCCATTACTGACCACCTTTTCCTCCGACAAGTCCCCTTATGTACTGGACTCTGTGTTCTCCTCTCACTTTTCATTGGTTTCCCCCTTTGACCAGGTCAGCTAATTTTTTTGTATTAGTTTTTCTGCCTTGTCTGCTCCAACTGCACCCTTCTGACTTGTCCCACAACCCCATCACTGTGCTTCTCCGGGGCTTACTCTTCCCTCCTTGTCCTCTAGCACAGGACTGCGGCGGGGGGCTGCCGCCCAGTCACCACTGCAGGACCTGCGAGAGATCAGTTGAGGATTTTTTTTTCTTTCTGGTTTTCACCCCAGGCCCACTTCATATGCATTGGGTGTGATGTGCGAACTCCACCTTCATCGAGATGCCTTGAGTGTTCTGCATCTGAGGGGTCCCTCCCCATGTCATCCAGCTGCAGTGCTACCCAGACACCTCCAAGTGGCAAACAGCAGAATGCACTGCCCCCTCTCCCCTTTCCAGCCTGACAATCTCTTCCTTAGTTTATATTTCCCTCTGATGCAGTGGATGAAAACCTTGTACCCTTCTCTCATGCTTCTGCTATTCTGATGATCAGAACTGGTGCAGACTGCTTAACACTAGCAGAACCATACCCATACCAAACTGAACACAGGGTAGGAGGGACAGCATGGGTTGTCAATCCCCTCTTCCCAATTCTTGATACTGTCTCCATCCCTGGCAGTCTAGAGGACCCTCATGATCAGCAGTCCAATCCCCCATTTCAAAGTAGTCCCATCTCTGGCTGTCTAGTAACTCCCCCTCCCAATCAGCAGTCCGCCTGTCTAGTAACTCCTCCTCCCAATCAGCAGTCTGCCCCCACATTTAAAGTAATCAATCCCTGGCACAGTCTCTCCTTTCACAACTGAAGCTGGCCCCTGTCTGAGTGACAGGGAGCAAGCGCACGCCTACTGTAGTATCAAAAGTTTCTACAGTAGGCATGCACTCGCTCCCCGTCACTCAGGCAGTGGCCATCTGAAGAGGTGAGTTGAGGGGCTGTGCTGGTGGTTGTCTCTGAGAGGGAGCAGTTGGCAGGTCTTGCCAGGTATGGTGAGTGGGGTGCCACTGGTGAGGGGGTGGAGGGTGTGTGCGAATGCATTCAGAAGTGGGAGGTCCCCTGGACAGCCAGGGCTTGGATTACTTTAAACTGGAGGATCAGACTGGTATTTGAGTGTGGATCCACTAGATTGCCAGGGATGGGGATATTACAATTAACTGAAGGAGCAGTCGTTTGTGTGTGTGCGGGCGCGTGTGCACACACAGCTGTGCAGAATATGTCTGCACAGTATTTGATGGTAGCATGATGCAGAACTAATGCGCGCACAGTGCTATGCAAATGAACTGTTACCACCTTGTAAGCCATATGTGCTTATTAAAATGCTAGCAGCTAAAAAAAGGCTTACAGGGGCAAGGGTGCTATCCTTTTTGGGATGTGGTATCCCCCTTTGCTCCTGTGAGTAACTTTACTGGGGTGGGGTGGGGTGGGGTGGGGTGGGGTGGGGGTGGCAGTGTTATCGTGAGTCACTGTGTGCTGCATTTGCGCAGCTCCATATTCAGACAAAGCAGTGCAAAGAATGCACTGCCTGTGCATCTTCCAAGCTAGCCATGCACGATCTCACAGGCATCGCTAATGACAGACTCTGAAAATGAGGCCCCAGATCTGTAAGCATGATAGCAAAAGTTGCATAATTAGCAGCCATTAGCAGTTTGGTTTTCACCCACCCCAAACCATCAAATGTGTGGTCTTTACTTGTATGATAGCCAAATTAAATCCTGACAAACTTCAAAATGTATTAAACCAGCACTAAAGACTGCTGCCAGCATCAGGACTCTGTAAAATCCAGACCCAGACTGGATGAAAACAGTAAAAACCAGATGGGGTGGTCCACTTGGACAAACACACTGGACACAGCTTGTGTGGTCTGGTTCTTCCAGCCCGATCTGTCTGTCCAGTTTTTTCCATTTTGGTCCATCAGTTCCGCATGGTCTAGATTTCATCTGGTTCATGTATGTGAAATATGGGTTGGACACAGACCGAAACTTTTATTGTTATGGTCCAGTTGGAGTCTAGCAGTGTGGGATTTCACCCACACCTTCCACTAGATGAAATCTGGACCAGCTGGAACTAACAGACAAAAATGGTAAAAACTGGATTGACAGCTCCAACCAGAACAGCCACACCGTGCACTCTTTTCCAGTCGGGTTGGTTTGGTTTACCGTTTTCTTCGAGTGGTCTGGATTTTACCCATACTTGCTGGCATCTCACAGAGTTCCTCCTACATTGTAACCTCCTGTTCATGGCTCAGGCAGATGAACTCAGATTAATAAAACCATTGAGTGTTTTAAAAAAAAAAAAAAAAAAAAGGTTAATTGGGTCATATCACAACTACTACGGCTTAGAAAATAGTATACCGTAGAACTGGTGAGTAATGATCGGTACAATTCAAAATCCGTACACCAGCTCATGAAAAACACTGGAATATAAAGGCAGCTGCATAGCGCTCTCTTGTTTTGTTTAGAAACCTACAAGTTGACAGCAGATAAGGACCGCAAGGCCCATCCAGTCTGCCCATTTTTTCTGCCCTATGAATGTGCTATAGACCTTTGCTCTGTCAGTGGCCTATCTATTCATACTCATCTGTATTGTTCCCTTATGCCTACCCCAAGCCTGTTTGAAGCCCTGCACTGTATTCATACCCACCACTTCCTGAGGTAGGCTGTTCCATGCATCTACCACCCTTTCTGTGAAAAAGAACTTCCTCACATTACTCCTTAATCAGCCTCCTCCTAATCGTCCTGCTGTGTTCTCTTGTCCTGCTATTTTTCTTATATTGAAATGTTAGACTCTTTCACCTTGCTAATGCCCTTAAGATATTTGAATGTTTCGATCATATCACCTCTCTTCCCTCCTTTGCTCTTGGGGTATACATATTGAGCTCCGTTAATCTGTCCTCATATGTCTTCTGATGCAGTCCCTGCACCATTTTGGTTAATGTCCTTGTGAAGGTGTGGCCTCCAGTACTGCACGCAGTACTCCAGATGGGGCCTAACCAGTGTCTTGTAATTGCTGTAAATTCAGATTTTTTAAAGCAGAAACTCTTAATATTCAAAAATACTAAATCCGAAATACACTTTGTACAAGTAAACACTGGTTTTCACAATGTTCTGAGCTTATATCTCCATGTTGGAGGATGTGTCCCTCATTTTGAGTGTCCAGAAATGTCCATGACCCTTATTTCAGTGACAAACGGTTGAGAGATATGCCTCCTCGGCATCAGCAATTAGGGACACATCGGGGGTTGGGGTAATATCAGTTCAAGAAACTGTTACAGTATGTGTGGTTCAGTGATAAAAAGCATTTTTCTGATGGATAACTAGACTGTAAAACTATTGAATGACATGATTTTATTACTCAGATCTCTACTCATCAATAGTAAAGATGCCAAATTTAGAAGGAAAGGAGCAATATCAAGGACAATTTGTTTTTTTAGTTGTTTAACCAGGAGTAGCACACTAAGCTGAAAGCTTTTTTTACAGGTGCGATCTGGGAGCACAGGGAAGTTAAGTGACTTGCTCAGGGTCACACAGCATGCAAGTGGAAGCTGTGGGATTCAAAATACAGGTCTGGTCTGCTGGATGTCACCAGATTTGCAGCTCAGAGCTTTAAACCACTGCGCTATACTGCCTCTAATTCAGAGGTCAGCTCCCTCCTTGCTTCTACTCCTCACACAGTTCTGTGAAAGGGAATCTTAGTTGGGGACTGGGATAGGGTAGCCACAGATCAGGTAGGGCGTAAGGTCTGTGGTGAAAGTACAGGCAGGGATGAAAAAACACACAGACTGCTTCTTAGTGAAGTACCTCAGGGACCAGTCCTATGGCCACCAGTCCTCTTCAATATCTTCATCAGTGACACTGTAGATGGACTGGAGAGTAAGATTTGCCTGTTTACAGGTGACACCAAGATCTGCAACAGAGTAGATGATCCAGATGGGGTGGGCAGAAAAAGAAGAGATCTGGAACAACTGGCAAAATAGTCTGAAGCGTGGTAAGTGGGGTTTAACATAAAGAAGTGCAAGATTATGCACATAGGGAAGAGAAACCCTTAAGCTACCTCTAAGTTGGTAGGGGAGTTGCTGGCAATCACAAAGGAAGAAAGAGACCTGGGCATCATCATCACAGATTACCTAAAATTATCCAAGGGGACCGTTAAGGCAGTAGGTAAGGCTGGAGGGATGTTGGGGTGTATAAGTGGGATATCACAAGTAGTAAGAGGGAGGTAATAATCCCCTCATTCTCTGTGTGGGCAGCACCTTTTCCAAGAGGGACAGAGCAATTTTAAGAGGCAAAATGAGGGACACTTGATGAGAGGTATGGGGGAGGAGGTGAGAGGTAAGCATTAAAAGGAGTGCCCGTCAGAACCAGTGATAACTAAACTATGAGGCACACAGGTTGAAAGATTGTAATAAGCTTAGTTTATTTAACAAGACTGCAACACTAAGGCGCTTCAATCCTCAGGGAGGCTCTTTCTCTGCGATTGCTAGTGAGGGTAGCAGGCGTCCATTTTTCGGTGGCTGTCAGTTCCGAGTTTTTGCTATACTGAACTGTGAGACAGCAACATGGCGCCCTCTCGTGTCGAAGGCCCGAATCCGCGCGCCAGTGTGTCGTGGAGGACTGGAGACAGTCTGTCCCGGCCGCGGCTCCGTCGCCTCTCTATGACCCTTGGGCCCCGTGGGCTGCTGGGATTGACATTGAGACTCATCCTCAACACCAAGGAGTGGAATTGAATGTAGCATCCCCGGATAAGGGGAAGGAAGAGTTGTTAAACCGTGTGTCTCAGTATACCGTTAGTCGTCATCTCCAGCCACCATGCTCACCGGAAAACGCGTTGCCGACATCGGCTACAAGGTCTTCTCCGGCTCCATGATGCTGCTGACGGTGTACGGCGGCTACCTGTGCAGTGCCCGGGCCTACCGGTACTTCAAGCGAAGACAGGCCCTGAAAGAGGCCGCCGAAAACCAGACCAGTGAATTCATCAAGGACTGACCCTGCCTGCCTAGCCGCCCTCGCTTTTGTAAAAGGTGGCAGCGACCTGCGAATCTTGCAGCCCCTCGGACTTGATTTCCTGGCGCCTTTACCCGCTGCTGCGCCCCTTGAGACAGTTTCCATTCAAGGCAGCCCAGACTCGCCCATTCACAAAGCTGGGCAAGCAGCCGTTCCTTCCCCGTTGATCATTTCTATCCTCCGGTGACGGGACGTTTAAACCATTCAAACACCTGGGGAGAAGATGGTTGTGCTTTTGTCTAGTGGCTGCCTCCGGCTTAGAAGAGTCATTCGGGAGTCGGACATTACAGGCTTTAGACTTACCAAATTTGTGCTGCATCAAATTAAAAATCGAAAAAAAAAGCAGTTGTATAACGGAACTTGGATTGTTGCAGTAAATGATTCTTATACAATGGATCGTGCATGATATTTTTTTTTTGCAATGTGAATGTATATTAAAGGAGTTCTATTGTAAAACGATTTATGTGTGGTGTAGGAAGGGGCTTGGGCTCAAGGGTAGCTCCCTACAGGAATTGTGTGTTTTTAGTAGCATAAATGATTTGCTGAACACTAAGGAGGGCTTCTGGTCACCATAAAATCACAGCTAGCACAAAATATAAACAATTTGAATTTTATTGCTGTGGGCACGTGCATGAAAATAGGAGCTTTGCAGTCCCCTGAACTGAAATGCACAATGGGTTATTTTCAATAAGCAATCCCCCTTTTTTAACACTAATACCTCTTAAAATGCTTTTAAAGATAGTACTGATACTTGTAGTTTTTGTTTTTTTGTGGCTGGACAAATCCCCTCTTAGAAAGTAATTGCTACGCTGGCCTACCAGTAGGATACTCTGGTTCATATCTTGAGCATGGTATCCCTGCTGGGGAAGGCTGAGCAATCTGTTAAACGCTTGCCGTGTCTTGAGTAAATGCCTGCAAATTGGCATTTTATTTTAGTTTTTGTTAACCGGGTAGGTGCACTAGCCATAAAATGACTATTTTCAGGCACGACCCGAGAGAGTACAACAAAAGGAGAACAGTTGAACAACAGCAACATGGGTACAATAGCACAAATAGAGGAACAGTACAACAGTGCTATTTGTTTGTCTAGTGCACTTACCTGGTCAATGGAAACTAAATATATGATCTACCCCGAAGTGTGGCAGTCCTCAGACCCCAATGCGGGGGCATGCATCTTAATTCCTCCCCCAAAGGCCATGGGTGAGAGAGCTTTCTTAAGCTGCAGAGGGTACCACACTGGGGATGCTGATGCTGCTAGCAGGTTAGAGCCTGGTGGTGAGCTTAAGAAAGTAGCAGATAAAATACTTTTTTAAAATACAGCTGTTGTTGAACACAAACTTTAAACTGGGGGATAGGTAGAAAATCCACTAGATTTGTTGGCCAGTTGGCCCCCACAGGTTTTCTGCCTCGGCTTCTCACACTGACAGAGTCCCACCCAGGTCTTCTCCCTTCCTCAGTCCCTGGCACAATAAACTTCCTCAGTTGCAGGGTTGAACCCTGAATTCTACTCACAGCTGTGGTTTGTCGAGCGATACCTCTGGTACAGGTTGTTACAGCAGGCTGATTGGATGCAGTGCTTCCAGTTGGCCTGCTGGAGGCGCTTCTCCACTTCACTTTTCACTGAGGCTCAGGACTTGGAACAAGGTGGTCACACTGGGACTGGAAACGCTGTAAGAGCTGCTCCCACAGAGAGGAGGTCTGTGGTGGGTCGGAAGAACCCCAGCTTACCTTTTAAATGGCACTTTTGTTGAAAACTTTTTTTTTTTTTCACACAAACACCTTAAAGTGGGATTCCATCACTTCTGGTCTGCAGGGCCAGGACAGACATTGGAACACTGGCCCACACCTTGACACACATTCACTCTCCCTGCTGTCTGACTGACCTGCCACAAACTTTGAAACCAGACCATTTTATTAGGGATGAAACTCTATGCCCGATGGGCCAGGCTTATACACAGGCAAACTATTTCTGAGATGCTCTGCTTTCCGATTAGCTGAAATTCATGAGCAAAGTTGGACACGACCTATGCGCCTTTCCCATGATGCCCAGCGGGCTTTTGAATCGTGGGGGCTGCCATCTTGGTTTACTGGAAGTTCCCAGCTTCAGCAGCTCCCTGCTCGTTCCCCCAGAGTTATCTTGTGACTGCCCTGGCCCCGCTTACTGTTCTGGGATCAGGGACGTGCTTGTTTAACTGGGCACTTAGCCCGTTTCAGAGTCGGGAGCTTCAGTTTGGGAGGCGGCCATCTGTGCCACTCTTCTGCTTAGTGCGCATATGCACAGTGGCTTTTTTTTTATTTCCTTCCAGTTTCTGACCTGCTACCTGCCCTGGGTGAGTGAGCACAAGGGCAGCTTGCCAGAGGAGCCGGGAAACTATAGGTTGGTTAGCTGGATGTCGGCAGTGGGCAAATTGATAGAGGGCATCTTGAAAGGGAGGCTGGAGGGGGTACTGAAGGCACGGGGCCACCTAGATGTTCGCCAGCATGGCATTAAGGGCAGATTGTGTGCGACCAATCTGGTGGAGTTCTGTGAAGGGGTGACAAGTGTGCTGGATCAGGGCAGGTCAGTGTCTTTCTAGACTTCAGCAGGGTGTTTGACTTGGTGCCACATCCTGGGCTGCTGGAGAAGCTGGGGGATATGTGGGTGGGGGGGTCAGGTGGATAGGAAACTGGCTAGTGGGGTATGTACATAAGATGATGGTTGGGGGGAGGTTTTATCCCCCAGCAGTGTCTTTAAAGAGGCCCCACAGGGATTGGTACTGGGCCCACTCCTGTTTAACGCCTATATCTCGGCATCTGAAGCAATGTTGGGAGCAGGATGTGCCGCTTTGCTGACGACTCGCAGCTGTGGGCGGTGGTGGTGGATGGGGAGGGGCAAGCTGGCTCTCCAGGAGGACTTGGAGACAGTGGGGAGGTGGTCACACACCTGGAAACATTAAAATGCCAGCAGAGGAGGCCTAATGGTCTTTTGTGTCTGCTTGATAGTCGGTACCCATACTGGGTGATGACTTTGCTGTCTCTCCCCCACCCCCTTGGGTTTCTCTGGCCCCAGTCAAAGATGTTCCCCTTGTATTGGACTTAGGTTCACTCTTCCCCCTATACCTGTCCCACCCCTTTTAAACTTAAAGTTTAATACTGGGAAATGCAGCGTTCTTCACCTGGGGGCCAAAAACCCAGCTCCTGTATACACCTTTTGGGGGGGGGGGGGAGGACGTTAGGGTGGTGGTGGATGCCAAAGTGAATAACTCTGAGCAGTGTAGACAGGCTGCTGCCCAAGCAAATAAAATGCTGGGGTGCATAGCCAGGGGGGTGACCTCAAGGAGGCGAGAGGTGATCCTTCCACTGTATAATTGCCTGGTTAGACCACACCTTGAATACTGTGTGCAGTTTTGGCATCCTTACTTAAAGGGGGATATTACTCTGCTGGAGAGGGTCCAGAGGAGGGTGACCAGGATAATACAAGGTCTGAGGGAAAAGCCCTATGGGAGAGACTGGAGGAGCTCAACCTGTACTCATTGGAGGAGAGGAGGAAGAGGATCCGATCAAGGTCTCCAGATGTCTCGAGGATTGAATAGGGACAGCCGAGAGAGGGTGCTTCAGCTGAGGGAGGTAGGGGACTCTCAGTGAGGTTGGTAAGGGGGGGGGGGAGACAGGGAAAACAAAACTGCTGCTTCATGCTGAGGATGGAGGATTTGCGTCAGTGGTTGCAGCATCCTTAGTATGGTGCCCTGTTTAAGTCCTCCATCCCACCTATGTGGGGTGGCTATGGATGCGAGTACCCTCTTGGTCCCTGCATCTGCAGTGGTGGGAGATTGGAGAGTGAAGTACAGGATCCAGGCATTAACAGGAGGCAGTCAAGGTAAGCCCCAGATATTTTTTTTTGGTGGGGGGGAGGGAGGCACTTGCACAACGAAGAAAGAACATTTCTGTCAGCGTCCAGAAAAAGGGACCATCTCTCCAATGCAAGAAATAATTTTTCAACTGCAACTATCTCATAATGTCACATATAATGTAACTTTATTTTGCCGCAGTCTTCCAGGAGCACCTGATCGTGTTGCTTTATTTTGCTTTACTCTTCATGGAGCACCTGATACTGGTATTTTATTTGCCCTACTCTTCATGGAGCACCTGATAGTGTAGCTTTATATTGCCCCACTCTTCATGGAGCACCTAATAGTGTTGCTTTATTTGCCCCACTCTTCATGGAGAGCCTGATACTGGTACTTTATTTGCCCCACTCTTCATGGAGTACCTGATAGCGGTGCTTTATTTGCCCCACTCTCCATGCAGAACCTTATAATGTTGTATTTGCCCCACTCTTCATGGAGCACCTAATACTGGTGCTTTATTTGCCCCACTCTTCATGGAGAACCTGATACTAATGCTTTATTTGTCCCACTCTTCATGGCACACCTGATCGTATAGCTTTATTTGCCCCACTCTTCATGGATCACCTTATAGTTTTGCTTTATTTGCCTCATGTTTCATGGAGCACCTTATAATGTTGCATTATTTACCCCACTCTTCATGGAGCACCTGGTACTGGTGCTTCATTTGTCCTCCTCTTCATGGAGCACCTGATATTGATGTTTTATTTGTCCCACTGTTCATGGAGAACCTGATAGTATAGCTTTGTTTGCCCAACTCTTCAAGGAGCACCTAATACCGGTGCTTTATTTGCCCCACTCTTTATGAAGAACCTGATACTAATGCTTTATTTGCCCCACTCTTCAAGGAGAACCTGATACTAATGCTTTATTTGCCCCACTTTTCATGGAGCACCTGATACCGGTGCTTGACTTGCCCCACTCTTCATGGAGAACCTGATACTAATGCTTTATTTGCCCCACTTTTCATGGAGCACCTGATACCGGTGCTTTATTTGCCTCACACTTCATGGAGAACCTAATAGCGTTGCTTTATTTGCCCTCCTTTTGATGGAGCATCTGATACTGGTGTTTTATTTGCCCCACTCTTCATGGAGAACCTGATAATGTTGCTGTATTTGCCCTACTTTTCATGGAGACACTGATACCAATGCTTTATTTGCCCCATTCTTCATAGAGCACCTGATACCAGTGCTTTATTTGCCCCCTCTTCATGGAGACCCTGATAGTGTTGCTTTATTTGCCCCAGTCTTCATGGAGAACTTGATAGTTGGTTTATTTCCCCACTCTTCATGGAAACCTGATAATCTTGCTTTATTTGCCCCACTCTTCATGAGCACTGATACCAATGCTTTATTTGCCCCACTCTTCATGGAGAACCTGATAGTTATGCTTTATTTGCCCTACTCTTCATGGAGACCCTGATAGTGGTGCTTTATTTGCCCCACTTTTCATGGAGCACCTGATACCGGTGCTTCATTTGCCCCTCTCTTCATGGAGAACCTGATAATCTTGCTTTAGTTGCCCCACTCTTGATGGAGGCACTGATACTAATGCTTTATTTGCCCCATTCTTCATGGAGAACCTGATACTGTTGCTTTATTTGCCCCACGCTTTATGGAGAACCTGATAGTGCTTTATTTGCCCCACTCTTCATGGAGAACCTGATACTAATGCTTTATTTGTCCCACTCCTCATGGAGAACCTGATACCAGTGCTTTATTTGCCCCACTCTTCATGCAGAACCTGATAGTGTTGATATATTTGCCCCGCTCTTAATGGAGAACCTCATACCAATGCTTTAATTGCCCCATTATTCATGGAGACCCTGATACTGGTGCTTTATTTGCCCCACTCTTCATGGAGCACCTGATACCGGTGCTTTATTTGCCTCACACTTCATGGAGAACCTAATAGCGTTGCTTTATTTGCCCTCCTTTTGATGGAGCATCTGATACGGTGCTTTATTTGCCCACTCTTCATGGAGACACTGATAATGGTGCTTCATTTGCCCCACTCTTCATGGAGACACTGATACAATGCTTTATTGCCCACTCTTCATGGAGAACCTGATAATGTTGCTGTATTTGCCTACTTTTCATGGAACATTGATACCAATGCTTTATTGCCCACTCTTCATAGAGCACCTGATACCAGTGCTTTATTTTCCCCCTCTTCATGGAGGCCCTGATAGTGTTGCTTTATTTGCCCCTGTCTTCATGGAGAACTTGATAACGTTGGTTTATTTCCCCCACTCTTCATGGAGAACCTGATAATCTTGCTTTATTTGCCCCACTCTTCATGGAGGCACTGATATCAATGCTTTTATTTGCCCCACTCTTCATGGAGAACCTGATAGTTATGCTTTATTTGCCCTACTCTTCATGGAGACCCTGATAGTGGTGCTTTATTTGCCCCACTCTTCGTGGAGCACCTCATACAGGTGCTTTATTTGCCCCTTTCAATTGAGCACCTGATACCGGTGCTTCATTTGCCCCCTCTTCATGGAGAACCTGATAATCTTGCTCTATTTGCCCCACTCTTGATGGAGACACTGATACCAATGCTTTAGTTGCCCCACTCTTCATGGAGAACCTGATACTAATGCATTATTTGCCCCACTCCTCATGGAGAACCTGATACCGATGCTTTATTTGCCCCACTCTTCATGCAGAACCTGGTAGTGTTGATTTATTTGCCCCACGCTTTATGGAGAACCTGATAGTGTTTCATTTGCCCCACTCTTCATGGAGACACTGATACCAATGCCTTATTTGCCCCACTCTTCATGAAGAACCTGATACTGTTGCTTTATTTGCCCCACGCTTTATGGAGAACCTGATAGTGCTTTATTTACCCCACTCTTCATGGAGACACTGATACCAGTGCCTTATTTGCCCCACTCTTCATGGAGAACCTGATACTAATGCTTTAGTTGCCCCACTCCTCATGGAGAACCTGATACCGGTGCTTTATTTGCCCCACTCTTCAGGCAGAACCTGATAGTGTTGATATATTTGCCCCGCTCTTAATGGAGAACCTCATACCAATGCTTTATTTGCCCCATTATTCATGGAGACCCTGATACTGGTGCTTTATTTGCCCCACTCTTCATGGAGCACCTGATACCGGTGCTTTATTTGCCTCACACTTCATGGAGAACCTAATAGCGTTGCTTTATTTGCCCTCCTTTTGATGGAGCATCTGATACTGGTGTTTTATTTGCCCCACTCTTCATGGAGAACCTGATAATGTTGCTGTATTTGCCCTACTTTTCATGGAGACACTGATACCAATGCTTTATTTGCCCCACTCTTCATAGAGCACCTGATACCAGTGCTTTATTTGCCCCCTCTTCATGGAGACCCTGATAGTGTTGCTTTATTTGCCCCAGTCTTCATGGAGAACTTGATAACGTTGGTTTATTTCCCCCACTCTTCATGGAGAACCTGATAATCTTGCTTTATTTGCCCCACTCTTCATGGAGGCACTGATATCAATGCTTTAGTTGCCCCCTCTTCATGGAGAACCTGATAGTTATGCTTTATTGCCCTACTCTTCATGGAGACCCTGATAGTGGTGCTTATTTGCCCACTTTTCATGGAGCACCTGATACCGGTGCTTCATTTGCCCCTCTCTTCATGGAGAACCTGATAATCTTGCTTTATTTGCCCCACTCTTGATGGAGGCACTGATACTAATGCTTTATTTGCCCCATTCTTCATGGAGAACCTGATACTGTTGCTTTATTTGCCCCGCTTTATGGAAACCTGATGGTGCTTTGTTGCCCACTCTTCATGGAGAACCTGATACTAATGCTTTAGTTGTCCCACTCCTCATGGAGAACCTGATACCAGTGCTTTATTTGGCCCACTCTTCATGCAGAACCTGATAGTGTTGATATATTTGCCCCGCTCTTAATGGAGAACCTCATACCAATGCTTTATTTGCCCCATTATTCATGGAGACCCTGATACTGGTGCTTTATTTGCCCCACTCTTCATGGAGCACCTGATACCGGTGCTTTATTTGCCTCACACTTCATGGAGAACCTAATAGCGTTGCTTTAGTTGCCCTCCTTTTGATGGAGCATCTGATACGGTGCTTTTTGCCCACTCTTCATGGAGACACTGATAATGGTGCTTCATTTGCCCCACTCTTCATGGAGACACTGATACAAATGCTTTATTTGCCCCACTCTTCATGGAGAACCTGATAATGTTGCTGTATTTGCCCTACTTTTCATGGAGACATTGATACCAATGCTTTATTTGCCCCACTCTTCATAGAGCACCTGATACCAGTGCTTTATTTTCCCCCTCTTCATGGAGACCCTGATAGTGTTGCTTTATTTGCCCCAGTCTTCATGGAGAACTTGATAACGTTGGTTTATTTCCCACTCTTAATGGAGAACCTGATAATCTTGCTTTATTTGCCCCACTCTTCATGGAGGCACTGATATCAATGCTTTTATTTGCCCCACTCTTCATGGAGAACCTGATAGTTATGCTTTATTTGCCCTACTCTTCATGGAGACCCTGATAGTGGTGCTTTATTTGCCCCACTCTTCGTGGAGCACCTCATACAGGTGCTTTATTTGCCCCACTTTCAATTGAGCACCTGATACCGGTGCTTCATTTGCCCCCTCTTCATGGAGAACCTGATAATCTTGCTCTATTTGCCCCACTCTTGATGGAGACACTGATACCAATGCTTTATTTGCCCCACTCTTCATGGAGAACCTGATAATGCATTATTTGCCCCACTCCTCATGGAGAACCTGATACCAATGCTTTATTTGCCCCACTTTTCATGCAGAACCTGGTAGTGTTGATTTATTTGCCCCACGCTTTATGGAGAACCTGATAGTGTTTCATTTGCCCCACTCTTCATGGAGACACTGATACCAATGCCTTATTTGCCCCACTCTTCATGAAGAACCTGATACTGTTGCTTTATTTGCCCCACGCTTTATGGAGAACCTGATAGTGCTTTATTTACCCCACTCTTCATGGAGACACTGATACCAGTGCCTTATTTGCCCCACTCTTCATGGAGAACCTGATACTAATGCTTTATTTGCCCCACTCCTCATGGAGAACCTGATACCGGTGCTTTATTTGCCCCACTCTTCATGCAGAACCTGATAGTGTTGATTTATTTGCCCCACTCTTAATGGAGAACCTCATACCAATGCTTTATTTGCCCCATTATTCATGGAGACCCTGATACTGGTGCTTTATTTGCCTCACTCTTCATGGAGCACCTGATAGCGGTGCTTTATTTGCCTCACACTTCATGGAGAACCTGATACTAATGCTTTATTTGCCCCACTCTTCATGGAACACCTGATACCAGTGCTTTATTTGCCCCACTCTTCATGGAGAACCTGATACTAATGCTTTATTTGCCCTACTCTTCATGGAGAACCTGATACTAATGCTTTATTTGCCCCACTCTTCATGGAGCACCAGATACCTGTGCTTTATTTGCCCCACTCTTCATGGAACAGCTGATACAGGTGCTTTATTTGCCCCACTCTTCATGAAGAACCTTGTAGTGTTGCTTTATTTGCCCTCCTTTTCATGCAGCACCTGATACCGGTGCTTCTTTTGCCCCACTCTTCATGGAGACACTGATACCAGTGCTTTGTTTGCCCAACTCTTCATGGAGAACCTGATACTAATGCTTTATTTGCTCCACTCTTCATGGAGAACCTGATACTGATGCTTTATTTGCCCCACTCTTAATGGAAAACCTTATAATGTTGCTTTATTTGCCCCACTCCTCATGGAGCACCTGATACCGATGCTTTATTTGCCCCACTCTTCATGGAGCACTTGATTCTAATGCTTTGTTTGACCCACTCTTCATGGAGATCCTGATACTAATGCTCTATTTGCCCCTTCTTCATGGAGAACCTGATACTAATGTTTCATTTGCCCCACTCTTCATGGAGAACCTGATAGTGTTCCTTTATTTGCCCCACGCTTCATGGATCACCTTAAAGTGTTGCTTTATTTGCCCCACTCTTCATGGAGACCCTGATACCGGTGCTTTGTTTGCCCTACTCTTCATGGAGACCTTAATAGTGTTTTTTTTATTTCTACATACTTTATGGAGAACCTGATAGTAATGCTTTATTTGCTCCACTCTTCATGGAGAACCTGATACTAATGCTTTATTTGCCCCACTCTTAATGGAAAACCTTATAATGTTGCTTTAGTTGCCCCACTCCTCATGGAGCACCTGATACCGATGCTTTATTTGCCCCACTCTTCATGCAGAACCTGATAGTGTTGATATATTTGCCCCGCTCTTAATGGAGAACCTCATACCAATGCTTTATTTGCCCCATTATTCATGGAGACCCTGATACTGGTGCTTTATTGCCCACTCTTCATGGAGCACCTGATACCGGTGCTTTATTTGCCTCACACTTCATGGAGAACCTAATAGCGTTGCTTTATTTGCCCTCCTTTTGATGGAGCATCTGATACGGTGCTTTATTTGCCCCACTCTTCATGGAGACACTGATAATGGTGCTTCATTTGCCCCACTCTTCATGGAGACACTGATACAAATGCTTTATTTGCCCCACTCTTCATGGAGAACCTGATAATGTTGCTGTATTTGCCCTACTTTTCATGGAGACATTGATACCAATGCTTTATTTGCCCCACTCTTCATAGAGCACCTGATACCAGTGCTTTATTTTCCCCCTCTTCATGGAGGCCCTGATAGTGTTGCTTTATTTGCCCCAGTCTTCATGGAGAACTTGATAACGTTGGTTTATTTCCCCCACTCTTCATGGAGAACCTGATAATCTTGCTTTATTTGCCCCACTCTTCATGGAGGCACTGATATCAATGCTTTTATTTGCCCCACTCTTCATGGAGAACCTGATAGTTATGCTTTATTTGCCCTACTCTTCATGGAGACCCTGATAGTGGTGCTTTATTTGCCCCACTCTTCGTGGAGCACCTCATACAGGTGCTTTATTTGCCCCACTTTCAATTGAGCACCTGATACCGGTGCTTCATTTGCCCCCTCTTCATGGAGAACCTGATAATCTTGCTCTATTTGCCCCACTCTTGATGGAGACACTGATACCAATGCTTTAGTTGCCCCACTCTTCATGGAGAACCTGATACTAATGCATTATTTGCCCCACTCCTCATGGAGAACCTGATACCGATGCTTTATTTGCCCCACTCTTCATGCAGAACCTGGTAGTGTTGATTTATTTGCCCCACGCTTTATGGAGAACCTGATAGTGTTTCATTTGCCCCACTCTTCATGGAGACACTGATACCAATGCCTTATTTGCCCCACTCTTCATGAAGAACCTGATACTGTTGCTTTATTTGCCCCACGCTTTATGGAGAACCTGATAGTGCTTTATTTACCCCACTCTTCATGGAGACACTGATACCAGTGCCTTAGTTGCCCCACTCTTCATGGAGAACCTGATACTAATGCTTTATTTGCCCCACTCCTCATGGAGAACCTGATACCGGTGCTTTATTTGCCCCACTCTTCAGGCAGAACCTGATAGTGTTGATATATTTGCCCCGCTCTTAATGGAGAACCTTATACCAATGCTTTATTTGCCCCATTATTCATGGAGACCCTGATACTGGTGCTTTTGTTGCCCCTCTTCATGGAGCACCTGATACGGTGCTTTATTTGCCTCACACTTCATGGAGAACCCAATAGCGTTGCTTTATTTGCCCTCCTTTGATGGAGCATCTGATACTGGTGTTTTATTTGCCCCACTCTTCATGGAGAACCTGATAATGTTGCTGTATTTGCCCTACTTTTCATGGAGACACTGATACCAATGCTTTATTTGCCCCACTCTTCATAGAGCACCTGATACCAGTGCTTTATTTGGCCCCTCTTCATGGAGACCCTGATAGTGTTGCTTTATTTGCCCCAGTCTTCATGGAGAACTTGATAACGTTGGTTTATTTCCCCCACTCTTCATGGAGAACCTGATAATCTTGCTTTATTTGCCCCACTCTTCATGGAGGCACTGATACCAATGCTTTTATTTGCCCCACTCTTCATGGAGAACCTGATAGTTATGCTTTATTTGCCCTACTCTTCATGGAGACCCTGATAGTGGTGCTTTATTTGCCCCACTTTTCATGGAGCACCTGATACCGGTGCTTCATTTGGCCCTCTCTTCATGGAGAACCTGATAATCTTGCTTTATTTGCCCCACTCTTGATGGAGGCACTGATACTAATGCTTTATTTGCCCCATTCTTCATGGAGAACCTGATACTGTTGCTTTATTTTACCGCTTTATGGAGAACCTGATGGTGCTTTGTTGCCCCACTCTTCATGGAGAACCTGATACTAATGCTTTATTTGTCCCTCCTCATGGAGAACCTGATACCAGTGCTTTGTTGCCCACTCTTCATGCAGAACCTGATAGTGTTGATATATTTGCCCGCTCTTAATGGAGAACCTCATACCAATGCTTTATTTGCCCCATTATTCATGGAGACCCTGATACTGGTGCTTTGTTGCCCCACTCTTCATAGAGCACCTGATACCAGTGCTTTATTTTCCCCCACTTCATGGAGAACCTAATAGCGTTGCTTTGTTGCCCTCCTTTTGATGGAGCATCTGATACGGTGCTTTATTTGCCCCACTCTTCATGGAGACACTGATAATGGTGCTTCATTTGCCCCACTCTTCATGGAGACACTGATACAAATGCTTTATTTGCCCCACTCTTCATGGAGAACCTGATAATGTTGCTGTATTTGCCTACTTTTCATGGAACATTGATACCAATGCTTTGTTGCCCACTCTTCATAGAGCACCTGATACCAGTGCTTTATTTTCCCCTCTTCATGGAGACCCTGATAGTGTTGCTTTATTTGCCCAGTCTTCATGGAGAACTTGATGATTGGTTTATTTCCCCACTCTTCATGGAGAACCTGATAATCTTGCTTTATTTGCCCCTCTTCATGGAGGCACTGATATCAATGCTTTTATTTGCCCCACTCTTCATGGAGAACCTGATAGTTATGCTTTATTTGCTTCTACTCTTCATGGAGACCCTGATAGTGGTGCTTTATTTGCCCCACTCTTAGGTGGAGCACCTCATACAGGTGCTTTATTTGCTCCACTTTCAATTGAGCACCTGATACCGTTGCTTCATTTGCCCCTCTTCATGGAGAACCTGATAATCTTGCTCTATTTGCCCCACTCTTGATGGAACACTGATACCAATGCTTTATTGCCCCACTCTTCATGGAGAACCTGATAATGCATTATTTGCCCCACTCCTCATGGAACACCTGATACCAATGCTTTATTTGCCCACTCTTCATGCAGAACCTGGTAGTGTTGATTTGTTGCCCCACGCTTTATGGAGAACCTGATAGTGTTTCATTTGCCCACCTCTTCATGGAGACACTGATACCAATGCCTTATTTGCCCACTCTTCATGAAGAACCTGATACTGTTGCTTTATTTGCCCCACGCTTTATGGAGAACCTGATGGTGCTTTATTTACCCCACTCTTCATGGAACACTGATACCAGTGCCTTGTTGCCCCACTCTTCATGGAGAACCTGATACTAATGCTTTATTTGCCCCACTCCTCATGGAGAACCTGATGCGGTGCTTTATTTGCCCCACTCTTCATGCAGAACCTGATAGTGTTGATTTATTTGCCCCACTCTTAATGGAGAACCTCATACCAATGCTTTATTTGCCCCATTATTCATGGAGACCCTGATACTGGTGCTTTATTTGCCTCACTCTTCATGGAGCACCTGATACCGGTGCTTTATTTGCCTCACACTTCATGGAGAACCTGATACTAATGCTTTATTTGCCCCACTCTTCATGGAACACCTGATACCAGTGCTTTATTTGCCCCCTCTTCATGGAGAACCTGATACTAATGCTTTATTTGCCCTACTCTTCATGGAGAACCTGATACTAATGCTTTATTTGCCCCACTCTTCATGGAGCACCAGATACCTGTGCTTTATTTGCCCCACTCTTCATGGAACAGCTGATACAGGTGCTTTATTTGCCCCACTCTTCATGAAGAACCTTGTAGTGTTGCTTTATTTGCCCTCCTTTTCATGCAGCACCTGATGCGATTGCTTCTTTTGCCCCACTCTTCATGGAACACTGATACCAGTGCTTTGTTTGCCCAACTCTTCATGGAGAACCTGATACTAATGCTTTATTTGCTCCACTCTTCATGGAGAACCTGATACTGATGCTTTATTTGCCCCACTCTTATTGGAAAACCTTATAATGTTGCTTTATTGCCCCACTCCTCATGGAGCACCTGATACCGATGCTTTATTTGCCCACTCTTCATGGAGCACTTGATTCTAATGCTTTGTTTGACCCACTCTTCATGGAGATCCTGATACTAATGCTCTATTTGCCCCTTCTTCATGGAGAACCTGATACTAATGTTTCATTTGCCCCACTCTTCATGGAGAACCTGATAGTGTTCCTTTATTTGCCCCACGCTTCATGGATCACCTTAAAGTGTTGCTTTATTTGCCCCACTCTTCATGGAGACCCTGATACCGGTGCTTTGTTTGCCCTACTCTTCATGGAGACCTTAATAGTGTTTTTTTTATTTCTACAGTCTTTATGGAGAACCTGATAGTAATGCTTTATTTGCTCCACTCTTCATGGAGAACCTGATACTAATGCTTTATTTGCCCCACTCTTAATGGAAAACCTTATAATGTTGCTTTATTTGCCCCACTCCTCATGGAGCACCTGATACCGATGCTTTATTTGCCCCACTCTTCATGGAGCACCTGATACCAGTGCTTTATTTGCCCCACTCTTCATGGAGCACTTGATTCTAATGCTTTGTTTGACCCACTCTTCATGGAGATCCTGATACTAATGCTCTATTTGGCCCTTCTTCTTGGAGAATCTGATACTAATGTTTCATTTGCCCCACTCTTCATGGAGAACCTGATACTAATCCTTTGTTTGCCCTGCTCTTCATGGAGACCCTAACAGTGTTGTTCTTTTTCCCCACTCTTCGTGGAGAACCTGTTACTAATGCTTTGTTTGCCCCATTCTTCATGGAGACCCTGATACTGGTGCTTTATTTGCCCCACTCTTCATGGAGAACCTGATACTGGTGCTTTATTTGCCCCACTTTTCATGGAAAACCTTATAATGTTGCTTTATTTGCCCCCCTTTTCATGGAGCACCTGGTACCGGTGCTTTATTTGCTCCACTCCTCATGAAGACCCTGATACCAATGCTTTATTTGCCCCACTCTTCATGGAGGACCTGATAATTTTGCTTTATTTGCCCCACCTTTCATTGAGCAGCTGATACCAGTGCTTTATTTGCCCTACTCTTAATGGAGACCTTGCTAGTGTTGCTTTATTTGCCCCACTCCTCATGGAGAACCTGATACCGGTGCTTTATTTGCCCCACTCTTCATGTAGAACCTGATAGTGTTGATATATTTGCCCCGCTCTTAATGGAGAACCTCATACCAATGCTTTATTTGCCCCATTATTCATGGAGACCCTGATACTGGTGCTTTATTTGCCCCACTCTTCATGGAGCACCTGATACCGGTGCTTTATTTGCCTCACACTTCATGGAGAACCTAATAGCGTTGCTTTATTTGCCCTCCTTTTGATGGAGCATCTGATACTGGTGCTTTATTTGCCCCACTCTTCATGGAGACACTGATAATGGTGCTTTATTTGCCCCACTCTTCATGGAGACACTGATACAAATGCTTTATTTGCCCCACTCTTCATGGAGAACCTGATAATGTTGCTGTATTTGCCCTACTTTTCATGGAGACACTGATACCAATGCTTTATTTGCCCCACTCTTCATAGAGCACCTGATACCAGTGCTTTATTTGCCCCCTCTTCATGGAGACCCTGATAGTGTTGCTTTATTTGCCCCAGTCTTCATGGAGAAGTTGATAACGTTGGTTTATTTCCCCCACTCTTCATGGAGAACCTGATAATCTTGCTTTATTTGCCCCACTCTTCATGGAGGCACTGATATCAATGCTTTTATTTGCCCCACTCTTCATGGAGAACCTGATAGTTATGCTTTATTTGCCCCACTCTTCATGGAGAACCTGATACTAATGCTTTATTTGCCCTACTCTTCATGGAGATCCTGAGAGTGTTGTTTTACTTCCACACTCTTCATGGAGAAGCTGATACAAATGCTTTATTTGCCCCACTCTTCATGGAGACCCTGATACTGGTGCTTTATTTGCCCCACTCTTCATGGAGCACCTTATAATGTTGCTTTGTTTGCCCCACTCTTCATTGAGCACCTGATACCGGTGCTTTATTTGCCCCACTGTTCTTGGAGAACATGATACTAATGTTTTGTTTGCAGCACTCTTAAAGGAGAACCTGATACTAATGCTGTATTTGCCCCACTTTTTATGGAGCACCTGATACCAGTGCTTCATTTGTCCCTATCTTCATGGAGAACCTGATAGTGTTGCTTTAGTTGCCCCACTCTTCATGAAGAACCTGATAGTGTTCCTTTATTTGCCCCACGCTTCATGGATCACCTTCAAGTGTTGCTTTATTTGCCCCACTCTTCATGGAGACCCTGATACCGGTGCTTTGTTTGCCCTACTCTTCATGGAGACCTTAATAGTGTTTTTTTTATTTCTACAGTCTTCATGGAGAACCTGATAGTAATGCTTTGTTTGCCCCACTCTTCATGGAGACCCTGATACTGGTGCTTTATTTGCCCCACTCTTCATGGAGAACCTGATACTGGTGCTTTATTTGCCCCACTCTTCATGGAAAACCTTATAATGTTGCTTTATTTGCCCCCCTTTTCATGGAGCACCTGATACCGGTGCTTTATTTGCTCCACTCCTCATGAAGACCCTGATACCAATGCTTTATTTGCCCCACTCTTCATGGAGGACCTGATAATTTTGCTTTATTTGCCCCACTCTTGAAGGAGAACCTGATACTAATGCTTTATTTGCCCCACTTTTCATTGAGCAGCTGATACCAGTGCTTTATTTGCCCTACTCTTAATGGAGTCCCTGCCAGTGTTGCTTTATTTGTCCAACTCGTCATGGAGAACATGATACTTAAGCAATGATGCACGACAGGGTGTGTGTTGTGCTGGGATAGTGTCACGCCTGGGGTGATTAGGCACGCAGGGTCAAGAGGTTTAGTGCGACTAATCACCCAGAAGTGACGTTATCCCCAGCACAAACACATGCCCTGAGTGCATTATTACTATTATACAATGGCTCGTTTGTAAAATGTAATAAAAATAGATTGAAAATATGTTTAAAATGTGTTTTATTACTGATTTTTTCCACTGAGTAGGAATACATAATGGAAAAGTAATGCAGTTCTATTGTTTTATCATTAGGTGGTGGTGCTGCATTTGATTCTTGACTTCAACGTCCCCCCCCCACCACACCACACACACACAGAGACACACTCATTAGGAATGTGCACTTTCGGTTTTGTAGTTATATTGCGCGTCTCTGTTGTTTAACTCCGTTTCCCACTTTTGTCCGCTTGAAGTTGTAGATTGCCCACACACACACAAAATGGTCTCAGAATTGCAGTGTCCCCCCCACTTCTCATCCTCGCAAACGGCAATCGAGTAAGCAAGTGAAGCAGAGTATGCTTCTGTAATGTACACGCGCTCACTCTTTTGAGGTGAAGTGTGGGCAATGCTGTTGAAGGCAGTTTGGATTTAAAGTTTGCGGTCATCAAATGCTGTTGAAGGCAGTTTTCATTTTAAGTTTGCGGTCGTCATCCACATTGAGCCCCCGTATCCTGTTCTTCTGTTTCCTGGATGGTGAGTTTATAGCGAGTGAAAATTGCAGAAAAGTAGTGAATGGAGTAATGAGTAGTACACAGACTTCGCAATAGTGATGCCATCGCACTGGCGGTTTATGTGACATTGTTTTGTTTTTGTTTGTTGAAGAGATCACGGAATAATTAGCTTAGGTTTTGTGGGGCTTTATCTTGTGCCATTTGTTAGGGTTTTGGTGAGTTTGTAAGCTTTTGAGAAGGTTGGATTTAAAAAAAAATGATGAAGTACAGTACTGGAAAACTTCACTTCTGACATGTCAAGTGTGGGCAACTTGTAAATGGCCATCGGAGTGATTTTTTTGACATTTGATGCGGCCATGTGTGTGCTGGGACTAGACCCGTGATGTACTGGGATAACATCACTGGTCCAGTCCCAGGCTGACCAGAGTTCAGGAAATTTTTTGCCATTGTATAATAATGCTTTACTTTCCCCACTCTTCTTGGATAGCCTGATACTAATGCTTCATTTGCCCCACTCTTCAAGGAAAACCTGACACTAGTGCTTTATTAGCCCCACTCTTCATGGAGAACCTGATACTGGTGCTTTATTTGCCCCGCTCTTCATGGTGAACCTGGTACCGGTGCTTATTTGCCCCACTCTTCATGGAAAACGTTATAATGTTGCTTTATTTGCCCCACTCTTCGTGGAGCACCTGATACCAGTGCTTTATTTGCCCAACTCTTCACGGAGAGCCTGATACTAATGCTTTATTTGTCCCACTCTTCATGCATACCCTGATACTAATTTTTTATTTGCCCTTCTTCATGGAGAACCTGATAATGTTGCTTTATTTGCCCCACTCCTCATGGAGAACCTTATACTAATGCTTTATTTGCCCCACTCTTCAAGGACAACCTGATACTAATGCTTTATTTGGCCCACTTATTCATGGAGAACCTTATAGTGTTGCTTTATTTGCCCCCTTTTCATGAAGCAGCTGATACGGGTGCTTTATTTGCCCCACTCTTCACGGAGAGCCTGAAAATGTTGCTTTATTTGCCCCACTCTTCATGGAGACACTGATATCAATGCTTTATTTGCCCCGCTCTTCATGGAGAGCCTGATAATGTTGCTTTATTTGCCCCACTCTTCATGGAGACCCTGATACTGGTACTTTATTTGCCCCACTCTTCGTGGAGCACCTGATACCAGTGCTTTATTTGCTTCACTCTTCATGGAGACCTTGATACCAATTCTTTGTTTACCCCACTCTTCATGGAGAACCTGATAATGTTGTTTTATTTGCCCCATTCTTCATAGAATACCTGATACTAATGCTTTATTTGCCCCACTCTTCATAGAGCACCTGATGCCGGTGCTTTGTTTGCCCCACTCTTCATGGAGCACTTGATAATGTTGCTTTATTTGCCGCACTCTTCATGGAGATACTGATACCAATGCTTTATTTGCCCCACTCTTCAGGAAGAACCTGAAACTAATGCTTTTTTTGCCCTACTCTTCATGGAGACCCTGAGAGTGTTGCTTTGTTTGCCCCACTCTTCATGGAACACCTGATTCCGGTGCTTTATTTGCCCGACTCTTACTGGAAAACCTTATAATGTTGCTGTATTTGCTGCACTCTTCATGGAGCACCTGATACCGGTCCTTAATTTGCCCCACTCTTCACGGAGAACTTGATAATGTTGGCTTATTTTCCCCCTCTTTATGGAGACACTGATACAAATGCTTTATTTGCCCTACTCTTCATGGAGAACCTGATACTAATGCTTTATTTGCCCCATTTTTCATAGTGCACCTGATAGCAGTGCTTTATTTGCCCCACTCATCATGGAGACCCTGATAATGTTGCTTTATTTGCCCCATTCTTCATGGGGAACCTGATACTAATGCTTTATTTGCCCCACTCTTCACGGAGCACCTGATACCAGTGCTTTATTTGCCCAACTCTTCATGCAGACACTTATAGTGTTGCTTTATTTGCCCCATTCTTCATGGAGACTCTGATACAAATGCTTTATTTGCCCCACTCTTCATGGAGAACCATATACTAATGCTTTATTTCCCTCACTCTTTAAGGAGAACCTGATACTATTGCCTTATTTGCCCCACTCTTCATGGAGAATCTTATAGAGTTGCTTTATTTAACCCCCTTTTCATGGAGCACCTGATACCGGTGCTTTATTTGCTCCTCTCTTCATGGAGAACCTGATAATGTTGCTTTATTTGCCCCACTCTTCAAGAAGAATCTGACACTAATGCTTTATTTGCCCCACTCTTCAAGGGAGCCTACTACTAATGCTTTATTTGCCACACTCTTCTTGGAGAACGTGATACCGGTGCTTTGTTTGCCCCATTTTTCATAGAGCACCTGATACCAGTGCTTTATTTGCCCCACTCTTCATGCAGACACTTATAGTGTTGCTTTATTTGCCCCTCTCTTCATGGAGAACCTGATAATGTTGCTTTATTTGCCCCACTCTTCAAGGAGAATCTGACACTAATGCTTTATTTGCCCCACTCTTCAAGGAGAACCTACTACTAATGCCTTATTTGCCCCACTCTTCATGGAGAATTTTATAGTATTGCTTTATTTGACCCCCTTTTCATTCAGCACCTGATAACGGTGCTTTATTTGCCCCACTCTTCACGAAGAACTTGATAATGTTGGCTTATTTTCCCCCTCTTTATGGAGACACTGATACAAATGCTTTATTTGCCCCACTCTTCATGGAGAACCTGATACTAATGCTTTATTTGCCCCATTCTTCATAGTGCACCTGATATCAGTGCTTTATTTGCCCCACTCATCATGGAGATCCTGATAATGTTGCTTTATTTGCCCCATTCTTCATGGGGAACCTGATACTAATGCTTTTTTTGGCCCACTCTTCACGGAGCACCTGATACCAGTGCTTTATTTGCCCAACTCTTTATGGTGAACCTGATACTAATGCTTTATTTTCCCACTCTTCATGGAGAACCTGATACTACTGCTCTATTTGCCCCACTCTTCATGGAGCACCTGATGCCAGTGCTTTATTTGCCCCACTCTTCATGGAGAACCTGATACTAATGCTTTATTTGCCTCACTTTTCAAGGAGAGCCAGATTCTATTGTGTTGTTTGTCCTACTCTTCATGGAGGCCCTCATAGTGTTGTTTTATTTCACCTATCTTCACGGAGACTCTGATACTAGTGCTTTATCTGTCCCACTCTTCGTGGAGACCCTGATACTGGTGCTTTATTTGCCCCACTCTTCATGGAGAACCTGATACCAGTGCTTTATTTACCCCACTCTTCATGGAGAACCTGATACCGGTGCTTTATTTACCCCACTCTTCATGGAAAACATTATAATGTTGCTTTATTTGCCCCACTCTTTATGGAGCACCACATACCGGTGCTTTATTTGCCCCACTCTTCATGGAGAATCTGATACGAATGCTTTATTTGACTCACTCTTCATCGAGAACCTGATACTAATGCTCTATTTGCCCCACTCTTCAAGGAGAACCAGGTACTAATGCCTTATTTGCCCCACTTTCATGGAGAACCTTATAGTGTTGCTTTATTTAACCCCCTTTTCACGGAGCACCTGATACCGGTGCATTATTTGCCCCACTCTTCATGGAGAATCTGATGATGTTGCTTTATTTGCCCCACTCTTCAAGGACAAGCTGATACTAATGCTTTATTTGCCCCACTCTTCAAGGAGAACCTGATACTAATACCTTATTTGCCCCACTCTTCATGGAGAATCTTTTAGTATTGCTTTATTTGCTCCCCATTTCATTCAGCACCTGAAACTGGTGCTTTATTTGCCCTACTTCTCATTAAGACCCTGCTAGTGTTGCTTTATTTGCCCCAGTTTTCATTAAGAACCTGATACTAATGCTTTATTTGTCCCACTCTTCATGGTGCACCTAATGCCAGTGCTTTATTTGGCCCACTCTTCTTGGAGAACCTGATACTAATACTTTATTTACCCCATTCTTCATGGATAACTTGATAATGTTGGGTTATTTGCCCCACTCTTCATGGAAACACTGATAGAAATGCTTTATTTGCCCCATTCTTTATAGAACACCTGATACCAGTGCTTTATTTGCTGCACTCTTCTTGGAGACACTGATAGTGTTGCTTTATTTGCCCCATTCTTCATGTAGAACCTGATACTAATGGTTTATTTGCCCCACTCTTCATGGAGCACCTGATACCAGTAGTTTATTTGCCCTACTCTTCATGGTGAACCTGATACTAATGGTGTATTTGCTCCACTCCTCATGGACAACCTGGTACTAATGCTTTATTTGCCCCACTCTTGAAGGAGAACCTGATACCAGTGTTTTGTTTCCCCACTCTTCATGGAGAACCACATACCGGTGCTTTATGTTCCCAACTCTTCATGGAAAACCTTATAATGTTGCTTTGTTTGCCCTACTCTTCATGGAGGCCCTATTAGTGTTGTTTTATTTCACCTCTTTTCCTGGAGAATCTGATACTAATGCTTTATTTGCCCCACTCTTAATGGAGACCCTGATACTGTTGCTTTATTCCCCCCCTTTTCATGGAGCAACTGATACCGGTGCTTTATTTGCCCCACTCTTCATGGAGACAGTGATACCAGTGCTTTATTTTCCACACTTTTCATGGTGCACCTCATACTGGTGCTTTATTTGCCCCACTCTTCAAGGAGAATCTGACACTAATGCTTTATTTGCCCCACTCTTCAAGGGAGCCTACTACTAATGCTTTATTTGCCCCACTCTTCATGGAGAACGTGATACTGGTGCTTTATTTGCCCCATTTTTCATAGACCACCTGATACCAGTGCTTTATTTGCCCCACTCTTCATGCAGACACTTATAGTGTTGCTTTATTTGCCCCTCTCTTCATGGAGAACCTGATAATGTTGCTTTATTTGCCCAACTCTTCATGGAGACAGTGATACCAGTGCTTTATTTTCCACACTTTTCATGGTGCACCTCATACTGGTGCTTTATTTGCCCCACTCTTCAAGGAGAATCTGACACTAATGCTTTATTTGCCCCACTCTTCAAGGGAGCCTACTACTAATGCTTTATTTGCCCCACTCTTCATGGAGAACCTGATACCGGTGCTTTGTTTGCCCCACTCTTCATGGAGAACCTGATACCGGGGCTTTCTTTGCCCCACTCTTCAAGGAAAACCTTATAATGTTGCTTTACTTGCCCCACTCTTTAAGGAGAACCACATTATAATGCTTTGTTTGCTCTAATCTTCATGGAGGACCTAATAGTGTTGTTTTATTTCACCTCTCTTCATGGAGAATCTGATACTAATGCTTTATTTGCCACACTCTTCTTGGAGAACGTGATACCGGTGCTTTGTTTGCCCCACTCTTCATGGAGAACGTGATACTGGTGCTTTATTTGCCCCATTTTTCATAGAGCACCTGATACCAGTGCTTTATTTGCCCCACTCTTCATGCAGACACTTATAGTGTTGCTTTATTTGCCCCTCTCTTCATGGAGAACCTGATAATGTTGCTTTATTTGCCCCACTCTTCAGGAGAATCTGACACTAATGCTTTATTTGCCCCACTCTTCAGGAGAACCTACTACTAATGCCTTATTTGCCCACTCTTCATGGAGAATCTTATAGTATTGCTTTATTTGACCCCCTTTTCATTCAGCACCTGATAACGGTGCTTTATTTGCCCCACTCTTCACGAAGAACTTGATAATGTTGGCTTATTTTCCCCCTCTTTATGGAGACACTGATACAAATGCTTTATTTGCCCCACTCTTCATGGAGAACCTGATACTAATGCTTTATTTGCCCCATTCTTCATAGTGCACCTGATATCAGTGCTTTATTTGCCCCACTCATCATAGAGATCCTGATAATGTTGCTTTATTTGCCCCATTCTTCATGGGGAACCTGATAATGTTGCTTTATTTGCCCCACTCTTCATGGAGACTCTCATACCAATGCTTTATTTGCCCCACTCTTCATGGAGAACCATATACTAATGCTTTATTTCCCCCACTCTTCAAGGAGAACCTGATACTATTGCCTTATTTGCCCCACTCTTCATGGAGAATCTTATAGAGTTGCTTTATTTAACCCCCTTGTCATGGAGCACCTGATACCGGTGCTTTATTTGCCCCTCTCTTCATGGAGAACCTGATAATGTTGCTTTATTTGCCCCACTCTTCAAGAAGAATCTGACACTAATGCTTTATTTGCCCCACTCTTCAAGGGAGTCTACTACTAATGCTTTATTTGCCACACTTATCTTGGAGAACGTGATACCGGTGCTTTGTTTGCCCCACTCTTCATGGAGAACGTGATACTGGTGCTTTATTTGCCCCATTTTTCATAGAGCACCTGATACCAGAGCTTTATTTGCCCCACTCTTCATTCAGACACTTATAGTGTTGCTTTATTTGCCCCATTCTTCATGGAGAACCTGAAAATGTTGCTTTATTTGCCCCACTCTTCATGGAGATTCTGATACCAATGCTTTATTTGCCCCACTCTTCATGGAGAACCATATACTAATGCTTTATTTCCCCCACTCTTCAAGGAGAACCTGATACTATTGCCTTATTTGCCCCACTCTTCATGGAGAGTCTGATACGAATGCTTTATTTGACTCACTCTTCATCGAGAACCTGATACTAATGCTCTATTTGCCCCACTCTTCAAGGAGAACCAGATACTAATGCTTTATTTGCCCCACTCTTCATGGAAAACCTGATACTAATACCTTATTTGCCCCACTCTTCATGGAGAATCTTTTAGCATTGCTTTATTTGCTCTCCTTTTCATTCAGCACCTGAAACTGGTGCTCTGTTTGCCCTACTCCTCATTAAGACCCTGTTAGTGTTGCTTTATTTGCCCCAGTTTTCATTAAGAACCTGATACTAATGCTTTATTTGTCCCACTCTTCATGGAGCACCTAATGCCAGTGCTTTATTTGGCCCACTCTTCATGGAGAACCTGATACTAATACTTTATTTACCCCACTCTTCATGGATAACTTGATAATGTTGGGTTATTTGCTCCACTCTTCATGGAAACACTGATAGAAATGCTTTATTTGCCCCATTCTTTATAGAGCACCTGATACCAGTGCTTTATTTGCTGCACTCTTCATGGAGACACTGATAGTGTTGCTTTATTTGCCCCATTCTTCATGGAGAACCTGATACTAATGGTTTATTTGCCCCACTCTTCATGGAGCACCTGATACCAGTAGTTTACTTGCCCTACTCTTCATGGTGAACCTGATACTAATGGTGTATTTTCTCCACTCCTCATGGACAACCTGGTACTAATGCTTTATTTGCCCCACTCTTGAAGGAGAACCTGATACCAGTGCTTTGTTTCCCCACTCTTCATGGAAAACCACATACCGGTGCTTTATGTTCCCCACTCTTCATGGAAAACCTTATAATGTTGCTTTGTTTGCCCTTCTCTTCATGGAGGCCCTATTAGTGTTGTTTTATTTAACCTCTTTTCCTGGAGAATCTGATACTAATGCTTTATTTTCCCCACTATTAATGGAGACCCTGATACTGTTGCTTTATTTCCCCCCTTTTCATGGAGCACCTGATACCGGTGCTTTATTTGCCCCACTCTCATGGAGACACTGATACCAATGCTTTATTTTCCACACTTTTCATGGTGCACCTTATACTGGTGCTTTATTTGCCCCACTCTTCATGGAGCACCTGATACTAATGCTTTATTTGCCCCACTCCTCATGGAGCACCTGATACCGATGCTTTATTTGCCCCACTCTTCATGGAGCACCTGATAGCAGTGCTTTATTTGCCCCACTCTTCATGGAGCACTTGATTCTAATGCTTTGTTTGACCCACTCTTCATGGAGAACCTGATACTAATGCTTTGTTTGCCCCATTCTTCATGGAGACCCTGATATTGGTGCTTTATTTGCCCCACTCTTCATGGAGAACCTGATACTGGTGCTTTATTTGTCCCACTCTTCATGGAAAACCTTATAATGTTGCTTTATTTGCCCCACTCTTCATGGAAAACCTTATAATGTTGCTTTATTTGCCCCCCTTTTCATGGAGCACCTGATACCGGTGCTTTACTTGCTCCACTCCTCATGAAGACCCTGATACCAATGCTTTATTTGCCCCAGTCTTCATGGAGGACCTGATAATTTTGCTTTATTTGCCCCACTCTTGAAGGAGAACCTGATACTAATGCTTTATTTGGCCCACTTTTCATTGAGCAGCTGATACCAGTGCTTTATTTGTCCTACTCTTAATGGAGACCTTGCTAGTGTTGCTTTATTTGTCCAACTCGTCATGGAGAACGTGATACTTAAGCAATGATGCACGACAGGGTGTGTGTTGTGCTGGGATAACGTCACGCCTGGGGTGATTAGGCACGAGGCCGCAGGTCGAGTGCGACTAATCACCCCAGAAGTGACGTTATCCCCAGCACAAACACATGCCCTGGAGTGCATTATTACTACTATAATGGCTCGTTGGTAAAATGTAATAAAAAATAGATTGAAAATATGTTTAAAATGTGTTTTATTACTGATTTTTTCCACTGAGTAGGAATACATAATGGAAAAGTAGTGCAGTTCTATTGTTTTTATCATTGGGTGGTGGTGCTGCATTTGATTCTTGACTTCAACGCCCCCCCCGCGCCACACCACACACACAGAGACACACTCATTAGGAATGTGCACTTTCGGTTTTGTAGTTATATTGCACATCTCTGTTGTTTAACTCTGTTTCCCCCTTTTGTCCCCTTGAAGTTGTGGGTGCCACACACACACAAATGGTGTCAAATTGCAGTGTCCCCCAGTTCTTATCCACCATAGTGTGTCCAGGTAAGCAAGTGAAGCAGAGTATGCTTCTGTAATGTACGCTCACTCTTTTGAGATGAAGTGTGGGCAATGCTGTTGAAGGCAGTTTGGATTTAAAGTTTACGGTCATCGAATGCTGTTGAAGGCAGTTTTCATTTTAAGTTTGCGGTCGTCATCCACATTGAGCCCCCGTATCCTGTTCTTCTGTTTCCTGGATGGTGAGTTTATAGCGAGTGAAAATTGCAGAAAAAGCGAGTGAATGGAGTAATGAGCGAGTACATGGACTTGCAACAGTGAAGCCGATCGAACTGGCGGCTTCATGTGACATTGTTTTGTTTTTTGTTTGTTGAAGAGATCACGGGAATAATTGCGTTAGGTTTTGTGGGGCTTTATCTTGTGCCATTTGTTCGGGGTTTTGGTGAGTTTATAAGCTTTTGAGAAGGTTGGATTTAAAAAAAAATGATGAAGTACAGTACTGGCAAACTTCACTTCTGACATGTCAAGTGTGGACAACTTGTAAATGGCCATCGGAGTGATTTTTTTGACATTTGATGCGGCCATGTGTGTGCTGGGACTAGACCCGTGATGTACTGGGATAACATCACGGGTCCAGTCCCAGGCTGACCAGAGTTCAGGAAATTTTTTGCCATTGTATAATAATGCTTTATTTTCCCCACTCTTCTTGGATAGCCTGATACTAATGCTTCATTTGCCCCACTCTTCAAGGAGAACCTGACACTAATGCTTTATTTGCCCCACTCTTCATGGAGAACCTGATACTGGTGCTTTATTTGCCCCGCTCTTCATGGTGAACCTGGTACCGGTGCTTATTTGCCCCACTCTTCATGGAGCACCTGATACCAGTGCTTTATTTGCCCAACTCTTCACGGAGAGCCTGATACTAATGCTTTAGTTGTCCCACTCTTCATGCATACCTAATACTAATTTTTATTTGCCCTTCTTCATGGAGAACCTGATAATGTTGCTTTATTTGCCCCACTCCTCATGGAGAACCTTATACTAATGCTTTATTTGCCCCACTCTTCAAGGACAACCTGATACTAATGCTTTATTTGCCCCATCTTATTCATGGAGAACCTTATAGTGTTGCTTTATTTGCCCCCTTTTCATGAAGCAGCTGATACGGGTGCTTTATTTGCCCCACTCTTCATGGAGACCTTGATACCAATTCTTTGTTTACCCCACTCTTCATGGAGAACCTGATAATGTTGTTTTATTTGCCCCATTCTTCATAGAATACCTGATACTAATGCTTTATTTGCCCCACTCTTCATAGAGCACCTGATGCTGGTGCTTTGTTTGCCCCACTCTTCATGAAGCACTTGATAATGTTGCTATATTTGCCGCACTCTTCATGGAGATACTGATACCAATGCTTTATTTGCCCCACTCTTCAAGAAGAACCTGAAACTAATGCTTTTTTTGCCCTACTCTTCATGGAGACCCTGATAGTGTTGCTTTGTTTGCCCCACTCTTCATGGAACACCTGATTCCGGTGCTTTATTTGCCCGACTCTTCATGGAAAACCTTATAATGTTGCTGTATTTGCTGCACTCTTCATGGAGCACCTGATACCAGTCCTTAATTTGCCCCACTCTTCATGGATAGACTGAGACTAATGCTTTAATTGCCCCACTTATCATGAGACCCTGATAGTGTACCTTTATTTGCCCCACTCTTGATGAGAACATGCTAGTAATGCTTTATTTGCCCTTTCTTCATGGAGACCCTGATACCGGTGCTTTATTTGCCCCACTCTTCATGGAAAACCTTATAATGTTGCTTTATTTGCCCCACTCTTCATGGAGCACCTGATACCAATGCTTTATTTGCCCCACTCTCCACGGCGAGGCTTATAATGTTTTATTTGCCCCACTCTTCATGGAGAACCTTATAGTGTCACTTCATTTGCCCCACGTTTCATGGAGCACCTGATACTTGTGCTTTGTTTGCCCCTTTTTTCATGCAGCACCTAATACCAGTGCTTTATTTGCCCCACTCTTCATGGAGACACTGATAACAATGCTTTATTTGCCAAACTCTTCATGGAGAACCTAATAATGTTGCTTTATTTGCCCCACTCTTCATGGAGAAGCTGATACAAATGCTTTCTTTGCCCCACTCTTCATTGAGACTCTGATACTGATGCTTTATTTGTCCCTCTTCATGGAGCACCTGATACCGTGCTTTATTTGCCCCACACTCATGGAAAACCTTATAATGTTGCTTATTTGCCCCACTCTTCATGGAGCACCTGATACCAGTGCTTTATTTGCCCCACTCTCATGGTGAGCCTTATAATGTTTTATTTGCCCCACTCTTCATGGAGAACCTTATAGTGTTGCTTTATTTGCCCCACGTTTCATGGAGCACCTGATACTTGTGCTTTGTTTGCCCCTTTTTTCATGCAGCACCTAATACCAGTGCTTTATTTGCCCCACTCTTCATGGAGACACTGATAACAATGCTTTATTTGCCAAACTCTTCATGGAGAAGCTGATACAAATGCTTTCTTTGCCCCACTCTTCATTGAGACTCTGATACTGATGCTTTATTTGCCCCACTCTTCATAGAGCACCTGATACCGGTGCTTTATTTGCCCCACTCTTCATGGAGAAGCTGATACAAATGCTTTCTTTGACCCACTCTTCATTGAGACTCTGATACTGATGCTTTATTTGGCCCACTCTTCATGGAGCACCTGATACCAGTGCTTTATTTGCCCCACTCTTCATAGAGACACTGATAACAATTCTTTATTTGCCAAACTCTTCATGGAGAACCTGATACTGTTGCTTCATTTGCCCCACTCTTCATGGAGAACCTGATACTAATGGTTTATTTGCCCATCTCTTCAAGGAGAAGCTGATACTAATGCTTGATTTGCCCCACTCTTTCTGGAGAACCTTATAGTGTTGCTTTATTTGCCTCTCTTTTCATGGAGCACCTGATACCAATGCTTTATTTGCTCCACTCTTCATGGAGAACCTTATAATGTTGCTTTATTTGCCCCACTCTTCATGGAGCACCTGATACTAATGCTTTATTTGCCCCACTCTCCACGGCGAGCCTTATAATGTTTTATTTGCCCCACTCTTCATGGAGAACCTTATAGTGTCACTTCATTTGCCCCACGTTTCATGGAGCACCTGATACTTGTGCTTTGTTTGCCCCTTTTTTCATGCAGCACCTAATACCAGTGCTTTATTTGCCCCACTCTTCATGGAGACACTGATAACAATGCTTTATTTGCCAAACTCTTCATGGAGAACCTAATAATGTTGCTTTATTTGCCCCACTCTTCATGGAGAAGCTGATACAAATGCTTTCTTTGCCCCACTCTTCATTGAGACTCTGATACTGATGCTTTATTTGTCCCACTCTTCATGGAGCACCTGATACCGGTGCTTTATTTGCCCCACACTTCATGGAAAACCTTATAATGTTGCTTTATTTGCCCCACTCTTCATGGAGCACCTGATACCAGTGCTTTATTTGCCCCACTCTCCATGGTGAGCCTTATAATGTTTTATTTGCCCCACTCTTCATGGAGAACCTTATAGTGTTGCTTTATTTGCCCCACGTTTCATGGAGCACCTGATACTTGTGCTTTGTTTGCCCCTTTTTTCATGCAGCACCTAATACCAGTGCTTTATTTGCCCCACTCTTCATGGAGACACTGATAACAATGCTTTATTTGCCAAACTCTTCATGGAGAAGTTGATACAAATGCTTTCTTTGCCCCACTCTTCATTGAGACTCTGATACTGATGCTTTATTTGCCCCACTTCTTCATAGAGCACCTGATACCGGTGCTTTATTTGCCCCACTCTTCATGGAGAAGCTGATACAAATGCTTTCTTTGACCCACTCTTCATTGAGACTCTGATACTGATGCTTTATTTGCCCCACTCTTCATGGAGCACCTGATACCAGTGCTTTATTTGCCCCACTCTTCATAGAGACACTGATAACAATGCTTTATTTGCCAAACTCTTCATGGAGAACCTGATACTGTTGCTTCATTTGCCCCACTCTTCATGGAGAACCTGATACTAATGGTTTAGTTGCCCATCTCTTCAAGGAGAAGCTGATACTAATGCTTGATTTGCCCCACTCTTTCTGGAGAACCTTATAGTGTTGCTTTATTTGCCTCTATTTTCATGGAGCACCTGATACCAATGCTTTATTTGCTCCACTCTTCATGGAGAACCTTTCAGTGTTGCTTTATTTGCCCCTCTCTTCATGGAGAACTTGACAATGTTGCTTTATTTGCCCCACTCTTCAAGGAGAATCTGACACTAATGCTTTATTTGCCCCACTCTTCAAGGAGAACCTACTACTAATGCCTTATTTGCCCCACTCTTCATGGAGAATCTTATAGTATTGCTTTATTTGACCCCCTTTTCATTCAGCACCTGATACCGGTGCTTTATTTGCCCCACTCTTCACGGAGAACTTGATAATGTTGGCTTATTTTCCCCCTCTTTATGGAGACACTGATACAAATGCTTTATTTATCCCACTCTTCATGGAGAACCTGATACTAATGCTTTATTTGCCCAATTCTTCATAGTGCACCTGATATCAGTGCTTTATTTGCCCCACTCATCATGGAGACCCTGATGATGTTGCTTTATTTGCCCCATTCTTCATGGGGAACCTGATACTAATGCTTTATTTACCCCACTCTTCACGGAGCACCTGATACCAGTGCTTTATTTGCCCCACTCATGGACACCCTGATAGTGTTGCTTTTTTTGCCCCATTCTTCATGGAGAACCTGATACTAATTCTTTATTTGCCGCACTCTTCATGAAGAACCTGATACTAATGCTTTATTTGCCCCATTCTTCATGATGAATTTGATACTAATGTTTTATTTGCCCCCACTCTTCATGGAGCACCTGATTCCGGTGCTTTATATGCCCCACTCTTCATGGAGAACCTAATAGTTTTGCTCTATTTAACCACTTTTTCAAGGAGCACCTGATACCGGTGCTTTATTTGCTCCACTCTTCAAGGAGAACTTGATAATGTTGTTTGTTTGCCCTACTCTTTATGGAGACACTGATGCAAATGCTTTATTTGCCCCACTCTTTATGGAGAACCTAATACTAATGCTTTACTTGCCCCATTCTTCATAGAGCACCTGATACCAATGCTTTCTTTGCCCCACTCATCGTGGAGACCCTGATAGTGTTGCTTTATTTGTCCCATTCTTCATGGAGAACCTGATACTAATGCTTTATTTGCCCCACTCTTCATGAAGCACCTGATACCAGTGCTTTTTTGCCCAATTCTTTATGGTGAACCTTATTCTATTGCTTTATTTACCCCACTCTTGAAGGAGAATGTGATAATGTTGCTTTATTTGCCCCACTCTTCAGGGAGAAGCTGATACTAATGCTTTATTTGCCTCACTCTTCAAGGAGAATCTTATAGTATTTCTTTATTTGCCCCCTTTTCATTCAGCACCTGATACCGGTGCTTTATTTGCCCCACTCTTCAAGGAGAACTTGATAATGTTGGTTTATTTCCCCCCTCTTCAGAGAACACCTGATACCAGTGCTTTATGTGCCCCACTCTTCATGGAGACCCTGATGCCAGTGCTTTATTTGGCCCACTATTCATGGAGAACCTCTTACTAATGCTTTATTTGCCCCACTCTTCAAGGAGAACCAGATTCGAATGCTTTGTTTGCTCTACTCTTCATGGAGGCCCTAATAGTGTTGTTTTATTTCACCTCTCTTCATGGAGAATCTGATACTAATGCTTTATTTGCCCCACTCTTCCTGGAGAACCTGATACTGGTGCTTTATTTGCCCTACTCTTCATGGAAAACCTTTTAATGTTGCTTTATTTGCCCCACTCTTCAAGGAGCATCTGATACCGGTGCTTTATTTGCCCCACTCTGCAAGGAGAACCTGATACTAATGCTCTGTTTGGCCCACTCTTCAAGTAGAACCTGATACTAATGCTTTATTTGCCCCAGTTTTCATGGAGCACCTGATTCCGGTGCTTTATATGCCCCACTCTTCAAGGAGAACCTAATAGTTTTGCTCTATTTAACCCCTTTTTCAAGGAGCACCTGATACCGGTGCTTTATTTGCCCCACTCTTCAAGGAGAACTTGATAATGTTGTTTATTTGCCCCATTCTTTATGGAGACACTGATGGAAATGCTTTATTTGCCCCACTCTTTATGGAGAACATAATACTAATGCTTTATTTGCCCCATTCTTCATAGAGCACCTGATACCAATGCTTTATTTGCCCCACTCATCGTGGAGACCCTGATAGTATTGCTTTATTTGCCCCATTCTTCATGGAGAACCTGATACTAATGCTTTATTTGCCCCACTCTTCATGAAGCACCTGATACCAGTGCTTTTTTGCCCAATTCTTTATGGTGAACCTGATACTAATGCTTTATTTACCCCACTCTTGAAGGAGAATGTGACAATGTTGCTTTATTTGCCCCACTCTTCAGGGAGAAGCTGATACTAATGCTTTATTTGCCCCACTCTTCAAGGAGAACCTGATACTGCCTTATTTGCCCCACTCTTCTTGGAGAATCTTAAAGTATTGCTTTATTTGACTCCCTTTTCATTCAGCACCGGATACCGGTG
Organism: Neoceratodus forsteri; assembly: GCA_016271365.2. Taxonomy (NCBI): domain Eukaryota; kingdom Metazoa; phylum Chordata; order Ceratodontiformes; family Ceratodontidae; genus Neoceratodus; species Neoceratodus forsteri. The sequence goes on along the minus strand of JADMNL010000036.1, from coordinate 35,948,845 downwards.
CTTTATTTGCCCCACTCTTCATGGAGAACTTGATAATGTTGGTTTATTTGCCCCCTCTTCAGAGAGCACCTGTTAACAGTGCTTTCTGTGCCCCACTCTTCATGGAGACCCTGATAGTGTTGCTTTATTTGCCCCATTCTTCATGGAGAACTTGATACTAATGTTTTTTTGCCCCACTATTCATGGAGAGCCCGGTACTAACGCTTTATTTTCCCCACTCTTCAAGGAGAACCTGACACTATTGACTTATTTGCCCCACACTTCATGGAGAACCATATAGTGTTGCTTTATTTAACCCCCTTTTCATGGAGCACCTGATATCGGTGCTTTATTTGTCCCTCTCTTCATGGAGAACCTGATAATGTTGCTTTATTTGCCCCACTCTTCAAGGAGAATGTGATAGTAATGATTTATTTGCCCCACTCTTCATGGAGAATCTTAAAGTATTTCTTTATTTGACTCCCTTTTCATTCAGCACCGGATACCGGTGCTTTACTTGCCCCACTCTTCATGGAGAACTTGATAATGTTGGTTTATTTGCCCCCTCTTCAGAGAGCACCTGTTACCAGTGCTTTCTGTGCCCCACTCTTCATGGAGACCCTGATAGTGTTGCTTTATTTGCCCCATTCTTCATGGAGAACTTGATACTAATGTTTTTTTGCCCCACTCTTCATGGAGAGCCCGGTACTAACGCTTTATTTTCCCCTCTCTTCAAGGAGAACCTGATAGTATTGACTTATTTGCCCCACACTTCATGGTGAACCATATAGTGTTGCTTTATTTAACCCCCTTTTCATGGAGCACCTGATAGCGGTGCCTTATTTGCCCCTCTCCTCATGGAGAACCTGATAATGTTGCTTTATTTGCCCCACTCTTCAAGGAGAATGTGATAGTAATGATTTATTTGCCCCACTCTTCATGGAGAATCTTAAAGTATTGCTTTATTTGACCCCCTTTTCATTCAGCACCGGATACCGGTGCTTTATTTGCCCGACTCTTTATGGAGAACCTGATACTAATGCTTTATTTGCCCAATTCTTCATAGAGCACCTGATACCAGTGCTTTATTTGCCACACTCATCATGGAGACCCTGATAGTGTTGCTTTATTGCCCATTCTTCATAGAGGACCTGATGCCAGTGCTTTATTTGCCCCACTCATCACGAATACCCTGATAGTGTTGCTTTATTTGCCCCATTCTTCATGGAGAACCTGATACTAATCCTTTATTTGCACCACTCTTCTTGGAGAACCTGATACTAATGCTTTATTTGCCCCATTCTTCATAGAACACCTGATACCAGTGCTTTATTTGCCCCACTCTTCATGAAGAACCTGATACTAATGTTTTATTTGCCCCACTCATCATGGAGCACCTGATACCAGTGCTTTATTTGCCCAACTCTTTAAGGTGAACCTGATACTGATGCTTTATTTGCCCCACTCTTCATGGACAACCTGGTAATAATGCTTTATTTACCCCACTCTTGAAGGAGAATGTGACAATGTTGCTTTATTTATCGCATTCTTCAAGGAGAAGCTGATACTAATGCTTTATTTGCCCCACTATTCAAGGAGAACCTGACACTAATGCGTTATTTGCTCCACTCTTCATGGAGAATCTTATAGTATTTATTTGCCCCCTTTTCATTCAGCACCTGATAGCAGTGCTTTATTTGCCCCACACTTCATGGAGCAGCTGATGCCAGTGCTTTATTTGCCCCACTCTTCAAGGAGAATGTGATAGTAATGATATATTTGCCCCACTCTTCATGGAGAATCTTAAAGTATTGCTTTATTTGACCCCCTTTTCATTCAGCACCGGATACCAGTGCTTTATTTGCCCCACTCTTCATGGAGAACTTGAAAATGTTGGTTTATTTGCCCCACTAGTTATGGAGAACCTGTTACTAATGCTTTATTTGCCCAATTCTTCATAAAGCACCTGATACCAGTGCTTTATTTGCCCCACTCATCATGGAGACCCTGATAGTGTTGCTTTATTTGCCCCATTCTTCATGGAGAACCTGATACTAATGCTTTATTTGCCCCATTCTTCATGATGAATTTGATACTAATGTTTTATTTGCCCCCACTCTTCATGGAGCACCTGATACCAGTGCTTTATTTGCCCAACTCTTTAAGGTGAACCTGATACTTATGCTTTATTTCCCCCTCTCTTCATGGACAACCTGGTAATAATGCTTTATTTACCCCACTGTTGAAGGAGAATGTGACAATGTTGCTTTATTTGCGCCACTCTTCAAGGAAAAGCTGATACTAATGCTTTATTTGCCCCACTATTCAAGGAGAACCTGACACTAATGCCTTATTTGCTCCACTCTTCATGGAGAATCTTATTGTATTTCTTTATTTGCCCCTTTTTCATTCAGCACCTGATACCAGTGCTCTATTTGCCCCCCACTTCATGGAGCAGCTGATGCCAGTGCTTTATTTGGCCCTCTCTTCATGGAGAACCTGATACTAATGCTTTATTTGCCCTTTCTTCATGGAGAACTTGATAGCAATGCTTTATTTTCCCCACACTTCATGGAGCACCTGATGCCAGTGCTTTATTTGGCCCACTCTTCATGGAGAACCTCTTACTAATGCTTTATTTGTCCCACTCTTCAAGGAGAACCAGATGCTAATGCTTTGTTTGGTCTACTCTTCATGGAGGCCCTAATAGTGTTGTTTTATTTCACCTCGCTTCATGGAGAATCTGATACTAATGCTTTATTTGCCCCACTCTTCCTGGAGAACCTGATACTGGTGCTTTATTTGCCCTACTCTTCTTGGAAAACCTTATAATGTTGCTTTATTTGCCCCACTCTTCAAGGAGAACTTGATAATGTTATTTGTTTGCCCTACTCTTTATGGAGACACTGATGCAAATGCTTTATTTGCCCCACTCTTTATGGAGAACCTAATACTAATGCTTTACTTGCCCCATTCTTCAAGGAGAACCTGATACTATTGACTTATTTGCCCCACACTTCATGGAGAACCATATAGTGTTGCTTTATTTAACCCCCTTTTCATGGAACACCTGATACCGGTGCTTTATTTGCCCATCTCTTCATGGAGAACTGATAATGTTGCTTTATTTTCCCCACTCTTCAAGGAGAATGTGATAGCAATGATTTATTTACCCCACTCTTCAAGGAGAACCTAATACTAATGCCTTATTTGCCCCACTCTTCATGGAGAATCTTAAAGTATTGCTTTATTTGTCCCCCTTTTCATTCATCACTGGATACCGGTGCTTTATTTGCCCCACTCATCATGGAGAACTTGATAATGTTGGTTTATTTGCCACACTCTTCATGGAGAACCTGATACTAATGCTTTATTTGCCCAATTCTTCATACAGCACCTGATGCCAGTGCTTTATTTGCCCCACTCATCATTGATACCCTGATAGTGTTGCTTTATTTGCCCCATTCTTCATGGAGAACCTGATACTAATCCTTTATTTGCACCACTCTTCATGGAGAACCTAATACTAATGCTTTATTTGCCCTATTCTTCATAGAACACCTGATACCAGTTCTTTATTTGCCCCACTCTTCATGAAGAACCTGATACTAATGCTTTATTTGCCCCATTCTTCATGGAGAACCTGATACTAATGTTTTATTTGCCCCACTCTTCATGGAGCACCTGATACCAGTGCTTTATTTGCCCAACTCTTTAAGGTGAACCTGATACTTATGCTTTATTTGCCCCACTCTTCATGGACAACCTGGTAATAATGCTTTATTTACCCCACTCTTGAAGGAGAATGTGACAATGTTGCTTTATTTGCCGCACTCTTCAAGGAGAAGCTGATACTAATGCTTTATTTGCCCCACTATTCAAGGAGAACCTGACACTAATGCCTTATTTACTGCACTCTTCATGGAGAATCTTATTGTATTTCTTTATTTGCCCCTTTTTCATTCAGCAACTGATACCGGTGCTTTATTTGCCCCTCACTTCATGGAGCAGCTGATGCCAGTGCTTTATTTGGCCCACTCTTCATGGAGAACCTGATACTAATGCTTTATTTGCCCTTTCTTCATGGAGAACTTGATAGTAATGCTTTATTTTCCCCACTCTTCATGGAGCACCTGATGCCAGTGCTTTATTTGGCCCACTCTTCATGGAGAACCTCTTACTAATGCTTTATTTGCCCCACTCTTCAAGGAGAACCAGATTATAATGCTTTGTTTGCTCTGCTCTTCATGGAGACCCTAATAGTGTTGTTTTATTTCATCTCTCTTCATGGAGAATCTGATACTAATGCTTTTTTTGCCCCACTCTTCTTGGAGAACCTGATACTGTTGCTTTATTTGCCCTACTCTTCATGGAAAACCTTATAATGTTGCTTTATTTGCCCCACTCTTCAAGGAGCATCTGATACCGGTGCTTTATTTGCCCCACTCTGCAAGGAGAACCTGATAATAATGCTCTGTTTGGCCCACTCTTCAAGTAGAACCTGATACTAATGCTTTATTTGCCCCAGTTTTCATGGAGCACCTGATTCCAGTGCTTTATATGCCCCACTCTTCATAGAGAACCTAATAGTATTGCTTTATTTAACCCCTTTTTCAAGGAGCACCTGATACCGGTGCTTTATTTGCCCCACTCTTCAAGGAGAACTTGATAATGTTGTTTATTTGCCCCATTCTTTATGGAGACACTGATGCAAATGCTTTATTTGCCCCACTCTTTATGGAGAACCTAATACTAATGCTTTATTTGCCCCATTCTTAATAGAGCACCTGATACCAATGCTTTGTTTGCCCCACTCATCGTGGAGACCCTGATAGTATTGCTTTATTTGCCCCATTCTTCATGGAGAACCTAATACTAATCCTTTATTTGCACCACTCTTCATGGAGAACCTGATGCTAATGCTTTATTTGCCCCATTCTTCATAGAACACCTGATACCAGTGCTTTATTTGCCCCACTCTTCATGAAGAACGTGATACTAATGCTTTATTTGCCCCACTCTTCATGAAGCACCTGATACCAGTGCTTTTTTGCCCAATTCTTTATGGTGAACCTGATACTATTGCTTTATTTTCCTCACTCTTGAAGGAGAATGTGACAATGTTGCTTTATTTGCCCCACTCTTCAGGGAGAAGCTGATACTAATACTTTATTTGCCCACTCTTCAAGGAGAACCTGATACTGCCTTATTTGCCCCACTCTTCATGGAGAATCTTATAGTAATTCTTTATTTGCCCCCTTTTCATTCAGCACCTGATACTGGTGCTTTATTTGACCCACTCTTCAAGGAGAACTTGATAATGTTGGTTTATTTGCCCCCTCTTCAGAGAGCACCTGATACCAGTGCTTTATGTGCCCCACTCTTCATGGAGACCTTGATAGTGTGGCTTTATTTGCCCCATTCTTCATGGAGAACTTGATGCTAATGTGTTTTTGCCCCACTCTTCATGGAGAGCCCGGTAGTAATGCTTTATTTTCCCCACTCTTCAAGGAGAACCTGATACTATTGACTTATTTGCCCCACACTTCATGGAGAACCATATAGTGTTGCTTTATTTAACCCCCTTTTCATGGAGCACCTGACACCGGTGCTTTATTTGCCCCTCTCTTCATGGAGAACCTGATAATGTTGCTTTATTTCCCCCACTCTTCAAGGAGAATGTGATAGTAATGATTTATTTGCCCCACTCTTCGAGAAGAACCTAATACTAATGCCTTATTTGCCCCACTCTTCATGGAGAATCTTAAAGTATTGCTTTATTTGACCCCCTTTTCATTCAGCACCGGATACCGGTGCTTTATTTGCCCCACTCTTCATGGAGAACTTGATAATGTTGGTTTATTTGCCCCACTCTTTATGGAGAACCTGATACTAATGCTTTATTTGCCCAATTCTTCATAAAGCACCTGATACCAGTGCTTTATTTGCCCCACTCATCATGGAGACCCTGATAGTGTTGCTTTATTTGCCCCATTCTTCATGGAGTACCTGATACTAATGCTTTATTTGCCCCATTCTTCATAGAGCACCTGATGCCAGTGCTTTATTTGCCCCACTCATCATGGATACCCTGATAGTGTTGCTTTATTTGCACCATTCTTCATGGAGAACCTGATACTAATGCTTTATTTGCACCACTCTTCATGGAGAACCTGATACTAATGCTTTATTTCTCCCTTTCTTCATAGAACACCTGATACCAGTGCTTTATTTGCCCCACTCTTCATGAAGAACCTGATACTAATGCTTTATTTGCCCCATTCTTCATGGAGAACCTGATACTAATGTTTTATTTGCCCCACTCTTCATGGAGCACCTTATACCAGTGCTTTATTTGCCCAACTCTTTAAGGTGAACCTGATACTTATGCTTTATTTGCCCCACTCTTCATGGACAACCTGGTAATAATGCTTTATTTACCCCACTCTTGAAGGAGAATGTGACAATGTTGCTTTATTTGCCGCACTCTTCAAGGAGAAGCTGATACTAATACTTTATCTGCCCCACTATTCAAGGAGAACCTGACACTAATGCCTTATTTGCTCCACTCTTCATGGAGAATCTTATTGTATTTCTTTATTTGCCCCTTTTTCATTCAGCACCTGATACCAGTGCTTTATTTGCCCCTCACTTCATGGAGCAGCTGATGCCAGTGCTTTATTTTCCCCACTCTTCATGGAGCACCTGATGCCAGTGCTTTCTTTGGCCCACTCTTCATGGAGAACCTCTTACTAATGCTTTATTTGTCCCACTCTTCAAGGAGAACCAGATTCTAATGCTTTGTTTGCTCTACTCTTCATGGAGGCCCTAATAGTGTTGTTTTATTTCACCTCTCTTCATGGAGAATCTGATACTAATGCTTTATTTGCCCCACTCTTCCTGAAGAACCTGATACTGGTGCTTTATTTGCCCTTCTCTTCATGGAAAACCTTATAATGTTGCTTTATTTGCCCCACTCTTCAAGGAGAACTTGATAATGTTGTTTGTTTGCCCTACTCTTTATGGAGACACTGATGCAAATGCTTTATTTGCCCCACTCTTTATGGAGAACCTAATACTAATGCTTTACTTGCCCCATTCTTCATAGAGCACCTGATACCAATGCTTTATTTGCCCCACTCATCGTGGAGACTCTGATAGTGTTGCTTTAGTTGCCCCATTCTTCATGGAGAACCTGATACTAATGCTTTATTTGCCCCACTCTTCATGGAGCACCTGATACCAGTAGTTTATTTGCCCTTCTCTTCATGGTTAACCTGATACTAATGGTGTATTTGCTCCACTCCTCATGGACAACCTGGTACTAATGCTTTATTTGCCCCACTCTTGAAGGAGAACCTGATACCAATGCTTTGTTTCCCCACTCTTTATGGAGAACCACATACTAGTGCTTTATGTTCCCCACTCTTCATGGAAAACCTTATAATGTTGCTTTATTTGCCGTACTCTTCATGGAGGCCCTATTAGTGTTGTTTTATTTCACCTCTTTTCCTGGAGAATCTGATACTAATGCTTTATTTGCCCCACTCTTAATGGAGACCCTGATACTGTTGCTTTATTCTCCCCTTTTCATGGAGAACCTGATACTAATGCTTTATTTGCCCCACTCTTCATGGCGACATTGATGCCAGTGCTTTATTTTCCACACTTTTCATGGCGCACCTTATACTGGTGCTTTATTTGCGCCACTCTTCATGGAGCACCTTATACTAATGCTTTATTTGCCCCACTCTTCATGTAGAACCTAATACTAATGCTTTATTTGCCCCATTCTTCATGGAGAACCTGATACTGGTGCTTTGTTTGCCCCACTCTTCATGGTGAACCTGATACCGGAGCTTTCTTTGCCCCACTCTTCAAGGAAAACCTTATAATGATGCTTTACTTGCCCCACTCTTCATGGAGAACCTGATGCCAATGCTTTATTTTCCCCACTCTTCATGGAGCATCTGATAGCGGTGCTTTATTTACCCACTCTTCAAGGAGAACCTGATACTAATGCTCTGTTTGGCCCACTCTTCAAGTAGAACCTGATACTAATGCTTTGTTTGACCCAGTTTTCATGGAGCACCTGATTCTGGTGCTTTATTTGCCCCACTCATCATGGAGAACCTTATAGTGTTGCTTTATTTAACCCCGTTTTCATGGAGCACCTGATACCAGTGCTTTATTTGCCCCATTCTTCAAGGAGAACTTGATAATGTTGTTTGTTTGCCCCACTCTTTATGGAGACACTGATGCAAATGCTTTATTTGCCCCACTCTTTATGGAGAACCTAATACTAATGCTTTATTTGCCCCATTCTTCATAGAGCACCTGATACCATTGCTTTATTTGCCCCACTCATGGTGGAGACCCTGACAGTGTTGCTTTATTTGCCCCATTCTTCATGGAGAACCTGATACTAATGCTTTATTTGCCCCACTCTTCATGAAGCACCTGATACCAGTGCCTTTCTGCCCAATTCTTTATGGTGAACTAGATACTAATGCTTTATTTTCCCCCACTCTTGAAGGAGAACGTGACAATGTTGCTTTATTTTCCCCACTCTTCAGGGAGAAGCTGACACTAATGCTTTATTTGCCTCACTCTTCAAGGAGAACCTGATACTGCCTTATTTGCTCCACTCTTCCTGGAGAATCTTATAGTATTTCTTTATTTGCCCCCTTTTCATTCAGCACCTGATACCGGTGCTTTATTTGCCCCACTCTTTAAGTAGAACTTGATAATGTTGGTTTATTTGTCCCCTCTTCAGAGAGCACCTGATACCAGTGCTTTATGTGCCCCACTCTTCATGGAGACCCTGAAAGTGTTGCTTTATTTGCCCCATTCTTCATGGAGAACAAGATACTAATGTTTTTTGCCCCACTCTTCATGGAAAGCCGGGTACTAATGCTTTATTTTCTCCACTCTTCAAGGAGAACCTGATACTACTGACTTATTTGCCCCACACTTCTTGGAGAACCATATAGTGTTCCTTTATTTAACCCCCTTTTCATGGAGCACCTGATACCGGTACTTTCTTTGCCCATCTCTTCATGAAGAACCTGATAATGTTGCTTTATTTGCCCCACTCTTCAAGGAGAATGTGATAGTAATGATTTATTTGCCCCATTCTTCAAGAAGATCCTAATACTAATGCCTTATTTGCCCCACTCTTCATGGAGAATCTGATACTATGCTTTATTTGCCCATTCTTCATGGAGAACCTATACTGTGCTTTATTTGCCCCTCTTCATGGAGAACCTGATAACTGTTGCTTTATTTGCCCCACTCTTTATGGAGAACCTGATACTAATGCTTTATTTGCCCAATTCTTCATAGAGCACCTGATACCATTGCTTTATTTCCCCACTCATCATGGAGATCCTGATAGTGTTGCTTTATTTGCCCCATTCTTCATGGAGAACCTGATACTAATCCTTTATTTGCACCACTCTTCATGGAGAACCTGATACTAATGCTTTATTTGCCCAATTCTTCATAGAACACCTGATACCAGTGCTTTATTTGCCCCACTCTTCATGAAGAATCTGATACTAATGCTTTATTTGCCCCATTCTTCATGGAGAACCTGATACTAATGTTTTATTTGCCCCACTCTTCATGGAGCACCTGATACCAGTGCTTTATTTACCCAACTCTTTAAGGTGAACCTGATACTTATGCTTTATTTGCCCCACTCTTCATGGACAACCTGGTAATAATGCTTTATTTACCCAACTCTTGAAGGAGAATGTGACAATGTTGCTTTATTTGCCACACTCTTCAAGGAGAACCTGATACTAATGCTTTATTTGCCCCACTATTCAAGGAGAACCTGATACTAATGCTTTATTTGCTCCACTCTTCATGGAGAACCTGATACTCATGCTTTATTTGCCCCACTTTCATGGAGACCTGATACCAGTGCTTTATTTCCCTCTCTTCATGGAGCACCTGATACTGTTGCTTTTATTTGCCCCACTCTTCATGGAGAACCTGATACTAATGCTTTATTTGCCCCTTTCTTCATGGATAACTTGATAGTAATGCTTTATTTTCCCTACTCTTCATGGAGCACCTGATGCCAGTGCTTTATTTGGCCCACTCTTCATTGAGAACCTCTTACTAATGCTTTATTTGCCCCACTCTTCAATGAGAACCAGATTCTAATGCTTTGTTTGCTCTACTCTTCATGGAGGCCCTAATAGTGTTGTTTTATTTCACCTCTCTTCATGGAGAATCTGATACTAATGCTTTATTTGCCCCACTCTTCCTGGAGAACCTGATACTGGTGCTTTATTTGCCCTACTCTTCATGGAAAAGCTTATAATGTTGCTTTATTTGCCCCACTCTTCAAGGAGCATCTGATACCGGTGCTTTATTTGCCCCACTCTGCAAGGAGAACCTGATACTAATGCTTTATTTGCCCCAGTTTTCATGGCGCACCTGATTCCGTTGCTTTATATGCCCCACTCTTCATGGAGAACCTAATACTAATGCTTTATTTGCCCCATTCTTCATAGAGCACCTGATACCAATGCTTTATTTGCCCCACTCATCGTGGAGACCCTGATAGTATTGCTTTCTTTGCCCCATTCTTCATGAAGAACCTGATACTAATGCTTTATTTGCCCCACTCTTCATGAAGCACCTGATACCAGTGCTTTTTTGCCCAATTCTTTATGGTGAATCTGATACTAATGCTTTATTTACCCCACTCTTGAAGGAGAATGTGACAATGTTGCTTTATTTGCCCCACTCTTCAGGGAGAAGCTGATACTAATGCTTTATTTGCCCCACTCTTCAAGGAGAACCTGATACTGCCTTATTTGCCCCACTCTTCATGGAGAATCTTATAGTATTTCTTTATTAGGCCCCTTTTCATTCAGCACCTGATACCGGTGCTTTATTTGCCCCACTCTTCAAGGAGAACTTGATAATGTTGGTTTATTTTCCCCCTCTTCAAAGAGCAGCTGATACCAGTGCTTTATGTGCCCCACTCTTCATGGAGACCCTGATAGTGTTGCTTTATTTGCCCCAATCTTCATGGAGAACTTGATACTATTGTTTTTTTGCCCCACTCTTCATGGAGAGCCCGGTACTAATGCTGTATTTTCCCCACTCTTCAAGGAGAACCTGACACTATTGACTTATTTGCCCCACACTTCATGGAGAAACATATAGTGTTGCTTTATTTAACCCCCTTTTCATGGAGCACCTGATACCGTGCTTTATTTGCCCTCTCTTCATGGAGAACCTGATAATGTTGATTTATTTGCCCCACTCTTCAAGGAGAATGTGATAGTAATGATTTATTTGCCCCACTCTTCATGGAGAATCTTAAGTATTGCTTTATTTGACTCTTTCATTAGCACCGATACGGTGCTTTATTTGCCCTCTTCATGGAGAACTTGATAATGTTGGTTTATTTGCCCCCTCTTCAGAGAGCACCTGTTACCAGTGCTTTCTGTGCCCCACTCTTCATGGAGACCCGGATAGTGTTGCTTTATTTGCCCCATTCTTCATGGAGAACTTGATACTAATGTTTTTTTGTCCCACTGTTCATGGAGACCCTGACAGTGTTGCTTTATTTGCCCCATTCTTCATGGAGAACCTGATACTGATGCTTTATTTGCCCCACTCTTCATGGAGCACCTGATAATGTTGCTTTATTTGCCCCACTCTTCAAGGAGAATGTGATACTAATGATTGATTTGCCCCACTCTTCAAGGAGAACCTAATACTAATGCTTTATTTGCCCACTCTTCATGGAGAACCTTATACTAATGCTTTATTTGCCACTTTTATGAGCACCGGATACCGTGCTTTATTTGCCCCACTCTTCATGGAGAACTTGATAATGTTGGTTTATTTGCCCCACTCTTTATGGAGAACCTGATACTAATGCTTTATTTGCCTCATTCTTCATAGAGCACCTGATACCAATACTTTATTTGCCCCACTCATCATGGATACCCTGACAGTGTTGCTTTATTTGCCCCATTCTTCATGGAGAACCTGAGACTAATGCTTTATTTGCCCCACTCTTCATGGAGCACCTGATACCAGTGCTTTATTTGCCCAACTCTTTATGGTGAACCTGATACTTATGCTTTATTTGCCCCACTCTTCATGGACAACCTGGTACTAATGTTTTATTTACCTCACTCTTTAAGGAGAATGTGACAATGTTGCTTTATTTGCCGCACTTTTCAGGGGGAAGCTTATACTAATGCTTTATTTGCCCCTTCTTCGTGGAGAACCTGATAGTAATGCTTATTTTCCCCACTCTTTGTGGAGCACCTGATGCCAGTGCTTTATTTGCCCCACTCTTCAAGGAGAACCAGATTCTAATGCTTTGTTTGCTCTACTCTTCATGGAGGCCCTAACAGTGTTGTTTCATTTCACCTCTCTTCATGGAGAATCTGATACTAATGCTTTATTTGCCCCACTCTTCATGGAGACCCTGATACTGGTGCTTTATTTGCCCCACTCTTCATGGAGAACCTGACACCAGTGCTTTATTTGCCCCAGTCTTCATGGAAAACCTTATAATGTTGCTTTATTTGCCTCACTCTTCAAGGGAAAGCTGATACTAATGCTTTATTTGTCCCACTATTCAAGGAAAACCTGACACTAATGCCTTATTTGCCCCACTCTTCATGGAGAATCTTATAGTATTTCTTTATTTGACCCCTTTTCATGCAGTACCTGATACCGGTGCTTTATTTTCCCAGTCTTCATGGAGCAGCTGAGACAAATGCTTTATTTTACCCAGTCTTCATGGAGAACCTGATACTACTGCTCTATTTGCCCCACTCTTTAAGTAAAACCTGATACCAATGTGTTATTTGCCCCACTTTTCGTGGAGAACCTGATACTATTGCTTCATTTGCCCCACTCTTCAAGGAGAGCCAGATTCTAATGCATTGTTTGCTCTGTGTTGTTTTATTTCACCTCTCTGCATGGAGAATCTGATACTAATGCTTTATTTGCCCCACTCTTCATGGATACCCTGATGCTGGTGCTTTATTTGCCCCACTCTTCATGGAGAATCTGACACTGGTGCTTTGTTTGCCCCACTATTCCTGGAGAACCTGATACTGGAGCTTTATTTGCCCTACTCTTCATGGAAAACCTTATAATGTTGCTTTATTTACCCTCTTCAAGGAGCATCTGATACCATTGCTTTATTTGCCCCAATCTGCAAGGAGAACCTGATACTAATGCTTTGTTTGGCCCACTCTTCAAGTAGAACCTGATACTAATGCTTTATTTGCCCCACTTTCATGGAGCACCTGATTCTGGTGCTTTGCCCCACTATGCATGGAGTGCCTAATGGTGTTGCTTTATTTGCCCCTTTTGATGGGAGAACCTGATACCAGTGCTTTATTTGCCCCACTTTAGGGAGACACTGATACCAGTGCTTATTTTCCCCACTCTTCATGGAGAACCGATAATGTTGCTTTATTTGCCTCACTCTTCAAGGAGAATCTGATACTAATGCTTTATTTGCCCCACTCTTCATGGAGAACCTGATACTGGTGCTTTATTTGCCCACTCTTCATGGAAAACCTTATAATGTTGCTTTATTTGCCCCATTCTTCATAGCGCATCTGATACCAGTGCTTTATTTGCCCTGTTCTTCATGCAGACACTTATAGTATTGCTTTATTTGCCACATTCTTTATAGCACACCTGATACCAGTGCTTTATTTGCCCCATTCTTCATGCAGACCACTTATAGTGTTGCTTTATTTGCCCATTCTTCATGGAAAACCTGGTAATGTTGCTTTATTTGCCCCACTCTTCATGGAGAACCAGATACTAATACTTTATTTCCACTCTTCAAGGAGAACCTTATACTATTGCCTTATTTGCCCCACTCTTCATGTAGAACCTTATAGTGTTACTTTATTTAACCTCTTTTCATGGAGCACCTGATACCAGTGCTTTATTTGCCCCTCTTCGTGGAGAACCTGATAATGTTGCTTTATTTGCCCCACTTTTCAAGGAGAATCTGATACTAATGCTTCATTTGCCCCTCTCTTCATGGAGAACACTGATACTAATGCTTTATTTGCCCCACTCTTCATGGAGAACCTTATAGTATTGCTTTATTTGACCCCCTTTTCATTCAGCACCAGATCCTGGTGCTTTATTTTCCCCACTCTTCATGGAGAACCTGATACCAGTGCTTTATTTGCCCCTCACTTCATGGAGCAGCTGATGCCAGTGCTTTATTTGGCCCTCTCTTCATGGAGAACCTGATACTAATGCTTTATTTGCCCTTTCTTTATGGAGAACTTAATAGTAATGCTTTATTTTCCCCACTCTTCATGGAGAACCTGATACCAGTGCTTTATTTGCCCCAGTCTTCATGGAAAACCTTATAATGTTGCTTTATTTGCCCCACTCTTCAAGGAGCATCTGATACCAGTGCTTAATTTGCCCCACTCTGCAAGGAGAACCTGATACTAATGCTCTGTTTGGTCCACTCTTCAAGTAGAACCTGATACTAATGCTTTATTTGCCCCACTTTTCATGGAGCACCTGATTCAGGTGATTTATTTGCCCCACTCTTCATGGAGAGCCTAATAGTGTTGCTTTATTTTCCTCCCTTTTGATGGAGCACCTGATACCATGCTTTATTTTCCCCACTCTTCAGGGAGAACCGGATAATGTTCATTTCTTTGCCCCACTCTTCATGGAGACTTTGATACCGATGCTTTGTTTGCCCCTCTCTTCATGGAAAACCTTATAATGTTGCTTTATTTGCCCCACTCTTCAAGTAGAATCTGATACCAATGCTTTATTTGCCCCACTCTTCATGGAGAATCTTATAGTATTGCTTTCTTTTGACCCCTTTTCATTCAGCACCAGATACCGGTGCTTTTATTTGCCCCACTCATCATGGAGACCCTGATAGTGTTGCTTTATTTGCCCCATTCTTCATGGTGAACCTGATACCAATGCTTTATTTGCCCCATTCTTCATAGAGCACCTGATACCAGTGCTTTATTTGCCCCACTCTTCATGGTGAACCTGATACTAATGCTTTATTTGCCCCATTCTTCATAGAACACCTGATACCAGTGCTTTATTTGCCCCACTCTTCATGGTGAACCTGATACTAATGCTTTATTTGCCCCATTCTTCATAGAACACCTGATACCAGTGCTTTTTTTGCCCCACTCATCATGGAGACCCTGACAGTGTTGCTTTATTTGCCCCGTTCTTCATGGAGAACCTGATACTAATGCTTTATTTGCCCCACTCTTCATGGAGCACCTGATAATGTTGCTTTATTTGCCCCACTCTTCAAGGAGAATGTGATACTAATGATTGATTTGCCCCACTCTTCAAGGAGAACCTAATACTAATGCTTTATTTGCCCCACTCTTCATGGAGAATCTTATAGTATTGCTTTATTTGACCCCCTTTTCATTCAGCACCGGATACCGGTGCTTTATTTGCCCCACTCTTCATGGAGCACCTGATAATGTTGCTTTATTTGCCCAACTCTTTATGGTGAACCTGATACTTATGCTTTATTTGCCCCACTCTTTATGGAGAACCAGGTACTAATCCTTTATTTACCCCATTCTTGAAGGAGAACGTGACAATGTTGCTTTATTTGCCTCACTCTTCAAGGGGAAGCTGATACTAATGCCTTATTTGCCCCACTCTTCATGGAGAATCTTATAGTATTTCTTTATTTGACCCTTTTCATGCAGCATCTGATACCGGTGCTTTATTTGCCCCGGTCTTCATGGAGCAGCTGAGACAAATGCTTTATTTTACCCAGTCTTCATGGAGAACCTGATACTACTGCTCTATTTGCCCCACTCTTTAAGTAAAACCTGATACCAATGTGTTATTTGCCCCACTTTTCGTGGAGAACCTGATACTATTGCTTCATTTGCCCCACTCTTCAAGGAGAGCCAGATTCTAATGCATTGTTTGCTCTGTGTTGTTTTATTTCACCTCTCTGCATGGAGAATCTGATACTAATGCTTTATTTGCCCCACTCTTCATGGATACCCTGATGCTGGTGCTTTATTTGCCCCACTCTTCATGGAGAATCTGACACTGGTGCTTTGTTTGCCCCACTATTCCTGGAGAACCTGATACTGGAGCTTTATTTGCCCTACTCTTCATGGAAAACCTTATAATGTTGCTTTATTTACCCCACTCTTCAAGGAGCATCTGATACCATTGCTTTATTTGCCCCAATCTGCAAGGAGAACCTGATACTAATGCTTTGTTTGGCCCACTCTTCAAGTAGAACCTGATACTAATGCTTTATTTGCCCCACTTTCCATGGAGCACCTGATTCTGGTGCTTTATTTGCCCCACTATGCATGGAGTGCCTAATGGTGTTGCTTTATTTGCCCCTTTTGATGGAGAACCTGATACCAGTGCTTTATTTGCCCCACCCTTTAGGGAGACACTGATACCAGTGCTTATTTTCCCCACTCTTCATGGAGAACCGGATAATGTTGCTTTATTTGCCCACTCTTCAAGGAGAATCTGATACTAATGCTTTATTTGCCCCATCTCTTCATGGAGAACCTGATACTGGTGCTTTATTTGCCCCACTCTTCATGGAAAACCTTATAATGTTGCTTTATTTGCCCCATTCTTCATAGCGCATCTGATACCAGTGCTTTATTTGCCCGTTCTTCATGCAGACACTTATAGTATTGCTTTATTTGCCACATTCTTTATAGCACACCTGATACCAGTGCTTTATTTGCCCCATTCTTCATGCAGACACTTCTAGTGTTGCTTTATTTGCCCCATTCTTCATGGAAAACCTGGTAATGTTGCTTTATTTGCCCCACTCTTCAAGGAGAATCTGATACTAATGCTTCATTTGCCCCTCTCTTCAAGGAGAACATAATACTAATGCTTTATTTGCCCACTCTTCATGGAGAATCTTATAGTATTGCTTTATTTTCCCCACTCTTCATGGAGAACCTGATACCAGTGCTTTATTTGCCCCACTCTTCATGGAGAACCTGATACTGGTGCTTTATTTGCCCCACTCTTCATGGAGCAGTTGATGCCAGTGCTTTATTTGGCCCTCTCTTCATGGAGAACCTGATACTAATGCTTTATTTGCCCTTTCTTCATGGAGAACTTAATAGTAATGCTTTATTTTCCCCACTCTTCATGGAGAACCTGATACCAGTGCTTTATTTGCCCCAGTCTTCATGGAAAACCTTATAATGTTGCTTTATTTGCCCCACTCTTCAAGTAGAATCTGATACTAATGATTTATTTGCCCCACTCTTCATGGAGAATCTTATAGTATTGCTTTATTTGACCCCCTTTTCATTCAGCACCAGATACCAGTGCTTTATTTGCTCCACTCATCATGGAGACCCTGATAGTGTTACTTTATTTGCCCCATTCTTCATGGTGAACCTGATACCAATGCTTTATTTGCCCCATTCTTCATAGAGCACCTGATACCAGTGCTTTATTTGCCCCACTCTTCATGGTGAACCTGATACTAATGCTTTATTTGCCCCATTCTTCATAGAACACCTGATACCAGTGCTTTTTTGCCCCACTCATCATGGAGACCCTGACAGTGTTGCTTTATTTGCCCCATTCTTCATGGAGAACCTGATACTAATGCTTTATTTGCCCCACTCTTCATGGAGCACCTGATAATGTTGCTTTATTTGCCCCACCCTTCAAGAAGAATGTGATACTAATGATTGATTTGCCCCACTCTTCAAGGAGAACCTAATACTAATGCTTTATTTGCCCCACTCTTCATGGAGAATCTTATAGTATTGCTTTATTTGACCCTTTTCATTCAGCACGGGATACCGGTGCTTTATTTGCCACTCTTCATGGAGAACTTGATAATGTTGGTTTATTTTGCCCCACTCTTTATGGGAGAACCTGATACTAATGCTTTATTTGCCTCATTCTTCATAGATCACCTGATACCAATACTTTATTTGCCTCACTCATCATGGATACCTTGATAGTGTTGCTTTATTTGCCCCATTCTTCATGGAGAACATGATACTAATACTTTATTTGGTTCACTCTTCATGGTGAACCTGATACTAATGCTTTATTTGCCCCATTCTTCACTGAACACCTGATACCAGTGTTTATTTGCCCCACTTATCATGTGGAGACCCTGACAGTGTTGCTTTATTTGCCCCATTCTTCATGGAGAACCTGAGACTAATGCTTTATTTGCCCCACTCTTCATGGAGCACCTGATACCAGTGCTTTATTTGCCCAACTCTTTATGGTGAACCTGATACTTATGCTTTATTTGCCCCACTCTTCATGGACAACCTGGTACTAATGTTTTATTTACCTCACTCTTTAAGGAGAATGTGACAATGTTGCTTTATTTGCCGCACTTTTCAGGGGGAAGCTTATACTAATGCTTTATTTGCCCCTTCTTCGTGGAGAACCTGATAGTAATGCTTATTTTCCCCACTCTTCATGGAGCACCTGATGCCAGTGCTTTATTTGCCCCACTCTTCAAGGAGAACCAGATTCTAATGCTTTGTTTGCTCTACTCTTCATGGAGGCCCTAACAGTGTTGTTTCATTTCACCTCTCTTCATGGAGAATCTGATACTAATGCTTTATTTGCCCCACTCTTCATGGAGACCCTGATACTGGTGCTTTATTTGCCCCACTCTTCATGGAGAACCTGATACCAGTGCTTTATTTGCCCCAGTCTTCATGGAAAACCTTATAATGTTGCTTTATTTGCCCCACTCTTCAAGGAGCATCTGATACCGGTGCTTAATTTGCCCCACTCTGCAAGGAGAACTTGATACTAATGCTCTGTTTGGTCCACTCTTCAAGTAGAACCTGATACTAATGCTTTATTTGCCCCACTTTTCATGGAGCACCTGATTCAGGTGATTTATTTGCCCCACTCTTCATGGAGAGCCTAATAGTGTTGCTTTATTTTCCTCCCTTTTGATGGAGCACCTGATACCATGCTTTATTTGCCCCACTCTGCAGGGAGACACTGATACCAATGCTTTATTTTCCCCACTCTTCATGGAGAACCGGATAATGTTCCTTTCTTTGCCCCACTCTTAATGGAGACTTTGATACCAATGCTTTGTTTGCCCCTCTCTTCATGGAAAACCTTATAATGTTGCTTTATTTGCACCACTCTTCAAGTAGAATCTGATACTAATGATTTATTTGCCCCACTCTTCATGGAGAATCTTATAGTATTGCTTTATTTGACCCCCTTTTCATTCAGCACCAGATACCGGTGCTTTATTTGCCCCACTCATCATGGAGACCCTGATAGTGTTGCTTTATTTGCCCCATTCTTCATGGTGAACCTGATACCAATG
Organism: Neoceratodus forsteri; assembly: GCA_016271365.2. Lineage (NCBI taxonomy): Eukaryota > Metazoa > Chordata > Ceratodontiformes > Ceratodontidae > Neoceratodus > Neoceratodus forsteri. Next base: position 35,929,494 of record JADMNL010000036.1, on the reverse strand, counting down.
CTTTATTTGCCCCATTCTTCATAGAGCACCTGATACCAGTGCTTTATTTGCCCCACTCTTCTTGGTGAACTTGATACTAATGCTTTATTTGCCCCATTCTTCATAGAACACCTGATACCAGTGCTTTATTTGCCCCGTTCTTCATGGTGAACCTGATACTAATGCTTTATTTGCCCCATTCTTCATAGAACACCTGATACCAGTGCTTTATTTGCCCCACTCATCATGGAGACCCTGACAGTGTTGCTTTATTTGCCCCATTCTTCATGGAGAACCTGATACTAATGCTTTATTTGCCCCACTCTTCATGGAGCACCTGATAATGTTGCTTTATTTGCCCAACTCTTTATGGTGAACCTGATACTTATGCTTTATTTGCCCCACTCTTTATGGAGAACCAGGTACTAATCCTTTATTTACCCCATTCTTGAAGGAGAACGTGACAATGTTGCTTTATTTGCCTCACTCTTCAAGGGGAAGCTGATACTAATGCCTTATTTGCCCCACTCTTCATGGAGAATCTTATAGTATTTCTTTATTTGACCCCTTTTCATGCAGTACCTGATACCGGTGCTTTATTTGCCCCGGTCTTCATGGAGCAGCTGAGACAAATGCTTTATTTTACCCAGTCTTCATGGAGAACCTGATACTACTGCTCTATTTGCCCCACTCTTTAAGTAAAACCTGATACCAATGTGTTATTTGCCCCACTTTTCGTGGAGAACCTGATACTATTGCTTCATTTGCCCCACTCTTCAAGGAGAGCCAGATTCTAATGCATTGTTTGCTCTACTCTTCATGGAGGCCCTAACAGTGTTGTTTTATTTCACCTCTCTGCATGGAGAATCTGATACTAATGCTTTATTTGCCCCACTCTTCATGGATACCCTGATGCTGGTGCTTTATTTGCCCCACTCTTCATGGAGAATCTGACACTGGTGCTTTGTTTGCCCCACTATTCCTGGAGAACCTGATACTGGAGCTTTATTTGCCCTACTCTTCATGGAAAACCTTATAATGTTGCTTTATTTACCCCACTCTTCAAGGAGCATCTGATACCATTGCTTTATTTGCCCCAATCTGCAAGGAGAACCTGATACTAATGCTTTGTTTGGCCCACTCTTCAAGTAGAACCTGATACTAATGCTTTATTTGCCCCACTTTCCATGGAGCACCTGATTCTGGTGCTTTATTTGCCCCACTATGCATGGAGTGCCTAATGGTGTTGCTTTATTTGCCCCCTTTTGATGGAGAACCTGATACCAGTGCTTTATTTGCCCCACTCTTTAGGGAGACACTGATACCAGTGCTTATTTTCCCCACTCTTCATGGAGAACCGGATAATGTTGCTTTATTTGCCCCACTCTTCAAGGAGAATCTGATACTAATGCTTTATTTGCCCCACTCTTCATGGAGAACCTGATACTGGTGCTTTATTTGCCCCACTCTTCATGGAAAACCTTATAATGTTGCTTTATTTGCCCCATTCTTCATAGCGCATCTGATACCAGTGCTTTATTTGCCCCGTTCTTCATGCAGACACTTATAGTATTGCTTTATTTGCCACATTCTTTATAGCACACCTGATACCAGTGCTTTATTTGCCCCATTCTTCATGCAGACACTTATAGTGTTGCTTTATTTGCCCCATTCTTCATGGAAAACCTGGTAATGTTGCTTTATTTGCCCCACTCTTCATGGAGAACCAGATACTAATACTTTATTTCCCCCACTCTTCAAGGAGAACCTTATACTATTGCCTTATTTGCCCCACTCTTCATGTAGAACCTTATAGTGTTACTTTATTTAACCCCCTTTTCATGGAGCACCTGATACCAGTGCTTTATTTGCCCCCTCTTCGTGGAGAACCTGATAATGTTGCTTTATTTGCCCCACTCTTCAAGGAGAATCTGATACTAATGCTTCATTTGCCCCTCTCTTCAAGGAGAACATAATACTAATGCTTTATTTGCCCCACTCTTCATGGAGAATCTTATAGTATTGCTTTATTTGACCCCCTTTTCATTCAGCACCAGATCCTGGTGCTTTATTTTCCCCACTCTTCATGGAGAACCTGATACCAGTGCTTTATTTGCCCCTCACTTCATGGAGCAGCTGATGCCAGTGCTTTATTTGGCCCTCTCTTCATGGAGAACCTGATACTAATGCTTTATTTGCCCTTTCTTCATGGAGAACTTAATAGTAATGCTTTATTTTCCCCACTCTTCATGGAGAACCTGATACCAGTGCTTTATTTGCCCCAGTCTTCATGGAAAACCTTATAATGTTGCTTTATTTGCCCCACTCTTCAAGTAGAATCTGATACTAATGATTTATTTGCCCCACTCTTCATGGAGAATCTTATAGTATTGCTTTATTTGACCCCCTTTTCATTCAGCACCAGATACCAGTGCTTTATTTGCCCCACTCATCATGGAGACCCATAGTGTTACTTTATTTGCCCCATTCTTCATGGTGAACCTGATACCAATGCTTTATTTGCCCCATTCTTCATAGAGCACCTGATACCAGTGCTTTATTTGCCTCACTCTTCATGGTGAACCTGATACTAATGCTTTATTTGCCCCATTCTTCATAGAACACCTGATACCAGTGCTTTTTTGCCCCACTCATCATGGAGACCCTGACAGTGTTGCTTTATTTGCCCCATTCTTCATGGAGAACCTGATACTAATGCTTTATTTGCCCCACTCTTCATGGAGCACCTGATAATGTTGCTTTATTTGCCCCACCCTTCAAGAAGAATGTGATACTAATGATTGATTTGCCCCACTCTTCAAGGAGAACCTAATACTAATGCTTTATTTGCCCCACTCTTCATGGAGAATCTTATAGTATTGCTTTATTTGACCCCCTTTTCATTCAGCACCGGATACCGGTGCTTTATTTGCCCCACTCTTCATGGAGAACTTGATAATGTTGGTTTATTTGCCCCACTCTTTATGGAGAACCTGATACTAATGCTTTATTTGCCTCATTCTTCATAGATCACCTGATACCAATACTTTATTTGCCCCACTCATCATGGATACCCTGATAGTGTTGCTTTATTTGCCCCATTCTTCATGGAGAACATGATACTAATACTTTATTTGCCCCACTCTTCATGGTGAACCTGATACTAATGCTTTATTTGCCCCATTCTTCACTGAACACCTGATACCAGTGCTTTATTTGCCCCACTTATCATGGAGACCCTGACAGTGTTGCTTTATTTGCCCCATTCTTCATGGAGAACCTGAGACTAATGCTTTATTTGCCCCACTCTTCATGGAGCACCTGATACCAGTGCTTTATTTGCCCAACTCTTTATGGTGAACCTGATACTTATGCTTTATTTGCCCCACTCTTCATGGACAACCTGGTACTAATGTTTTATTTACCTCACTCTTTAAGGAGAATGTGACAATGTTGCTTATTTGCCGCACTTTCAGGGGAAGCTTATACTAATGCTTTATTTGCCCTTCTTCGTGGAGAACCTGATAGTAATGCTTATTTTCCCCACTTTCATGGAGCACCTGATGCCAGTGCTTTTATTTGCCCCACTCTTCAAGGAGAACCAGATTCTAATGCTTTGTTTGCTCTACTCTTCATGGAGCCCTAACAGTGTTGTTTCATTTCACCTCTCTTCATGGAGAATCTGATACTAATGCTTGTTGCCCCTCTTCTTGGAGACCCTGATAGCTGGTGCTTTATTTGCCCCACTCTTCATGGAGAACCTGATACCAGTGCTTTATTGCCCCAGTCTTCATGGAAAACCTTATAATGTTGCTTTATTTGCCCCACTCTTCAAGGAGCATCTGATACCGGTGCTTAATTTGCCCCACTCTGCAAGGAGAACTTGATACTAATGCTCTGTTTGGTCCACTCTTCAAGTAGAACCTGATACTAATGCTTTATTGCCCCACTTTTCATGGAGCACCTGATTCAGGTGATTTGCCCACTCTTCATGGAGAGCCTAATAGTGTTGCTTTATTTTCCTCCCTTTTGATGGAGCACCTGATACCATGCTTTATTTGCCCCACTCTGCAGGGAGACACTGATACCAATGCTTTATTTTCCCCACTCTTCATGGAGAACCGGATAATGTTCCTTTCTTTGCCCCACTCTTAATGGAGACTTTGATACCAATGCTTTGTTTGCCCCTCTCTTCATGGAAAACCTTATAATGTTGCTTTATTTGCACCACTCTTCAAGTAGAATCTGATACTAATGATTTATTTGCCCCACTCTTCATGGAGAATCTTATAGTGTTGCTTTATTTGCCCCACTCTTCATTCAGCACCAGATACCGGTGCTTTATTTGCCCCACTCATCATGGAGACCCTGATAGTGTTGCTTTATTTGCCCCATTCTTCATGTTGAACCTGATACCAATGCTTTATTTGCCCTATTCTTCAGAGCACCTGATACCAGTGCTTTATTTGCCCCTCTTCTTGGTGAACTTGATACTAATGCTTTTTGCCCCATTCTTCATAGAACACCTGATACCAGTGCTTTATTTGCTCCTCTCATGGTGAACCTGATACAGTGTTGCTTTATTTGCCCCATTCTTCATAGAACACCTGATACTAGTGCTTTATTTGCCCACTCTTCATGGAGACCTGATAATGTTGCTTTATTTGCCCAACTCTTTATGGTGAACCTGATACTTATGCTTTATTTCCCCACTCTTCATGGAGAACCAGGTACTAATCCTTTATTTACCCCATTCTTGAAGGAGAACGTGACAATGTTGCTTTATTTGCCTCACTCTTCAAGGGGAAGCTGATACTAATGCTTTATTTGTCCCACTATTCAAGGAAAACCTGACACTAATGCCTTATTTGCCCCACTCTTCATGGAGAATCTTATAGTATTTCTTTATTTGACCCCTTTTCATGCAGTACCTGATACCGGTGCTTTATTTGCCCCAGTCTTCATGGAGCAGCTGAGACAAATGCTTTATTTTACCCAGTCTTCATGGAGAACCTGATACTACTGCTCTATTTGCCCCACTCTTTAAGTAAAACCTGATACCAATGCGTTATTTGCCCCACTCTTCATGGAGAACCTGATACTATTGCTTCATTTGCCCCACTCTTCAAGGAGAGCCAGATTCTAATGCATTGTTTGCTCTACTCTTCATGGAGGCCCTAACAGTGTTGTTTTATTTCACCTCTCTTCATGGAGAATCTGATACTAATGCTTTATTTGCCCCAATCTTCATGGATACCCTGATGCTGCTGCTTTATTTGCCCCACTCTTCATGGAGAACCTGACACTGGTGCTTTGTTTGCCCCACTATTCCTGGAGAACCTGATACTGGAGCTTTATTTGCCCTACTCTTCATGGAAAACCTTATAATGTTGCTTTATTTACCCCACTTTCAAGGAGCATCTGATACCATTGCTTTATTTGCCCCAATCTGCAAGGAGAACTCTGACACCTAATGCTTTGTTTGGCCTAATTTTCAAGTAGAACCTGATACTAATGCTTTATTTGCCCCACTTTCCATGGAGCACCTGATTCTGGTGCTTTATTTGCCCCACTATGCATGGAGTGCCTAATGGTGTTGCTTTATTTGCTCCTTTGATGGAGAACCTGATACCAGTGCTTTATTTGCCCCACTCTTTAGGGAGACACTGATACCAGTGCTTATTTTCCCCACTCTTCATGGAGAACCGGATAATGTTGCTTTCTTTGCCTCACTCTTCATGGAGACTTTGATACTAATGCTTTATTTGCCCCACTCCACAAGGAGAATCTGATACTAATGCTTTAATTGCCCCACTCTTCAAGGAGAACCAGATTATAATGCTTTGTTTGCTCTACTCTTCATGGAGGACCTAATGGTGTTGTTTTATTTCACCTCTCTTCATGGAGAATCTGATACTAATGCTTTATTTGCCCCACTCTTCATGGAGAACCTGATACTGGTGCTTTATTTGCCCCACTCTTCATGGAAAAACTTATAATGTTGCTTATTTGCCCATTCTTCATACGCATCTGATGCCAGTGCTTTATTTTGCCCCGGTTTCTTCATGGCAGACACTTATAGTATTGCTTTATTTGCCATATTCTTTATGAGCACATCTGATACCAGTGCTTTATTTGCCCCATTCTTCATGCAGACACTTATAGTGTTGCTTTATTTTACCCATTCTTCATGGAAAATCCTGGTAATGTTGTTTATTGCCCACTCTTCATGGGAGAACCAGAAACTAATATTTTATTCCCCCACCTTCAAGGAGAACCTATATATTATTGTTTTATTTGCCTTACTTTTTCATGTAGAACCTTAGTGTTGCTTTATTTAACCCCTTTTCATGGAGCACCTGATACCAGTGCTTTATTTGCCCCCTCTTCATGGAGAACCTGATAATGTTGCTTGATTGCCCCACTTCTTCAAGGAGAATCTGATACTAATGTTTCATTTGCCCTCTCTCTCGGAGAACATAAATACCAATGCTTTATTTGCCCCACTCTTCATGGAGAATTCTTAGTATTGCTTTATTTGACCCTTTTCATTCAGCTCAGATACTGGTGCTTATTTTTGCCCCACTCTTCATGGAGAACTTGATATCATTAGTTTATTTGTTCCACTCATCATGGAGACTAATAGTGTTGGTTTATTTGTTCTCATTCTTCATGGAGAATCCTGGTACTAATGAGCTTGTTTCACTCTTCATGAAGCACTGATACCAGTGCTTTATTTCCTACTCTTTATGGTGAACCTGATATCTAAGAGTTTGTTCCCCACTCTCCATGGACAACCTGAGGTACTAATGCTTTATTTACTCCCACTCTTGAAGGAGCATCATTGACAAAGTGTTTATTTGCTCCCACTTCAAGAAGAAGCTGTTACTAATGCTTATTTGCCCCACTTCGAGAATCCTGATATCAATGCTTTATTTACTCACCTTCGCTGAAACACCTGACTCCAGCAACCGCATCAGGTCTCCCTTGAAGAGGGGCAAATAAAGCATTAGTATCAGGTTCTCCTGAAGAGTGTGGGGCAACAAAAAATAGTATCAGGTTCTCCATGAAGTGTGTGTCAAATAAAGCATTAGTATGAGGGTCTCCATGAAGGGTGGGTCAAGTAAAGCAACACTAACAGGGTCTCCATGAAGAGTGGGGCAAATAAAGCACCGGTATCAGGTGCTCTATGAAGAGTGTGGCAAATAAAGCATTATTATGATATTCTCCACGAAGAGTGGGGCAAATAAAGCTTCATTATCAGGTTTTCCGTGAAGGGTGGAGGAATAAGTCATTGGTATCTGTGTCTCCATGAAAAGTGGGGCAAATAAAGCAACATTTTGAGCTTCTCCATAAAGAGTGGGCCCAATAAAGCATTGCTATCAGAGTCTCCATGAAAAGTGGGGCAAATAAAGCACTGGTATCAGGTGCTCATTGAAAAGAGGATAAAAAAAGGCAACACAAAATAGTTCTCCATGAGAAGTGGTGCAAATAAATCATTAGTATCACGTTCTCCATGAAGATGATGCAAATAAAGCATTAGTAACAGGTTCCCCATGAAGAGTGGGGAAACAAAGCACTGGTATCAGGTACTTCATGAAGTGTGGGGCAATTAAAGGAATATTCTGAGGTTTTCCATGAAGAGTGGGGCAAATAAAGCAACATTATCGGGTTTTCAATGAAGAGTGGGGAAAATAAAGCACCAGTGTCAGGTTCTCCGTGAAGAGTGGGGCAAATAAAGCAAGATTATCAGGTTCTCCATGATGAGTTGGACAGATAAAGCATTGGTATCAGGGTCGCCATGAAGAGTGGGGCAAATAAAGCAACACTATAAGGTGATCCATGAAGTGTAGGGTAAATAAAGCTATAGTATGAGGTTCTCCATGAACAGTGGGGCAAATAAAGAAACAATATCAGGTTCTCTGTGAAGTGAGGGGTAAATAAAGCATTAGCATCAGGCTCTCCATGAAGAGTGGGGCCAATAAAGCATTAGTATCAGGTTCTGCATGAAGAAGTGACAAATAAAGCACCAGTATCAGGTGCTCCATGAAGAGGGGGCAAAATGAGCACTGGTATCAGGTGCTCCATGAAGAGTGAGGCAAATAAAGCATTAATATCAGGGTCTCCATGAAGTGTGGGGCAAATAAATCAACATTATTAGGTTCTCCATGAAGAGTGGGGCAAATAACGCATTTGTATCAGCGTCACCATGAATAGTGGGGCAAATAAAGAAACATTATATGGTTCTCCATGAAGAGAGGGGTAAATAAAGCATTAGTATCAGCTTTTCCATGAAGAGTGGGGCAAATAAAGCAACATTATCAGGTTCTCCATGAAGAGTGGGGCTAATAAAGCATTGGTATCAATGTCTCCATGAAGAGTGGGGCAAATAAAGCACTGGTATCAGTTGCTTCATGAAAAGGGGCAAATAAAGCAACAATTCCAGGATTCCCATGAAAAGTGGGGCAAATAAAGCATTAGTATAAGGCTCTCCTTGAAGAGTAGGTCAAATGCAGCATTAGTATAAGATTCTCCATGAAGAGTGGTGCAAATAAATCATTAGTATGAGGTTCTCCATGAAGAAGGAGCAAATCAAGCATTAGTATCTGGTTCTCCATGAAGAGTGGGGCCAATAAAGCTTTAGCATCAGGCTCTCCAGGAAGAGTCGGGCAAACAAAACTCTGGTATCAGGTGCTCCATGAAGATGGGGCAAATAAAGGAATATTATAAGTGTTTCCTTGAAGAGTGGGGCAAATGGAACACCAGTATCAGCTGCTGAATGAGGAGAAGGGCAAACAAAGCACTGGTATCAGGTGCTCTTTGAAGAGTGGGGCAAATAAAGCATTAGTATGAGGTTCTCCATGAAGAGTGGGGCAAATGATGCAACATTATGAGGTATTAGTATCAGGTTCTCCAAGAAGAGTGGCAAGTAAAGCAAACCCTATTAGGGTTTCCATGAAGAGGGCAACAAAGCACCAGTATCAGGTGCTCATGAAGAGTGGGCAACAAATCATTAGTCTGAGGTTCTCCATGAAGAGTGGGGCAAATAAAGCATCATTATCAGGTTTTCCATGAAGGGTGGAGGAATAAGGCATTGTTATCTGTGTCTCCAAGGAAAAGTGGGGCAAATAAAGGAACATTTTGAGTCTCCATAAAGAGTGGGCCCAATAAAGCATTGCTATCAAAGTATCCATGAAGAGGGCAAATAAAGCACTGCTATCAGGTGCTCATTGAAAATGGGAGAAAATAAGGCAAATACTGTAAAGTTCTCCATGAAGAGTGGTGCAAATAAATCCATTAAGTATTGTGGTTCTCCATGAAGAGTGCAACAAAGCCTGGTATCAGGTACCTCATGAAGTGGGGCACTAAGGTGAATATTCTGAGGTTTTCTGTGAAGAGTGGGGCAAATAAAGCACCAATATCAGGTACTCCATGAAGAGGGGGCAAATAAAGCACTGGTATCAGGTGCTGCATGAAGAGTGGGGCAAATAAAGCAACATTATCGGGTTTTCCATGAAGAGTGGGGAAAATAAAGCACCAGTGTCAGGTGCTCTATGAAGAGTGAGGTAAATAAAGCATTAGTATCAGGTTCTTTATGAGGAGCTGGACAGATAAAGCATTGCTATCAGGGTCTCCATGAAGAGTGGGGCAAATAAAGCAACAATATAAGGTGATCCATGAAGAGTAGGGCAAATAAAGCATTAGTATCAGGTTCTCCATGAAGAATGGGGCAAATAAAGCCCCAGTATCAGGTGCTCCATGAAGACAGGGGCAAATTAAGCACTGGTATCAGGTGCCCCATGAAGAGTGAGGCAAATAAATCAACATTATCAGGTTCTCCATGAGGAGTGGGGCAAATAAATCAGTGGTATCAGGTGCTCCATGAAAAGTTGTGCAAATAAACAGTGGTATCAGTTTCTCCATGAAGTGGGGCAAATAAAGCACTGGTATCAGTTGGCTTCATGAAATGGGGGCAAATGAAGGAAGAATACAAGGTTTTCTATGAAGGGTGGGGCAACAATGCACGGCATCAGGTGCCTTGAAATGTGGAGCAACAAAGCAATAGGGTTCTACTTGAAGAGTGGGGAAAATGAAGCACTAGTATCAGGTCCTCCATGAAGAAGGAGCAAATAAAGCATTAGTATCAGGTTCTCCATGAAGAGTGGGGCAAATAAAGCATTAGTATCAGGCTCTCCATGTAGAGTGGGGCAAAAAAAGCACTGGTATCAGGTGCTTGATGCATAGCGGGCAAATAAAGGAATATTATAAGGGTTTTCACGAAGAGTGGGGCAAATAGATCACCAGTATCAGCTGCTCCATGAGGAGGGGGCAACTAAAGCACTGGTATCAGGTGCTCCATGAAGAGTGGGGCAAATAAATCAACATTATAAGGTTTTCCATGTAGAGATGGGCAAACAAAGCAACGGTATCAGGTGGTCCATGAAAAGGAAGGCAAATACAGCAACACTATAGGGTTCTCATTGAAGAGTGGGGCAAATAAAGTATTAGTATCAAGTTCTCCATGATGAGAGGTGAAAATAAAGAAACATTATATGGTTTCTAAGAAGAGTAAGCAAATAAAGCAATGATAGGTGCTCCATGAAGTCTGGGGCAAATAAATCACCAGTATCAAGGTCTCTATGGAGAGTAGGGCAACCAAGCATTAGTATCAGGTTCTCCATGAAGAGTGGGGCAACAAAGCAACACTCACAGGGTCTCCATGAAGAGTGTGTCAAATAAAGCATTAGTAACAGATTCTCCATGAAGAGGGCAAAGGAAAGCAACACTATCAGGGTCTCCATGAAGAGGGCAACAAAAAGCACCGTATCAGGTGCTCTAAGAATCGGGCAAAAAAGCATTAGAATGAGGTTCTCCATGAAGAGTGGGCAAATAATGCGTCATTATCAGGTTTTCCATGAAGAGTGGGGGAAATAAGGCATTGGTATCAGTGTCTCCATGAAAAGTGGGGCAAATAAAGCAACATTTTGAGCTTCTCCATAAAGAGTGGGCCCAATAAAACATTGGTATCATGAGTCTCCATGAAGAGTGGGGCAAATAAGCACCGGTATCAGGTGCTCATTGATAAGGGGAGAAAATAAAGCAACACAATAAGGTTCTCCATGAAGAGTGGTGCAAATAAATCATTAGTAACAGGTTCTGCATGAAGAAGGGGCAAATAAAGCATTAGTATGAGGTTCTCCATGAAGAGTGGGGCAAATGAAGTAACATTATCAGGTTCTCCATGAAGAGTGGGGCAAATAAAGCATTGATATCAGGGTCTGCATGAAGAGTGGGGCAAATAAAGCACTAGTATGAGGCTCTCCATGAAGACTGGGGCAAATAAAGCCACTGGTAACAGGTGCTCCATGAAGAGTAGGGCAAATAAGCATTAGTATCAGGTTTTCCATGAAAAGTGGTGCAAACAAAGCACTGGTATCTGGTGCTCCATGAAGTGTGGGGAAATAAAGGAATATTATAAGGTTTCTGTGAAGAGAGGGCAAATAATGCACCAGTATCAGGTGCCCATGAAGGGAGGCAAATAAAACACTGGTATCAGGTGCTCTATGAAGAGTGGGGCAAGTGAAGAAACATTATAGCATTTTCCATGAAGATTGGGGCAAATAAAGCAACAGTATCAAGTGCTTTAGTGAAGAGTGGCGCAAAAAAGCATTACTATCAGGTTCTCCATGAGGAGTGGGGCAAATAAAGCAACATTATCAGGTTCTCCATGAGCAGTTAGACAAATAAAGCATTGGTATCAGGTTCTCCATGAAGAGTGGAGCAAAAAAAAGCAACACTAAAAGCTGATCCATGAAGAGTAGGGCAAATAAATCTATAGTATGAGGTTCTCCTTGAACAGTGGGGCAAATAAAGAACCGATATCAAGTTCTCCGTGAAGTGAGGGGTAAATAAAACATTAGTATCAGGCCCTCCATGAAGCCTGGGGCAAATAAAGCACTGATGTCAGGTGCTCCATGAAAAGGGAGCAAATGAGGCAACATTATATGGTTCTCCATGAGGAGTGGGGCAAATAAAGCATTAGTATCAGGTTCTGCACAAAGAAGGGGCAAATAAAGCACCAGTATCAGGTGCACCATGAATAGGGGGGCAAATGAAGCACCGGTATCAGGTGCTCCATGAAGAGTGGGGCAAATAAAGGAATATTATATGGGTTTCCATAAGAGGGGCAAAGGAACACCAGTATCAGCTGCCCAATGAGGAGGAGCAAATAAAGTAACTGTATCCAGTGCACCAGGAAGAGCGGGCAAATAAAGCTAACATTATAAGGTTTTCCATGAAGAGTGTGGCAATAAAGCATTTGTATCAGTGTTGCCATGAATAGTGGGGCAAATAAAGAAACACTGTATGGATCTCCAAGAAGAGGGGCAATAAAGCACTGGCATTGGTGCTCCATGAAGAGTGGGCCAAATAAAGCAACATTATGAGGTTCTCCATGAAGAGTGGAGCTAATAAAGCATTGCATTGGTGTCTCCTAGAAGGAAGAGGCAATAAAGTACTGGTATCACTTGCTTCATGAAAAGGGGGCAAATAAAGCAGCAATACCAGGTTTTCCATGAAAAGTGGGGCAAATAAAGCATTAGTATCAGGTTCATGAAGAGTGGTGCAAATAAATCATTAGTATGAGGTTCTCCATGAAGAAGGAGCAAACAAAGCATTAGTATCAGGCTTTCCATGAAGAGTCGGGCAAACAAAGCTCCGGTATCGAGGTGCTCCATGAAGAAGGGGGCAAATAATGGAATATTATAAGGGTTTCCATGAAGAGTGGGGCCAATAGAGCACCAGTATCTGCTGCTCACTGAGGAGGGGGAAAATAAAGCACTGGTATCCAGTGCACCAAGAAGAGTGGGGCAAATAAAGCAACATTATAAGGTTTTCCACTAAGAGTGGGGCAAATAAAGCACCAGTATCAGGTGCTCCATGAAGAGTGGGGCAAATAAAGCACCGGTATCTGGTGCCCACATGAAGATAGACAAACAAAGCACTGGTATCAGGTGCTCTACGAAGAGTGGGGCAAATAAAGCATTAGTATGAAGTTCTCCATGAAGAGTGGGGCAAATGATGCAAGATTATCAGGTTCTCCATAGGAAGAGGGACAAATAAAACATTGTTATCAGGGTCTGCATGAAGAGGAGTAGCAAAAAGTACACAAAGGTGTTTCATGGAAACGCGCTACCAAAGCACCAATATCAATTTTTCCATGAAGAGGGGTAAATAAAGCATTAGTATAATGCCTCCTCAAAAGACTGGGGCAAATAAAGCACCAGTGCCAGGTGTTCCATGAAGAGTGGGGCAAACAAAGCACTGGTATCAGGTGCCCCACGAAGTGTCTGGAAATAAAGGAATATCATAAGTTTTCAGTGAAGAATGGGGCAAATAATGCACCAGTATCAGGTGCTCCATGAAGGGGGGGAAATAAAACACCGGTATCAGGTGCTCCATGAAGAGTATGGCAAGTGAAGAAAGATTATACGGTTTTCCATGAAGAATGGGACAAATAAAGCATTAGTATCAGGCTCTCCATGAAGAGTGGGGCAAACAAAGCTTTAGCATCAGGCTTTCCATGAAGAGTCGGGCAAACAAAGCTCCGGTATCGAGGTGCTCCATGAAGAAGGGGGCAAATAATGGAATATTATAAGGGGTTTCCATGAAGATTGGGGCAAATAAAGCACGAGTATCAGGTGCTCTATGATGAGTGGGGCAAATAAAGCATTACTATCAGGTTCTCCATGAGGAATGGGGCAAATAAAGCAACATTATCAGGTTTGCCATGAGGAGTTGGACAGATAAAGCATTGGCATCAGGGACTCCATGAAGAGTAGGGCAAATAAAACATTAGTATCAGGCTCTCTGTGAAGACTGGGGCAAATAAAGCACCGGTATGAGGTGCTCCATGAAGAGCAGGGCCAATAAAGCAACTTTTTAAGGTTTTCCATGAAAAGTGGGGCAAATAAAGCAACATTAAAAGGTTCTCCTTGAAGAGAGGGGCAAGTGAAGCAACCCTATCACGGTCTCCATGAAGAGTGGGGCAAATAAAGCACAGGTATCAGGTGCTCTATGAAAAGTGGGGCAAATAAATCATTAGTTTGAGGTTCTCCAGGAAGAGTGGGGCAAATAAAGCATCATTATCAGGTTTTCCATGAAGGGTGGAGGAATAAGGCATTGGTCTCTGTGTCTCCATGAAAAGTGGGGCAAATAAAGCAACATTTTGAGCTTCTCATAAAGAGTGGGCCCAATAAAGCATTGCTAACAAAGTATCTATGAAGAGTGGGGCAAATAAAGCACCAATATCAGGTGCTCATTGAAAATGGGAGAAAATAAGGCAACACAAAAAGGTTCTCCATGAAGAGTGGTGCAAATAAATCATTAGTATCAGGTTCTCCATGAAGAGTGGGGCAAACAAAGCCCTGGTATCAGGTACTCCATGAAGTGTGGGCAATTAAAGGAATATTCTGAGGTTTCTAGTGAAGAGTGGGACAAATAAAGCACCAGTATCAGGTGTACCCATGAAGAGGGGGCAAATAAAGCACTGGTATCAGTGCTCCAAGTGAAGAATGGGGCAACAAAGCAACATTATCAGGTTTTCCATGAAGAGTGGGGCAAATAAAGCACCCAGTGTCAGGTGCTCCATGAAGAATGGTGTAAATAAAGCATTAGTATCAGGTTCTCCATGAGGAGCTGGACAGACAGCATTGCTATTAGGTCTCCATGGAAGAGGGGGCAAATAAAGCAACTACTATAAGGTGATCCATGAAGAGTAGGGCAAATAAAGCTATAGTATGAGGTTCTCCATGAACAGTGGGGCAAATAAAGAACCGATATTAGGTTCTATGTGAAGTGAGGGGTAAATAAAGCATTAGTATCAGGCTGTCCATGAAGACTGGGGCAAATAATGCACCAATATCAGGTGCGCCATGAAAAGGGGGCAAATGAAGTGACATTATATGGTTCTCCATGAGGACTGGGGCAAATAAAGATTAGTATCAGGTTCTCCATGAAGAGTGGGGCAACACAGCATTAGTACTTGGTTTCTGCATGAAGAAGGGGAAATAAAGCATTGGTATCAGGTGCTCCATGAATAGTGAGGCAAATAAATCAACATTATCAGGTTCTCCATGAGGAGTGGGGCAAATATATCACTGCATCAGGTGCTCCATGAAAAGTTGTGCAAATAAAACAGTGGTACTCAGTTTCTCCATGAAGTGTGAGGCAACTCCAGGAAGAGTCTGGGCAAACAAAACTCTGGTATCAGGTGCTCTAAGGAAGATGGGGCAAATAAAGGAATATTATAAGTGTTTCCTTGAAGAGTGAGGCCAGGAACACCAGTATCAGCTGCTGAATGAGGAGAAGGGCAAACAAAGCACTGGTATCAGGTGCTCTTTGAAGAGTGGAATAAAGCATTAGTATGAGGTTCCATGAAGAGTGGGGCAAATGATGCAACATTATGAAGCATTAGTATCAGGTTCTCCAAGAAGAGTGGGCAAGTAAAGCAACCCCTATTAGGGTTTCCATGAAGAGGGCAACAAAGCACCAGTATCAGGTGCTCATGAAGAGTGGGCAACAAATCATTAGTCTGAGGTTCTCCATGAAGAGTGGGCAAATAAAGCATCATTATCAGGTTTTCCATGAAGGTGGAGGAATAAGGTATTGTTATCTGTGTCTCCAAGAAAAGTGGGGCAAATAAAGGAACATTTTGAGCTCCATAAAGAGTGGGCCCAATAAAGCATTGCCATCAAAGTATCCATGAAGAGGCAAATAAAGCACCGGTATCAGGTGCTCATTGGAAATGGAGAAAATAAGGCAACACGTAGTGCTGTTCTCCATGAAGAGTGGTGCAAATAAATCATTAGTATTGTGGTTCTCCATGAAGAGGCAACAAAGCCTGGTATCAGGTACCTCATGAAGTGGGGCATTAGCTAATATTCTGAGGTTTCTGCAAGGGGCAAATAAATCACCAATATCAGGTACCCGCAGTTGGGGTATAAAGCACTGTATCAGGTGCTGTGGGCGAAGAGTGGGTTCCATGAAGAGTACAGCACCAGGTCAGTGCCTAAGAGTGAGTAAATACATTAGTATCAGGTTCTTTATGATATTGGATGATAAAGCATTGCTATCAGGGTCTCCATGAAGAGTGGGCAAATAAAGCAACAATATAAGGTGATCCATGAAGAGTAGGGCAAATAAAGCATTAGTATCAGGTTCTCCATGAAGAATGGGGCAAATAAAGCCCGTGTATCAGGTGCTCCATGAAGACAGGGGCAAATTAAGACTGGTATCAGGTGCCCCATGAAGAGTGAGGCAAATAAATCAACATTATCAGGTTCTCCATGAGGAGGGGCAACAACTGAGTGGTATCAGGTGCTCCATGAAAAGTTGTGCAAATAAAACAGTGGTATCAGTTTCTCCATGAAGTGGGGGCAAATAAAGCACTGGTATCAGTTGTTTCATGAAATGGGGGCAAATGAAGGAAGAATACAAGGTTTTCTATGAAGGGTGGGCAACAATGCACGGCATCAGGTGCCTTGAAATGTGGAGCAACAAAGCAATAGAATTCTACTTGAAGAGTGGGGAAATGAAGCATTAGGTATCAGGTCCTCCATGAAGAAGGAGCAAATAAAGCATTAGTACAGGTTCTCCATGAAGAGTGGGGCAAATAGCATTAGTATCAGGCTCTCCATGTAGAGTGGGGCAAAAAAAGCACTGGTATCAGGTGCTTGATGCCAGCGGGCAAATAAAGGAATATTATAAGGGTTTTCACGAAGAGTGGGGCAAATAGATCACCAGTATCAGCTGCTCCATGAGGAGGGGGGCAACTAAAGCACTGTATCAGGTGCTCCATGAAGAGTGGGGCAACAAATCAACATTATAAGGTTTTCCATGTAGAGATGGGCAAACAAAGCAACGGTATCAGGTGGTCCATGAAAAGGAAGGCAAATACAGCAACACTATAGGGTTCCTCATTGAAGAGTGGGCAAATAAAGTATTAGTATCAAGTTCTCCATGATGAGAGGTGAAAATAAAGAAACATTATATGGTTTCTAAGAAGAGTGAAGCAAATAAAGCAATGATAGGTGCTCCATGAAGTCTGGGGCAAATAAATCACCAGTATCAAGGTCTCTATGGAGAGTGGGGCAAACGAAGCATTAGTATCAGGTTCTCCATGAAGAGTGGGGCAAAAAGCAACACTATCAGGGTCTCCATGAAGAGTGTGTCAAATAAAGCATTAGTAACAGATTCTCCATGAAGAGTGGGCAAGTAAAGCAACACTCATCAGGGTCTCCATGAAGAGGGGAAATAAAGCACTGTATCAGGTGCTCTAAGAATCGGCAAAAAAAGCATTAGAATGAGGTTCTCCATGAAGAGTGGGCAAATAATGGCCATTATCAGGTTTTCCATGAAGAGTGGGGGGAAAATAAGGCATTGTATCAGTGTCTCCATGAAAAGTGGGCAAATAAAGCAACATTTTGAGCTTCTCCATAAAGAGGGCCCAATAAAACATTGGTATCATGAGTCTCCATGAAGAGGTAGCAAATAAGCACCGTATCAGGTGCTCCATTGATAAGGGAGAAAATAAAGCAACACAATAAGGTTCTCCATGAAGAGTGGTGCAAATAAATCATTAGTAACAGGTTCTGCATGAAGAAGGGGCAAATAAAGCATTAGTATGAGGTTCTCCATGAAGAGTGGGGCAAATGAAGTAACATTATCAGGTTCTCCATGAAAGGTGGGCAAATAAAGCATTGATATCAGGGTCTGCATGAAGAGTGGGGCAAATAAAGCACTAGTATGAGGCTCTCCATGAAGACTGGGGCAAATAAAGCACTGGTAACAGGTGTTCCATGAAGAGTAGGGCAAATAAAGCATTAGTATCAGGTTTTCCATGAAAAGTGGTGCAAACAAAGCACTGGTATCTGGTGCTCCATGAAGTGTGGCAAATAAAGGAATATTATAAGGTTTTCAGTGAAGAGAGGGGCAAATAATGCACCAGTATCAGGTGCTCCATGAAGCGGAGGCAAATAAAACACTGGTATCAGGTGCTCTATGAAGAGTGGGCAAGTGAAGAAACATTATAGCATTTTCCATGAAGATTGGGGCAAATAAAGCAACAGTATCAAGTGCTTTGCGAAGAGTGGCGCAAAAACAGCATTACTATCAGGTTCTCCATGAGGAGTGGGGCAAATAAAGCAACATTATCAGGTTCTTCACGGCACTTAGACAAATAAAGCATTGGTATCAGGGTCTCCATGAAGAGTGGGGCAAATAAAGCAACACTAAAAGCTGATCCATGAAGAGTAGGGCAATAAATCTATAGTATGAGGTTCTCCTTGAACAGTGGGGCAAATAAAGAACCGATATCAAGTTCTCCGTGAAGTGAGGGGTAAATAAAACATTAGTATCAGGCCTCCATGAAGCCTGGGGCAAAAAAAGCACTGATGTCAGGTGCTCCATGAAAAGGGAGCAAATGAGGCAACATTATATGGTTCTCCATGAGGGGGGCAAATAAAGCATTAGTATCAGGTTCTGCATGAAGAAGGGCAAATAAAGCACCAGTATCAGGTGCACCATGAATAGGGGCAAATGAAGCACTGGTATCAGGTGCTCCATGAAGAGTGGGGCAACAAAGGAATATTATAAGGGTTTCCATGAAGAGTGCGCAGGACACCAGTATCAGCTGCTCAATGAGGAGGAGCAAATAAAGTACTATCCAGTGCACCAGGAAGAGCGGGCAAATAAAGCAACATTATAAGGTTTTCCATGAAGAGTGTGGCAATAAAGCATTTGTAATCAGTGTTGCCATGAATAGTGGGGCAAATAAAGAAACACTGTATGGATCTCCAAGAAGAGAGGCAACAAAGCACTGGTATCGGGTGTTCCATGCGAAGAGTGGGGCAAATAAAGCAACATTATCAGGTTCTCCATGAAGAGTGGGGAGCTAATAAAGCATTGGTATCAGTGTCTCCATGAAGAGGGGCATAAAGTACTGGTATCACTTGTTTCATGAAAAGGGGCAAATAAAGTGCAATACCAGGTTTTCCATGAAAAGTGGGGCAAATAAAGCATTAGTATCAGGTCTCATGAAGAGTGGTGCAAATAAATCATTAGTATGAGGTTCCATGAAGAAGGAGCAAACAAAGCATTAGTATCGTGGCTTCTCCATGAAGAGTGGGCAAACAAAGCCCGCATCGGAGGTGCTCCATGAAGAAGGGGCAAATAATGGAATATTATAAGGGTTTCCATGAAGAGTGGGCAACAGAGCACCAGTATCTGCTGCTCACTGAGGAGGGGAAAATAAAGCACTGGTATCCAGTGCACCAAGAAGAGTGGGGCAAATAAAGCAACATTATAAGGTTTTCCAATTAGAGTGGGGCAAAAGAGCACCAGTATCAGGTGCTCCATGAAGAGTGGGCAAATAAAGCACCGCATCTGGTGCTCCATGAAGAGTGGGGCAAACAAAGCACTGGTATCAGGTGCTCTACGTAAGAGTGGGGCAAATAAAGCATTAGTATGAGTTCTCCATGAAGAGGTGGGGCAAATGATGCAAGATTATCAGGTTCTCCATGAAGAGGGACAAATAAAACATTGTTACGTCAGTCTGCATGAAGAGGAATCCAAATAAACATATAAGGTGTTTCGCATGAAGACGCAGGCAACTAAAGCACCAATATCAATTTTTCCATGAAGAGTAAATAAAGATTAGTGAGCAATGCCCTCAAAAGATCAGCAAATAAAGCACCAGAAGCCAGGTGTTCTGCGAAGAGGGGCAAACAAAGCACTGGTATCAGGTGCCCCAATGGGCGTCTGGAAATAAAGGAATATCATAAGTTTTCAGTGAAGAATGGGGGCAATAATGCACCAGTATCAGGTGCCCATGAAGGGGGGAAGCACAATTCGGGTATCAGGTGCTCCAAGGAAGAGTATGGTAAGTGAAGAAAGATTATACGGTTTTCCATGAAGAATGGGACAGATCAAGCATTAGTATCAGGCTTTCCATGAAGAGTGGGGCAAACAAAGCTTTAGCATCAGGCTTTCCATGAAGAGTCAGGCAAACAAAGTCCGTATCGAGGTGCTCCATGAAGAAGGGGCAGTTAATGGAATATTATTAAGGGTTTCCATGAAGATTGCAAAAAGCACGCAGCATCAGGTGCTCTTGATGATGGGCCAACAAAGTATTACTATCAGGTTCTCCATGAGGAATGGGGCAAAATAAAGCAAATATTATCAGGTTTACAAGGAGGAGTTGGACAGATAGCATTGGCATCTGGGACTCCATGAAGAGTAGGGCAAATAAACATTAGTATCAGGCTCTCTGTGAAGACTGCAAATACAGCACCGCATGAGGTGCTCCATGAAGAGCAGGGCAAATAAAGCAACTTTTTAAGGTTTTCCATGAAAGTGGGGCAAATAAAGCAACATTAAAAGGTTCTCCTTGAAGAGAGGGGCAGCAAAGCAACCCCTATCACGGTTCCATGAAGAGGGGCAAATAAGCACAGGTATCAGGTGCTCTATGAAAAGTGGGGCAAATAAATCACTTGGTTTGAGGTTCCTCCAGGAAGACTGGGGCAAATAAAGCATCATTATCAGGTTTTCCATGAAGGGTGGAGGAATAAGGCATTGGTCTCTGTGTCTCCATGAAAAGTGGGGCAAAATAAAGCAACATTTTGAGCTTCTCCATAAAGAGGGCCCATAAAGCATTGCTAACAAAAGTATCTATGAAGAGGAAAATAAAGCACCAATATCAGGTGCTCTGACTGAAAAATGGGAGAAAATAAGGCAACACAAAAAGGTTCTGCATGAAGAGTGGTGCAAATAAATCATTAGTACATCAGGTTCTCCATGAAGAGTGGGCAAACAAGCCCCTGGTATCAGGTACCCATGAAGTGTGGGCAATTGGAAGGAATATTCTGAGGTTTTCTAGTGAAGAGTGGGACAAATAAAGCACCAGTATCAGGTGTACCCATGAAGAGGGGGCAAATAAAGCACTGGTATCAGTGCTCCAAGGAAGAATGGGGCAACAAAGCAACATTATCAGGTTTTCCATGAAGAGGGGGGCAAATAAAGCACCCAGTGTCAGGTGCCCATGGAAGAATGGTGTAAATAAAGCATTAGTATCAGGTTCTCCATGAGGAGCTGGACAGACAGCGCATTACATACAGGCCCTCACATGAAGAGTGGCAAATAAAGCAGACACTATAAGGTGATCCATGAAGTAGGGCAAATAAAGCTATAGTATGAGGTTCTCCATGAACAGTGGGCAAATAAAGAACCGATATTAGGTTCTATGTGAAGTGAGGGTAAATAGCATTAGCATCAGGCTGTCCATGAAGACTGGGGCAAATAATGCACTGACTATCAGGTGCGCATGAAAAGGGGCAAATGAAGTGACATTATATGGTTCTCCATGAGGACTGGGGCAACTAAAGATTAGTACTCAGGTTCTCCATGAAGAGTGGGGCAAATACAGCATTAGTATCAGGGTTCTGCATGAAGAAGGGCAAATAAAGCACCAGTATCAGGTGCTCCATGAATAGTGAGGCAAATAAATCAACATTACTCAGGTTCTCCATGAGGATGGGGCAAATATATCACATGTATCAGGTGCTCCATGAAAAGTTGTGCAAATAAAAGCAGTGGTATCAGTTTCTCCATGAAGTGTGAGGGCAACAGCACTGGTATCAGTTGCTTCATGAGAAATGGGGAAAATGAAGGAACAATACAAGGTTTTCCATGAAGGGTGGGGAAATAATGCCAGGTATCAGGTTCTCTTGTGAAGAGTGGGCCAAATAAAGTATTAGCATCAGTCTCCATGATGAGAGGTGAACAAAGAAACATTATATGGTTTCTAAAGAAGTGGGGCAAATAAAGCAATGATAGGTGCTCCATGAAGTCTGAGGCAAATAAATCACCAGTATCAAGGTCTCTATGGAGAGTGGGCAAACGAAGCATTATTATCAGGTTCTCCATGAAGAATGGGGCAAGGAAGCAACACTATTAGGGTCTCCATGAAGAGTGCATCAAATAAAGCATTAGTATCAGGTTCTCCATGAAGAGGGGCAAGTAAAGCAACACTATCAGGGTCTCCATGAAGAGCGGGCAAAAAAGCACCGATCAGGTGCCTACTAAGAGTCGGGCAAAAAAGCATTAGAATGAGGTTCTCCATGAAGAGTGGGGAAAATAATGCATCATTATCAGGTTTTCCATAAAGAGTGGGGAAATAAGGCATTGGTATCAGTGTCTCCATGAAAAGTGGGGCAAATAAAGCAACATTTTGAGCTTCTCCATAAAGAGGGAGAAATAAAACATTGGTATCATGAGTCTCCATGAAGAGGTGGCAAATAAGCACCGTATCAGGTGCTCATTGATAAGGGAGAAAATAAGGCAACACAATAAGGTTTTCCATGAAGAGTGGTGCAAATAAATCATTAGTAACAGGTTCTGCATGAAGAAGGGGAAAATACAGCATTAGTATGAGGTTCTCCATGAAGAGAGGGGCAAATGAAGTAATATTATCAGGTTCTCCATGAACAGTGGGGCAAATAAAGCATCGGATATCAGGGTCTGCAAGAAGAGAGAGGCAACAAAGCAAAAAATAAGGTGATTCATGAAGAGCAGGCAATTAAAGCACCAACATCAGGTTTTCCATGAAGAGTAGGGCAAATAAAGCATTAGTATCAGGTTCTCCATGAAGAGTGGGGCAAACAAAGCACTGGTATCAGGTGCTCCATGAAGTGTGGGGCAACAAAGGAATATTATAAGGTTTCTAGTGAAGAGGAGTCAACAATGCACCAGTATCAGGTGCCCATGAAGAGGAGGCAAATAAACACTGGTACTGGGTGCTCTATGAAGAGTGGGGCAAGTGAAGAAACATTATAGCATTTTCCATGAAGATTGGGGCAAATAAAGCAACAGTATCAAGTGCTCTATGAAGAGTGGTGCAAATAAAGCATTACTATCAGGTTCTCCATGAGGAGTGGGGCAAATAAAACAACATTACCAGGTTCTCCGTGAGCAGTTGGACAAATAAAGCATTGGTATCAGGGTCTTCATGAAGAGGGCAAATAAAGCAACACTATAAGCTGATCCATGAAGAGTAGGGCAAATAAAGCTATAGTATGAGGTTCTCCTTGAACAGTGGGGCAAATAAAGAACCAATATCAAGTTCTCCGTGAAGTGAGTGGTAAATAAAGCATTAGTATCAGGCCTCCATGAAGCCTGGGGCAAATAAAGCACTGATGTCAGGTGCTCCATGAAAAGGAGCAAATGAAGCAACATTATATGGTTCTCCATGAGGGTGGGCAAATAAAGCATTAGTATCAGGTTCTGCATGAAGAAGGGCAAATAAAGCACCAGTATCAGGTGCTCCATGAATAGGGCAAATTAAGCACTGGTATCAGGTGCTCCATGAAGAGTGGGCAAATGAGGGAACACTGTAAGGTTCTCCATGAAGAGTGGGGCAAAAAAGCATTCGTATCAATGTCTCCATGAATAGTGGGACAAATAAAGGAACACTATAAGGTCTCCATAGTAGGGCAAATAAATCACCGCTATCAGGTGCTCCATGAAAAGTTTCAGCAAATAAAGCATTAGTATCTGGTTCTCCTAGAAGAGGGGGGCAAATAAAGCATTAGTATCAGGTTTTCCATGAAGAGTGGGGCAACAAACATTAGTATCAGTGCCATCAGTGAAGAGTGAGGTAACAAAAGCAACATTATCAGGTCTCCATGAAGAGAGTGGCAACAAAACTGTGGTACTAGTTTCTCCATGAAGAGTGGGGCAAGAAAGCATTGGTATCACCTTGCTTCATGAAATGGGGCAAATAAAGCAACAATACAAGGTTTTCCATGAAGGGTGGAAAATAACCACTGGTATCAGGTGCTCCTGAAAAGTGGGGCAATAAAGCATTAGTCAGGTCTCCTGAAGAGTGGGGGAAATGAAGCATTAGTATCAGGTTCTCCATGAAGAGTGATGCAAATAAATCATAGTATCAGGGTTCTCCATGAAGAAGGAGCAAATAAAGTATTAGTATCAGGCCTCCATGTAGAGTGTAAAAGCAAAGCACCAGTATAAGGTGCTCCATGAAGAGTGGGGCAACAAAGCATTAGTATTAGGTTTCCATGAAGAGTGGGACAAATAGAGCACCAGTATCAGCTGTTCCATGAGGAGGGGCAAATAAAGCACTGGTATCAGGCACTCCATGAAGATTGGGGCAAAAAAGCACCGTATCAGGATGCCTCCCATGAAAACGGGAGGCAAGTACAGCAACACTGAAGGTTCTCCTTGAAGAGTTGGACAAATAAAGCATTAATATCAGGTTTTCCTGAAGACTGGGGCAAATAAAGTATTAGTATCAGGTTCTCCATGAAGAGGGATAAATAAAGCAATGGTATCAGGATTCCCATGAAGATGTGGGAAATAACCATTGCTATCAGTGTCTCCATGAAGAGTGGGGCAAATAAAGCATTAGTATCAAGTTCTCCATGAAGAGTGGGGAAGAAAGCACCGTAGCAGGTGTCCTTGATGTGTGGGGCAAATAAATCACTGTATCAGGTGCTCCATGAAAAGTTGGGCAAATAAAGCATTAGTATGTGGTTCTCCTTGAAGAGTGGGGGGCAAATAAAGCATTTGTATCAGGTTTTCCATGAAGAGTGGGGCAATTAAAATTAGTATCATCAGTGTCACCATGAAGAGTGAGGTAAATAAAGCAACTTTATCAGGTCTCCATGATGAGTGTGGCAAATAAAACTGTGGCATCAGTTTCCCTCCATGAAGAATGAAATTAGCACCCAGCATCAGGTGCTTCATGAAGTCTGGGGGCAAATAAATCACCAGTATCAATGTCTCCATGGAGAGGGGCAAACAAAGCATTAGTATCAGGTTCTCCATGAAGAGGGGCTGATAAAGCAACACTATCAGGTCTCCAATGAAGAGTAAGGCCAAATAAAGCATTAGTATGAGGTTCTCCATGAAGAGTGGGGAAAGTAAAGCAACCCTATCAGGGTCTCCATGAAGAGGCAAATAAAGCACCGGTATCAGGTGCTCTATGAAGAGGGGCAAACAAATCATTAGTTTGAGGTTCTCCAGGAAGAGAGGGGCAAACAAAGCATTACATTATGGTTTTCCATGAAGGGTGGAGGAAAAGGCATTGGATCTGTGTCTCCATGAAAATGGGAAATAAAGGAACATTTTAAGCTTCTCCATAAAAGAGTGGGCCCACTAAAGCATTGCTATCAAAGCATCCATGAAGAGTGGAGCAAATAATGCACTGCATCAGGTGCTCATTGAAAATGGGAGAAAATAAGGCAACACAAAAAGGTTCTTCAAGTGAAGAGGGTGCAATCAACCATTAGCATCAGGTTCTCCATGAAGAGTGGGGCAAACAATGCTCTGGCATCAGGTACCCATGAAGTTTGGGGCAATTAAAGGAATATTCTGAGGTTTTCAGTGAAGAGTGGGACAAATAAAGCACCAATATCAGGTACCCATGAAGAGGGGGGCAAAAAAGCAACTGGCATCAGGTGCTGCATGAAGAGGGGCAAATAAAGCAACATTATCGGGTTTCCATGAAGAGTGGGGCAATAAAGCACCAGTGTCAGGTGCCCTATGAAGAGTGAGGTAACAAAGCATTAGTATCAGGTGTCTCCAAGAGGAGCTGGACAGATAAAGCATTGCCTCAGGGTCTCCATGAAGAGTGGGGCAAATAAAGCAACACTATAAGGTGATCCATGAAGAGTAGGGGCAAATAAAGCATTAGTATCAGGCTCTCCATGAAGACTGGGGCAATAAAGAATCGATATCAGGGGTCCATGAAAGGGGGCAAATGAAGTGACATTATATGGTTTTCCATGAGGACTGGGGCAAATAAAGCATTAGTGTATCAGGTTCTCCATGAAGAGGCAAATAAAGCACCAGTATCAGTGTGCTCCATGAAGAGGGGCAAATTAAGCACTGGTATTAGGTGCTCCATAAAGAGTGAGGAAAATAAATCAACATTATCAGGTTCTCCATGAGGAGTGGGGCAATAAATCAGTGGTATCAGGTGCTCCATGAAAAGTTGGGCAATAAAACAGTGGCATCAGTTTCTCCACGAAGTGTGAGGCAAATAAGCACTGGCATCAGTTGCTTCCATGAAATGGGGCAAATGAAGGAACAATACAAGGTTTTCCAAGAAGGGGGCAAATAATGCACGGGTATCAGGTGCTCTCTTGAAAAGTAAAGCAAATAAAGCATTGGTCAGGTTCTACTTGAAGAGGGCAAATGAAGCATTAGTATCAGGTTCTCCATGAAGAGTGGGGCAACTAAAGCATTAGCATCAGGCTCTCCATGTAGAGTGGGGCAAAAAGCACTGGTATCAGGTGCCCGATGCAGAGTGGTGCAACAAAGGAATATTATAAGGGTTTCCATGAAGAGTGGGGCAAATAGATCACCAGTATTGTGGTGCCCATGAGGAGGGGGGGCAAATTGAAGCACTGGTATCAGGTGCTCCATGAAGAGTGGGGAAAATAAATCAACATTATAAGGCTCTTCCATGTAGAGTGGGGCAAATAAAGCAACGGCATCAGGTGCTCCATGAAAGGGAGGCAAATACAGTAACACTATAAGGTTCTCTACTGAAGAGTGGGGCAATAAAGTCATTAGTATCAAGTTCTCATGATGAGAGGTGCAAATAAAGAAACATTATATGGTTTCTAAGAAGAGTGGGGCAAATAAAGCAATGACAGGTGCTCCATGAAGTCTGGGGCAAATAAATCACCAGTATCAAGGTCTCTATAAGAGTGGAAACGAAGATTAGTATCAGGTTCTCTATGAAGAGTGGGGCAAATAAAGCAACACTATCAGGGTTCCATGAAGAGTGTGTCAAATAAAGCATTAGTACTGATTCTCCGTGAAGAGGGGGCAAATAAAGCAACACTATCAGGGTCTCCATGAAGAGTACAATAAAGCACCAGTATCAGGTGCTCTAAGAATCGGGCAATAAAGCATTAGTATGAGGTTCTCCATGAAGAATGGGGCAAATGAAGCAACATTATCAGGTTCTATGAAGAGTGGCAAATAAAGCATTGATATCAGGGTCTGCATGAAGAGTGAGGCAAAATAAAACAACACATAAGGTGTTTCATGAAGAGCTGCAATTAAAGCACCAATATCAGGTTTTCCACAAAGAGGGACAAATAAAGCATTAATATGAGGCTCCATGAAGACTGGGGCAATAAAGCACTGGTAACAGGTGCTCCATGAAGAGTAGGGCAAATAAAGCATGCAATCAGGTTTTCCATGAAGAGTGGCCAAACAAAGCACTGCATCTGGTGCTCCATAAAGTGTGGGGCAAAATAAAGGAATATTATAAGGTTTTCAGTGAAGAGTAAGGTAAATAATGCACCAGTATCAGGTGCTCCATGAAGAGGGGCAAATAAAAACACTGGTATCAGGTACCATGAAGAGGGGCAAGTGAAGAAACATTATAAAGCATTTTCTTATGAAGATTGCGGCAACAAAGCAACAGTTTCAAGTGCTCTATGAAGAGTGGCGCAAATACAGCATTATTTATCAGGTTCTCCATGAGGAGTGGGGCAAAATAAAGCAACATTATCAGGTTCTCCATGAGCAGTTAGACAAATAAAGCATTGGTAATCAGGTTCCCATGAAGAGTGGAGCAAAAAAAAAGCAACACTGAAGCTGATCCACAAGAGGGCAACAAGCTATAGTATGAGGTCTCCTGAACAGTGGGGCAATAAAGAACTGAGCATCAAGTTCTCCGTGAAGTGAGGGGTAAATATAGCATTAGAATCCGGTCTCCATGAAGCTTTGGGGCAATAAAGCACTGATGTCAGCGTCTCATGAAAAGGGGGCAAATGAAGCAACATTTATGGTTCTCCATGAGGAGTTGGGCAACAAAGCATTAGTATCAGGTTCTCCATGAAGAGTGAAGCAACAAAGCATTAGTATCAGGTTCTGCATGAAGAAGGGCAACAAAGCACCAGTACAGGCGCAACCATGAATAAGCAACTGAAGAATCGCATCAGGTGCTCCAAGAAGAGGGGCAAATAAAGGAATATTATAAGGGTTTCCATGAAGAGCGGGGAAAATAGGAACACCAGTATCGTCAGCTGCTTCAATGAGGAGGGGTAACAAAGCACTGGTATCCAGTGCACCAGGAAGAGCGGGCAAAAATCACTTAACATAAGGTTTTCATGAAGAGTGTGGCAACAAAGCATTTGTATCAGTAGTTACATGAATATGGGGGCAAATAAAGAAACACTGTATGGTTCTCCATAAAGACAGAGGCAAATAAAGCACACTGGTATCAGGTGCTCCATGAAGAGTGGGGCAAATAAACATTATCAGGTTCTCCATGAAGAGTGGGGCTAATAAAGCATTGGTATCAGTGTACTCCATGAAGAGTGGGGCGGGCAAAGCACTATTATCATTTCTTCATGAAAGGGGGGCAAAATGCACAATTGTGTTTTCCATGACAAGTGGGGCAAATAAATCAGTAGTATGAGGTTCTCCATGAAGAATGAGCAAACAAAGCATTAGTATCAGGTCTCCATGAAGAGTGGGGCAGATAAAGCTTTAGCATCAGGCTCCATGAAGAGTCGGGCAAACAAAGTCTGCATCGAGGTGCTCCATGAAGAAGGGGCAAATAATGGAATATTATAAGGGTTTCAATGAAGAGTGGCAAATAGAGCACCAGTATCTGCTGCTCAATGAGGAGGGGCAAATAAAGCACTGGTATGCAGTGCACCATGAAGAGTGGGGCAAATAAAGCAACATTATAAGGTTTTCCACGAAGAGAGGGGCAAATAAGCACCGGTATCAGGTGCTCCATGAAGAAATGGGGCAAATAAAGCACGGTATCTGGTGCTCCCATGAAGAAGTGGGGCAAACAAAGCACTGGTACAGGGTGCTCTATAAACAGTGGGGCAAACAAAGCATTAGTATGAATTTCAATGAAGAGTGGGGCAAATGATGCAACATTATCAGGTTCTCCATGAAGAGTGGGGAAATAAAACATTGGTATCAGGGTCTGCACGAAGAGTGAGGCAAATAAAGCAACACATAAGGTGTTTCGGAGAAGAGCGGCAATTAAAGCATCAATATCAATTTTTCCATGAGGAGTGGGGCAACAAAGCATTAGTATAATGCACTCCTCAAGACTGGGGCAATAAAGCACCAGTGCCAGGTGTTTTAATAGTGGGGCAAATAAAGCATTAGTATCAGGCTCTCCATGAAGAGTGGGGCAAACAAAGCACTGGTATCTGGTGCCCATGAAGTGTCTGGAAAGAAAGGAATATTATAAGTTTTCAGCTAAGAATGGGCAAATAATGCACCAGTATCAGGTGCTCCATGAAGAGGGGAAAAAACACTGGTATCAGGTGCCCATGAAGAGTATGGCAAGTGAAGAAGATTATACGGTTTTCCATGAAGATTAGGCAAAATAAAGCACCAGTATCAGGTGCTCTATGATGAGTGGGGCAAATAAAGCATTACTATCAGGTTCGCCATGAGGAATGGGGCAAATAAAGCAACATTATCAGGTTTGCCATGAGGAGTTGGACAGATAAAGCATTGGCATCAGGGACTCCATGAAGGGTGGGGAAAAAAGTAACACTATAAGGTGATCCATGAAGAGTAGGGCAAATAAAGCATTAGTATCAGGCTCCATGAAGACTGGGGCAATAAAGCACTGGTGTGAGGTGCTCCATGAAGAGCAGGGCAACAAAGCAACTTTTAAGGTTTCTATGAAAAGTAGGCAATAAAGCACCGTATCAGGTGCTCCATGAAAAGGTGGGCAATACAGCAACATTATAAGGTTCTCCTTGAAGAGTGGAACAAATGAAGTATTAGTATCAGGTTCTCCATGAAGAGTGGGGCAAGTAAAGCAACTATATCAGGGTCTCCATGAAGAGTGGGGCAACAAGCACCGGGTATCAGCTGCTCTCACAAGAGTGGGGGATATAAATCATTAGTTTGAGGTTTCCAGGAAGAGGGGCAATAAAGCATCATTATCAGGTTTTCCATGAAGGGTGGAGGAATCAAGGCATTGGTCTCTGTGTTCCATGAAAAGTGGGCAAGTAAAGCAACATTTTGAGCTTCTCCATAAAGAGTGGGCCCAATAAAGACATTGTTATCAAAGTATCTATGAAGAGTGTGGCAAATAAAGCACCGTATCAGGTGCTCATTGAAAATGGAGAAAATAGGGAACACAAAAAGGTTCTCCATGAAGAGTGGTGCAAATAAATCATTAGTATCAGGTTCTCCATGAAGAGTGGGGCAAACAAAGCCTGCATCAGGCACCCATGAAGTGTGGGGCAATTAAAGGAACATTCTGAGGTTTCAGTGAAGAGTGACAAAAAGCCAACCAGCATCAGGCACCATGAAGAGGGGCAAATAAAGCACTGGTATCAGGTGCTCCATGAAGAATGGGGCAAATAAAGCAACATTATCGGGTTTCCAAGGAAGAAAGTGGGCAAATAAAGCACCAGTGTCAGGTGCTCTATGAAGAGTGGTGTAAATAAAGCATTAGTATCAGATTCTCCATGAGGAGCTGGACAGATAAAGCATTGCTATCACGGTCTCCATGAAGAGGGGCAAAAAAAGCAACACTATAAGGTGATCCATGAAGAGTAGGGCAAATAAAGCATAGTATGAGGTTCTCCATGAACAGTGGGGCAAATAAAGAACCGATATTAGGGTTCTATGTAAGTGAGGGTAAATAAAGCATTGAGTATCAGGCTGTCCATGAAGACTGGGACAAATAATGCACATATCAGGTGCTCCATGAAAAGGGGCAAATGAAGTGACATTATATGGTTCTCCATGAGGACTGGGGCAAAATAAAGCATTAGTATCAGGTTCTCCAGGAAGAGTGGCAATAAAGCATTATTATCAGGTTTTCATTAAGGGTGGAGGAATAAGGCATTGGTCTCTGTGTTCCATGAAAAGTGGGGAAAATAAAGCAACATGTTGAGTTTCTCTACTAAAGAGGTGGGCCCAATAAAGCATTGCAATCAAAGTATCTATGAAGAGTGGGCAAATAAAGCACCGGTATCAGGTGCTCATTGAAAATGGGAGAAATAAGGCAACACAAAAAGGTTCTCCATGAAGAGTGGTGCAAATAAATCATTATTATCAGGTTCTCCATGAAGAGCTGGGCAAACAAAGCCTGGTATCAGGTACTCCATGAAGTGTGGGGCAATTAAAGGAATATTCTGAGGTTTTCAGTGAAGCGTGGGACAAATAAAGCACCAGTATCAGGTACTCCATGAAGAGGGGGCAAATAAAGCACTGGTATCAGGTGCTCCATGAAGAATGGGCAAATAAAGCAACATTATGGGTTTTCCATGAAGAGTGGGCAAATAAAGCACCAGTGTCAGGTGCTCTCATGAAGAGGTGTAAATAAAGCATTAGTATCAGGTTCTCCATGAGGAGCTGGACAGATAAAGCATTGCTATCAGGGTCTCCATAAAGAGTGGGCAAATAAAGCAACACTATAAGGTGATCCATGAAGAGTAGGGCAATAAAGCTATAGTATGAGGTTCTCCATGAACAGTGGGGCAAATAAAGAACCAATATTAGGTCTCTATGTGAAGTGAGGGGTAAATAAGACTTAGGATCAGGCTGTCCCTGAAGACTGGGGCAAATAATGCACCGATATCAGGTGCCCATGAAAAGGAGCAAATGAAGTGACATTATATGGTTCTCCATGAGGACTGGGGCAAATAAAGCATTAGTATCAGGTTCTCCATGAAGAAGGGGCAAATAAAGCACCAGTATCAGGTGCTCCATGAAGAGTGAGGCAAATAAATCAACATTATCAGGTTCTCCATGAGGAGTGGGGCAAATAAATCACCGGTATCAGGTGCTCCATTAAAAGTTGTGCAAATAAACAGTGGTATCAGTTTCTCCATGAAGTGTGGAGCAAATAAAGAACCGATATCAAGTTCTCAGTGAAGTGAGGGTAATAAAGCATTAGTATCAGGCCCTCCATGAAGCCTGGGGCAAATAAAGCACTGATTTCAGGTGCTCCATGAAAAGGGGCAAATGAAGCAACATTATATGGTTCTCCATGAGGAGTGGGGCAAATAAAGCATTAGTATCAGGTGCTCCATGAAGAGTGAAGCAAAAAAGCATTAGTATCAGGTTCTGTATGAAGAAGTGGCAAATAAAGCACCAGTATCAGGTGCACCATGAATAAGGCATGAAGCACCGGTATCAGGTGCTCCATGAAGAGTGGGTCAAATAAAGGAATATTATAAGGGTTTCCATGAAGAGTGGGGCTAATAGAACACCAGTATCAGCTGCTCAATGAGGAGGGGTAACAAAGCACTGGTATCCAGTGCACCAGGAAGAGCGGGCAAATAAAGTAACATTATAAGGTTTTCCATGAAGAGTGTGGCAAATAAAGCATTTGTATCAGTGTTGCCATGAATAGTGGGGCAAATAAAGAAACACTGTATGGTTCTCCATGAAGAGAGGGCAAATAAAGCACTGGTATCAGGTTCTCCGTGAAGAGTGGCAAATAAAGCAATGTTATCAGGTTCTCCATGAAGAGTGGGGCTAATAAAGCATTGGTATCAGTGTTTCCATGAAGAGTGGGGAAATAAAGCACTGGTATCACTAGCTTCATGAAAGGGGCAAATAAAGCAGCAATACCAGGTTTTCCATGAAAAGTGGGGCAAATAAAGCATTAGTATCAGGTTCTCCTGAAGAGTAGCAAATGTAACATTAGTACCAGGTTCTCCATGAAGAGTGGTGCAAATAAATCATTAGTAATGAGGTTCTCCATGAAGAAGGAGCAAAGAAAGCATTAGTATCAGGTTCTCCATGAAGAGAGGGGCAAATAAAGCTTTAGCATCAGGATCTCCATGAAGAGTCGGGCAAAGAAAGCTCCGTATCGAGGTGTTCCATGAAGAAGGGGCAAATAATGGAATATTATCGGGGTTTCCATGAAGAGTGGGGCAAATAGAGCACCAGTATCTGCTGCTCAATGAGGGAGGGCAAATTAAGCACTGGTATCCAGTGCACCATGAAGAGTGGGCAACAAAGCACCGGTATCTGGTGCTCCATGAAGAGTGGGGCAAACAAACACTGGTATCAGGTGCTCTATGAAGAGTGGGGCAAATAAAGCATTAGTATGAATTTCTCCATGAAGAGTGGGGCAAATGATGCAACATTATCAGGTTCTCCGTGAAGAGTGGGCAAATAAAACAGCGGTATCAGGGTCTGCATGAAGAGTGAGGCAATAAAGCAACACATAAGGTGTTTCATGAAGAGTGGGGCAATTAAAGCACCAACATCAATTTTTCCATGAAGAGTGGGGCAAATAAAGCATTAGTATAACGACCCTCAAGACTGGGGCAAAAAGCACCAGTGCCAGGTGTTCCACCCAAGAGGGGGCAAATAAAGCATTAGTATCAGGCCTCCATGAAGAGTGGGGCAAACAAAGCACTGGTATCAGGTGCCCATGAAGTGTCTGGAAATAAAGGAATATTATAAGTTTTCAGTGAAGAATGGGCAACAATGCACCAGTATCAGGTGCTCCATGAAGAGAGGGGAAATAAAACACCGGTATCAGGTGCTCCATGAAGAGTATGGCAAGTGAAGAAAGATTATATGGTTTTCCATGAAGATTGGGGCAAATAAAGCACCAGTATCAGGTGCTCTATGATGAGTGAGGGCAAATAAAGCATTACTATCAGGTTCTCCATGAGGAATGGGGCAAATAAAGCAACATTATCAGGTTTGCCATGAGGAGTTGGACAGATAAAGCATTGGCATCAGGGACTCCATGAAGGGTGGGGCAAATAAAGTAGCACTATAAGGCGTATCCATGAAGAGAGGAACAAAGCATTAGTATCAGGCTCTCTGTGAAGACTGGGCAAATAAAGCACTAGTGCTGAGGTGCTTCCACAGGAAGAGCAGGCAAATAAAGCAACTCTTTAAGGTTTTTCATGAAAAGTGGGCAAATAAAGCACCGTGTCAGGTGCTCCATGAAAAGGTGGCAAATACAGCAACATTATAAGGTTCTCCTTGAAGAGTGGGGCAAATAAAGCACCGGTATCTGGTGATCCATGAAGAGTGGGGCAAACAAAGCACTGGATTGGTGCTCTATGAAGAGGGGCAATAAAGCATTAGTATGAAGCTCTCCATGAAGAGGGGCAAATGATGCAACATTATCAGGTTCTCCATGAAGAGTGGGGCAACAAAACATTAGTATCAGGGTCTGCATGAAGAGTGAGGCAAATAAAGCAACACATAAGGTGTTTCATGAAGAGCGGGACAATTAAAGCACCAATATCAATTTTTCCATGAAGAATGGGGCAAATAAAGCATTAGTATAACGCTCCTCAAGACTGGGGCAACAAAGCACCAGTGCCAGGTGTTCCACGAAGAGTGGGGTAACAAAGCATTAGAATCAGGTTTCCATGAAGAGTGGGGCAACAAAGCACTGGTATCAGGGTGCCCCATGAAGTGTCTGGAAACAAAGAAATATTATAAGTTTTCAGTGAAGAATGGGGCAAATAGTGCACCAGTATCAGGTGCTCCATGAAGAGAGGAATAAAACACCGGTATCAGGTGCTCCATGAAGAATGGGGCAAATAAAGCAACATTATCGGTTTTCCATGAAGAGTGGGGCAAATAAAGCACCAGTGTCAGGTGCTCTATGAAGAGTGGTGTAAATAAAGCATTAGTATCAGGTTCTCCATGAGGGAGCTGGACAGATAAAAGCATTGCTATCAGGGTCTCCATAAAGAGTGGGGCAAATAAAGCAACACTATAAGGTGATCCATGAAGAGTAGGGCAAATAAAGCTATAGTATGAGGTTCTCCATGAACAGTGGGGCAACAAAGAACCAATATTAGGTTCTATGTGAGTGAGGGGTAAATAAAGACTTAGGACTGTGGCTGTCCCTGAAGACTGGGGCAAATAATGCACCATATCTGGTGCTCCATGAAAAGGGCAAATGAAGTGACATTATATGGTTCTCCATGAGGACTGGGGCAAATAAAAGCATTAGTATGAGGTTCTCCATGAAGGAGGGGCAAATAAAGCACCAGTATCAGGTGCTCCATGAAGAGTGAGGCAAATAAATCAACATTATCAGGTTCTCCATGAGGAGTGGGGCAATAAATCACCGGTATCAGGTGCTCCATTAAAAAGTTGTGCAAATAAAACAGTGGTATGAGTTTTCCATGAAGTGTGGAGCAAATAAAGAACCGATATCAAGTTCTCAGTGAAGTGAGGGTATATAAAGCATTAGTATCAGGCCCTCCATGAAGCCTGGGGCAAATAAAGCACTGATTTCAGTTGCTCCATGAAAAGGGGCAAATGAAGCAACATTATATGGTTCTCCAAGAGGAGTGGGCAAATAAAGCATTAGTATCAGGTGCTCCATGAAGAGTGAAACAATAAGCATTAGTATCAGGTTCTGCTATGAAGAAGTGGCAAATAAAGCACCAGTATCAGGTGCACCATGAATAGGAGGCTGAAGCACCGGATCAGGTGCTCCATGAAGAGTGGGTCAAATAAAGGAATATTATAAGGGGTTTCCATGAAGAGTGGGGCTAATAGAACACCAGTATCAGCTGCTCAATGAGGAGGGGTAAATAGCACTGGTATCCAGTGCACCAGGAAGAGCGGGGCAATAAAGTAACATTATAAGGTTTTCCATGAAGAGTGTAGCAAAAAAGCATTTGTATCAGTGTTGCAAGGAATAGTGGGGCAAATAAAGAAACACTGGTAGGTTCTCCATGAAGAGAGGGCAACAAAAGCACTGGTATCAGGTGCTCCGTGAAGAGTGGGGCAAATAAAGCAATGTTATCAGGTTCTCCATGAAGAGTGGGGCTAATAAAGCATTGGTATCAGTGTTTCCATGAAGAGTGGGGCAAATAAAGCACTGGTATCACTAGCTTCATGAAAGGGGCAAATAAAGCAGCAATACCAGGTTTCCATGAAAAGTGGGGCAAAATAAGGCATTAGTATCAGGTTCTCCTTGAAGAGTAGGGCAAATGTAACATTAGTATCAGATCTCCATGAAGAGTGGTGCAATAAATCATTAGTCATGAGGTTCTCCATGAAGAAGGAGCAACAAAGCATTAGTATCAGGTTTCCATGAAGAGAGGGCAAATAAAGCTTTAGCATCAGGATCTCCGTGAAGAGTCGGGCAAAGAAAGCTCGGTATCGAGGTGTTCCATGAAGAAGGGGCAAATAATGGAATATTATAAGGGTTTCCATGAAGAGTGGGGCAAATAGAGCACCAGTATCTGCTGCTCAATGAGGAGGGGAAATTACACTGGTATCCAGTGCACCATGAAGAGTGGCAAATAAGCACCGGTATCTGGAGTTCCATGAAGAGTGGGGCAAACAAAACACTGGTATCAGGTGCTCTATGAGAGTGGGGCAAATAAAGCATTAGTATGAATTCTCCATGAAGAGTGGGGCAAATGATGCAACATTATCAGGTTCTCCGTGGAAGAGTGGGCAAATAAAAACATTGGTATCAGGGTCTGCATGAAGAGGAGGCAACAAAGCAAATACATAGGTGCTCGTGAAGAGGGCAATTTAAAGCACCAATATCAATTTTTCCATGAAGAGTGGGGCAAATAAAGTATTAGTATAACGCATCAAGACTGGGGGTAAACAGCACCAGTGCCAGGTGTTCCGCCCAAGAGCAAGCAACAAAGCATTAGTATCAGGCCTCCATGAAGAGTGGGCAACAAAGAACTGGTATCAGGTGCCCATGAAGTGTCTGGAACAAAGGAATATTATAAGTTTTCAGGTGAAGAATGGGCAACAATGCACCAGTATCAGGTGCTCCATGAAGAGAGGGGAAATAAAAACACCGTATCAGGTGCTCCATGAAGAGTATGGCAAGTGAAGAAAGATTATATGGTTTTCCATGAAGATTAGGAATAAAGCACCAGTATCAGGTGCTCTGATGATGAGTGGGGCAATAAAGCATTACTATCAGGTTCTCCATGAGGAATGGGGCAAATAAAGCACACATTATCAGGTTTGCCATGAGGAGTTGGACAGATAAGCATTGGCATCAGGGACTCCATGAAGGGTGGGGCAAATAAAGTAGCACTATAAGGCGTCCCATGAAGAGTAGTGGCAAATAAAGCGATTAGTATCAGGCCTCTGTGAAGACTGGGCAAATAAGGCACTCGTATGAGGTGCTTCCATAAGGAAGAGCAGGGCAAATAAAGCAATCTCTTTTAAGGTTTTTCATGAAAAGTAAGCAAATAAAGCACCGTGTCAGGTGCTCCAAGGAAAAGGGGCAACACAGCAAATACTATAAGGTTCTCCTTGAAGAGGGGGGCAAATAAAGCACCGGTGATCTGGGTGATCCATGAAGAGTGGGGCAAACAAAGCACTGTATCAGGTGCTCTATGAAGAGGGGCAATAAAGCATTAGTATGAAGTTCTCCATGAAGAGTGGGGCAAATGATGCAACATTATCAGGTTCTCCATGAAGAGTGGGGCAATAAAACATTAGTATCAGGGTCTGCATGAAGAGTGAGGGCAAATAAAGCAACACATAAGGTGTTTCTATGAAGAGCGGACAATTAAAGCACCAATATCAATTTTTCCATGAAGAATGGGGCAAATAAAGCATTAGTATAACGCGACTCAAGACTGGGGCAAATAAAGTACTGAAAAGCAGGTGTTCCACGAAGAGTGGGGTAACAAAGCATTAGAATCAGGTTTCCATGAAGAGTGGGGCAACAAAGCACTGGTATCAGGGTGCCCCATGAAGTGTCTGGAAATAAAGGAATATTATAAGTTTTCAGGAAGAATGGAGCAAATAGTGCACCAGTATCAGGTGTGGGCGAAGAGAGGGGAAATAAACACTGAGTATCAGGTGCTCCATGAAGAATGGGGCAAATAAAGCAACATTATCGGTTTTCCATGAAGAGTGGGCAAATAAAGCACCAGTGTCAGGTGCTCTCATGAAAGAGTGTAAATAAAGCATTAGTATCCAGGTTCTCCATGAGAGCTGGACAGATAAAGCATTGCTATCAGGGTCTCCATAAAGAGTGGGCAAATAAAGCAACACTATAAGGTGATCCATGAAGAGTAGGAGCAATAAAGCTATAGTATGAGGTCTTCCATGAACAGTGGGCAAATAAAGAACCAATATTAGGTTCTATGTGAAGTGAGGGAGTAAATAAAGACTTAGGATCAGGCTGTCCCTGAAGACTGGGGCAAATAATGCACAATATCAGGTGCTCCATGAAAAGGGGCAAATGAAGTGACATTCTATGGTTACTCCATGAGGACTGGGGCAAATAAAGCATTAGTATCAGGTTCTCCATGAAGAAGGGCAAATAAAGCACCAGTATCAGGTGCTCCATGAAGAGTGAGGCAAATAAATCAACATTATCAGGTTCTCCATGAGGGGTGGGCAAATAAATCACGGTGTCAGGTGCTCCATTAAAAAGTTAAATAAAACAGTGGTATGGTTTCTCCATGAAGTGTGGAGCAAATAAGGGCAATCTCAAGTTCTACAGTGAAGTGAGGGATAAAGATTAGCATCAGGCCCTCCATGAAGCCTGGGGCAAATAAAGCACTGATTTGCAGTGCTCCATGGAAAGGGGGCAAATGAAGCAACATTATATGGTTCTCCACGATGAGGTGGGCAAATAAAGCATTAGTATCAGGTGCTCCATGAAGAGTGAAGCAAATAAAGCATTAGTATCAGGTTCTGCATGCGGAAAGTGGCAATAAAGCACCAGTATCAGGTGCACCATGAATAGTAGCTGAAGCACCTGCATCAGGTGCTCCATGAAGAGTGGGTCAAATAAAGGAATATTATGATGGTTTCCTGAAGAGTGGGGGGCATAGAACACCAGTATCATGCTGCTCAATGAGGGTAAAATAGCACTGGTATCCAGTACCAGGAAGAGCGGGGCAACAAAGTAACATTATAAGGTTTTCCATGAAGAGTGTAGCAACAGCATTTGTATCAGTGTTGCAAGGAATAGTGGGGCAAATAAAGAAACACTGTATGGTTCTCCAGCGAAGAGAGGGGCAATAAAGCACTGTATCAGGTGCCCGTGAAGAGTGGGGCAAATAAAGCAATGTTACTCAGGTTTCCATGAAGAGTGGGGCTAATAAAGCATTGGTATCAGTGTTTCCATGAAGAGTGGGGCAATAAAGCACTGGTATCACTTTAGCTTCATGAAAGGGGCAAATAAAGCAGCAATACCAGGTTTTCCATGAAAAGTGGGGAGAAATAAAGCATTAGTATCAGGTTCTCCTTGAAGAGTAGGGCAAATGTAACATTAGTATCAGGTTCTCCATGAAGAGTGGTGCAAATAAATCATTAGTATGAGGTTCTTCATGAAGAAGGAGCAAACAAAGCATTAGTATCAGGTTCTCCATGAAGAGGGCAAATAAAGCTTTAGCATCAGGATCCATGAAGAGTCGGCACAAAAGCTCGGTATCGAGGTGTTCCATGAAGAAGGGGCAAATAATGGAGATATTACAGGGGTTTCCATGAAGAGTGGGGCAAATAGAGCACCAGTATCTGCTGCTCAATGAGGAGGGCAAATTCAGCACTGGTATCCAGTGCACCATGAAGAGTGGGGCAATAAAGCACCGGTATCTGGTGCTCCATGAAGAGTGGGGCAAACAAAACACTGGTATCAGGTGCTCTAAGAGTGGGGCAAATAAAGCATTAGTATGAATTTCTCCATGAAGAGTGGGGCAAATGATGCAACATTATCAGGTTCTCCGTGAAGAGTGGGCAAATAAAACAGCGGTATCAGGGTCTGCATGAAGAGTGAGGCAAATAAAGCAACACATAAGGTGTTTCATGAGGGAGGGAATTAAAGCACCAATATCAATTTTCCATGAAGAGTGGGGCAAATAAAGTATTAGTATAACGCATCAAGACTGGGGGTAAACAGCACCAGTGCCAGGTGTTCCGCCCAAGAGCAAGCAACAAAGCATTAGTATCAGGCCTCCATGAAGAGTGGGCAACAAAGCACTGGTATCAGGTGCCCATGAAGTGTCTGGAATAAAGGAATATTATAAGTTTTCAGGTGAAGAATGGGGCAATAATGCACCAGTATCAGGTGCTCCATGAAGAGAGGGAAATAAAACACTGCATCAGGTGCTCCATGAAGAGTATGGCAAGTGAAGAAAGATTATATGGTTTTCCATGAAGATTAGGCAAATAAACACCAGTATCAGGTGCTCTATGATGAGTGGGGCAAATAAAGCATTACTATCAGGTTCTCCATGAGGAATGGGGCAAATAAAGCAACATTATCAGGTTTGCCATGAGGAGTTGGACAGATAAAGCATTGGCATCAGGGACTCCATGAAGGGTGGGGGAAATAAAGTAGCACTATAAGGCGTATCCATGAAGAGTAGGCAAATAAGCATTAGTATCAGGCTCTCTGTGAAGACTGGGCAAATAAAGCACTGTATGAGGTGCTCCATGAAGAGCAGGGCAAATAAAGCAACTTTTTAAGGTTTTTCATGAAAAGTGAGCAAATAAAGCACCGTGTCAGGTGCTCCATGAAAAAAGGTAGGCAAATACAGCAACATTATAAGGTTCTCCTTGAAGAGTGGGGCAAATAAAGCACCGGTATCTGGTGATCCATGAAGAGTGGGGCAAACCTGCACTGGATCAGGTGCTCTATGAAGAGGGGCAATAAAGCATTAGTATGAAGTTCTCCATGAAGAGGGGCAAATGATGCAACATTATCTGTTCTCCATGAAGAGTGGGGCAACAAAACATTAGTATCAGGGTCTGCATGAAGAGTGAGGGCAAATAAAGCAACACATAAGGTGTTTCATGAAGAGCGGAGCAATTAAAGCATCAATATCAATTTTCCATGAAGAATGGGGCAAATAAAGCATTAGTATAACGCACTCTCGAAGACTGGGGCAAATAAAGCACCAGTGCCAGGTGTTCCACGAAGAGTGGGGCAATAATAAAGCATTAGAATCAGGTTTCCATGAAGAGTGGGGCAACAAAGCACTGGTATCAGGGTGCCCCATGAAGTGTCTGGAAATAAAGGAATATTATAAGTTTTCAGTGAAGAATGGGGCAAAAGTGCACCAGTATCAGGTGCCCATGAAGAGAGGGAAATAAACACTGTATCAGGTGCTCCATGAAGAATGGGGCAAATAAAGCAACATTATCGGTTTTCCATGAAGAGTGGGCAAATAAAGCACCAGTGTCAGGTGCTCTCATGAAGAGTGTAAAATAAAGCATTAGTATCAGGTCTCTCCATGAGGAGCTGGACAGATAAAGCATTGCTATCAGGGTCTCCACAAAGAGGGGCAAATAAAGCAACACTATAAGGTGATCCATGAAGAGTAGGGCAAATAAAGCTATAGTATGAGGTTCTCCATGAACAGTGGGCAAATAAAGAACCAATATTAGGTTCTATGTGAAGTGAGGGTAAATAAGACTTAGGATCAGGCTGTCCCTGAAGACTGGGGCAAATAATGCACAATATCAGGTGCTCCATGAAAGGGCAAATGAAGTGACATTATATGGTTCTCCATGAGGACTGGGGCAAATAAAGCATTAGTATCAGGTTCTCCATGGAAGAAGGGCAAATAAAGCACCAGTATCAGGTGCTCCACATGAAGAGTGAGGCAAATAAATCAACATTATCAGGTTCTCCATGAGGAGTGGGGCAAATAAATCACCGGTATCAGGTGCTCCATTAAAAGTTGTGCAAATAAAACAGTGGTATCAGTTTCTCCATGAAGTGTGGAAATAAAGAACCGATATCAAGTTCTCAGTGAAGTGAGGGGGGTAAAGCATTAGTATCAGGCCTCCATGAAGCCTGGGGCAAATAAAGCACTGATTTCAGGTGCTCCATGTGAAAGGGGGCAAATGAAGCAACATTATATGGTTCTCCATGAGGAGTGGGCAAATAAAGCATTAGTATCAGGTGCTCCATGAAGAGTAAGCAAATAAAGCATTAGTATCAGGTTCTGCATGAAGAAGTAGCAACAAAGCACCAGTATCAGGTGCACCATGAATAGGGCATGAAGCACCGGTATCAGGTGCTCCATGAAGAGTGGGTCAAATAAAGGAATATTATAAGGGTTTCCATGAAGAGTGGGGCACAGGAACACCAGTATCAGCTGCTCAATGAGGAGGGTAAAATAGCACTGGTATCCAGTGCACCAGGAAGAGCGGGGCAATAAAGTAACATTATAAGGTTTTCCATGAAGAGTGTAGCAATAAAGCATTTGTATCAGTGTTGCCATGAATAGTGGGGCAAATAAAGAAACACTGTATGGTTCTCCATGAAGAGAGGGCAACAAAGCACTGGTATCAGGTGCTCCGTGAAGAGTGGGGCAAATAAAGCAATGTTATCAGGTTCCCATGAAGAGTGGGGCTAATAAAGCATTGGTATCAGTGTTTCCATGAAGAGTGGGGCAAATAAAGCACTGGTATCATAGCTTCATGAAAGGGGCAAATAGCAGCAATACCAGGTTTCCATGAAAAGTGGGGCAAATAGCATTAGTATCAGGTTCTCCTGGAAGAGTAAGAAATGTAACATTGTATCAGGTTCTCCATGAAGAGTGGTGCAATAAATCATTAGTAAGAGGTTCTCCATGAAGAAGGAGCAAACAAAGCATTAGTATCAGGTTCTCCATGAAAGAGGGCAAATAAAGCTTTAGCATCAGGATTCCATGAAGAGTCAGCAACAGAAAGCTCAGTATCGAGGTGTTCCATGAAGAAGGGGCAAATAATGGAATATTATAAGGGTCGGGCGAAGAGCTACAGAGCACCAGTATCTGCTGCTCAATGAGGAGGGTAAATTGGGCACTGTATCCAGTGTACCATGAAGAGTGGGGCAATAAAGCAACATTATAAGACTCCTTCAACAAGAGTGGGGCAAATAAAGCACTGGTATCTGGTGCTCCATGAA
This sequence comes from Neoceratodus forsteri, assembly GCA_016271365.2. Taxonomy (NCBI): domain Eukaryota; kingdom Metazoa; phylum Chordata; order Ceratodontiformes; family Ceratodontidae; genus Neoceratodus; species Neoceratodus forsteri. The sequence continues at coordinate 35,886,584 of JADMNL010000036.1, read as the reverse complement.
GAGTGGGGCAAACAAACACTGGTATCAGGTAATCTATGAAGAGTGGGGCAAATAAAGCATTAGTATGAATTTCTCCATGAAGAGTTGGGGCAAATGATGCAACATTATCAGGTTTCCATGAAGAGTGGGGCCAACAAAACATTGGTATCAGGTCTGCATGAAGAGAGAGGCAACAAAGCAACACATAGGTGCTCGCGAAGAGGCAATTGTAAAGCACCAATATCAATTTTCCATGAAGAGTGGGCAAATAAAGCATTAGTATAACGCACTCGAAGACTGGGGCAAAAAGCACCAGTGCCAGGTGTTCCACGCAAGAGGGGCAAATAAAGCATTAGTATCAGGCTCTCCATGAAGAGTGGGGAAACAAAGCACTGGTATCAGGTGCCCATGAAGTGTCTGGAAATAAAGGAATATTATAAGTTTTCAGTGAAGAATGGGCAACAATGCACCAGTATCAGGTGCTCCATGAAGAGAGGGAAATAAACACCGCTATCAGGTGCTCCATGAAGAGTATGGCAAGTGAAGAAAGATTATATGGTTTTCCATGAAGATTAGGAAATAAAGCACCAGTATCAGGTGCTCTATGATGAGTGGGGCAAATAAAGCATTACTATCAGGTTCTCCATGAGGAATGGGGCAACAGACAACATTATCAGGTTTGCCATGAGGAGTTGGACAGATAAAGCATTGGCATCAGGACTCCATGAAGGGTGGGGCAAATAAAGTAGCACTATAAGGCGATCCATGAAGAGTAGGGCAAATAAAGCATTAGTATCAGGCTCTCTGTGAAGACTGGGGCAAAATAAAGCACTCGTATGAGGTGCTTCCACAAGGAAGAGCAGGCAAATAAAGCAACCTTTTTAAGGTTTTTCATGAAAAGTGGGCAAATAAAGCACCGTGTCAGGTGCTCCATGAAAAGGTGGGCAAATACAGCAACATTATAAGGTTCTCCTTGAAGAGTGGGCAAATAAAGCACCAGTATCTGGTGATCCATGAAGAGTGGGGCAAAACAAAGCACGGATCAGGTGCTCTATGAAGAGGGGCAAAAAAGCATTAGTATGAAGTTCTCCATGAAGAGTGGGGCAAATGATGCAACACATCAGGTTCTCCATGAAGAGTGGGGCAACAAAACATTAGTATCAGGGTCTGCATGAAGAGTGAGGCAAATAAAGCAAACACATAAGGTGTTTCATGAAGAGCGGGGCAATTAAAGCACCAATATCAATTTTCCATGAAGAATGGGGCAAATAAAGCATTAGTATAACGCACTCTCAAGACTGGGGCAACAAAAGCACCAGTGCCAGGGTTCCACGAAGAGTGGGGCAACAATAAAGCATTAGAATCAGGCTCTCCATGAAGAGTGGGCAACAAAGCACTGGTATCAGGTGCCCCTGAAGTGTCTGGAAATAAAGGAATATTATAAGTTTTCAGTGAAGAATGGGGCAAATAGTGCACCAGTATCAGGTGCTCCATGAAAGAGGAAATAAAACACCGGTATCAGGTGCTCCATGAAGAATGGGGCAAATAAAGCAACATTATCAGGTTTTCCATGAAGAGTGGGCAAATAAAGCACCAGTGTCAGGTGCTCTATGAAGAGTGGTGTAAATAAAGCATTAGTATCAGGTTCTCCATGACGAGCTGGACAGATAAAGCATTGCTATCAGGGTCTCCATAAAGTGGGGCAAATAAAGCAACACTATAAGGTGATCCATGAAGAATAGGGCAATAAAGCTATAGTATGAGGTTCTCCATGAACAGTGGGGCAAATAAAGAACCAATATTAGGTTCTATGTGAAGTGAGGGTAAATAAAGACTTAGGATCAGGCTGTCCCTGAAGACTGGGGCAAATAATGCACGCATTATCAGGTGCTCCATGAAAAGGGGCAAATGAAGTGACATTATATGGTTCTCCATGAGGACTGGGCAAATAAAGCATTAGTATCAGGTGCCCATGAGAAATGGGCAAATAAAGCAACATTATCAGGTTTAATACGAGGAGTTGGACAGATAAAGCATTGGCATCAGGGACTCCATGAAGGTGGGGGCAAATAAAGTAACACTATAAGGTGATCATGAAGAGAGAGCAACAAAGCATTAGTATTGTGGCCTCCGTGAAGACTAAAAATAAAGCACTGCACAGAGGTGCTCCATGAAGAGCCGGGCAAATAAAGCAACTTTTAAGGTTTTCCATGAAAGTGGGGCAAATAAAGCACCGTATCAGGTGCTCCATGAAAAGGTGGGCAAATACAGCAACATTATAAGGTTCTCCCTTGAAGAGTGGGGCAAATAAAGTATTAGTATCAGGTTCTCCATGAAAGCGGAGACAAGTAAAGCAACCCTATCAGGGTCTCCGCGCATGAAGAGTGGGGCAAATAAAGCACGGTATCAGCTGCTCTATGAAGAAGTGGGGCAAATAAATCATTAGTTTGAGGTTCTCCAGGAAGAGGGCAACAAAGCATTACATCAGGTTTTCCATGAAGGGTGGAGGAATAAGGCATTGGTCTCTAGTTCCATGAAAAGTGGGCAAATAAAGCAACATGTTGAGTTTCTATAAAGTGGGGCCCATAAAGCATTGCAATAAAGTATCTATGAAGAGTGGGCAAATAAAGCACTGTATCAGGTGCCTACTGAAAATTGGAGAAAATAGGCAAACAAAAAGGTTCTCCATGAAGAGTGGGTGCAAATAAATCATTATTATCAGGTTCTCCATGAAGAGCTGGGCAAACAAAGCTCTGGTATCAGGTACCGGCAGAAGTGTGGGGCAATTAAAGGAATATTCTGAGGTTTTCAGTGAAGCGTGGGACAACAAAAGCACCAGTATCAGGTACTCCATGAAGAGGGGAAAAAAAGCACTGGTATCAGGTGCTCCATGAAGAATGGGGCAAATAAAGCAACATTATCGGGTTTTCCATGAAGAGTAGGAATAAAGCACCAGTGTCAGGTGCTCTATGAAGAGTGGTGTAAATAAAGCATTAGTATCAGGTCTCCATGAGGAGCTGGACAGATAAAGCATTGCTATCAGGGTCTCCATAAAGAGTGGGGCAAATAAAGCAACACTATAAGGTGATCCATGAAGAGTAGGGCAACAAAGCTATAGTATGAGGTTCTCCATGAACAGTGGGGCAAAATAAAGAACCAATATTAGGTCTCTATGTGAAGCGAGGGGCAATAAAGACTTAGGATCAGGCTGTCCCTGAAGACTGGGGCAAATAATGCACCGATATCAGGTGCTCCATGAAAAGGGGCAAATGAAGTGACATTATATGGTTCTCCGCGAGGACTGGGGCAAATAAAGCATTAGTATCAGGTTCTCCATGAAGAAGGGCAAATAAAGCACCAGTATCAGGTGCTCCATGAAGAGTGAGGCAAACAAATCACCGGTATCAGGTGCTCCATGAAAAGTTGTGAAAATAAAACAGTGGTATCAGTTTCTCCATGAAGTGTGGGCAAATAAAGCACTGGTATCAGTTGCTCATGAAATGGAGGGCAAATGAAGGAACAATACAAGGTTTTCCATGAAGGGTGGGAAATAATGCGCGGGTATCAGGTTCTTCTTGAAGAGTGGGGCAAATAAAGTATTAGTATCAGGTTCTCCATGATGAGAGGTGCAAATAAAGAAACATTATGGTTTCTAAGAAGAGTGGGGCAAATAAAGCAATGATAGGTGCTCCATGAAGTCTGGTGCAAATAAATCACCAGTATCAAGGTCTCTATGGAGAGTGGGGCAAATCAAGCATTAGTATCAGGTTCTCCATGAAGAGTGGGCAAATGAAGCAACACTATTAGGGTCTCCATGAACAGTGTGTCAAATAAAGCATTAGTATCAGGTTCTCCATGAAGAGTGGGGCAAGTAAACAACACTATCCAGGTATCTATGAAGAGTGGGGTAAATAAAGCACGGTATCAGGTGCTCTACTAAAGAGTCGGGCAAATAAAGCATTAGTATGAGGTTCTCCATGAAGAGTGGGGCAAATAATGCATCATTATCAGGTTTTCCATGAAGAGTGGGGGAATAACGTATTGGTATCAACGTCTCCATGAAAAGTGGGCAAAAAAGCAACATTTGAGCTTCTCCACAAAGAGGGGCCCAAGAAAGCATTGGTATCATGAGTGTCCGTGAAAAAGTGGGTAATAAGCACTGTATCAGGTGCCTGGCTGATATGGGAGAAAATAAAGCAACACAATGTTTTCCATGAAGAGGGTGCAAATAAATCATTAGTAACAGGTTCCATGTGGAAGAAGGGAAATAAAGCATTAGTATGAGGTTCTCCATGAAGAGAGGGGCAAATGAAGTAACATTATCAGGTTCTTCATGAACAGTGGGGCAACAAAGCATCTGCATCAGGGTCTGCATGAAGCGAGAGGCAACAAAGCAACACATAAGGTGTTTCCACGAAGAGCGGGCAATTAAGCATCAATATCAGGTTTTCCATGAAGAGTGGGGCAAATAAAGCATTGGGATGAGGCTCTCCATGAAGACTGGGGCAAATAATGCACTGGTATCCAGGTGCTCCACATGAAAGTGGGGCAAATAAAGCATTAGTATCAGGTTCTCCATGAAGAGTGGGGCAAACAAAGCACTGGTATCAGGTGCTCCATGAAGTGTGGGGCAAATAAAGGAATATTATAAGGTTTTCAGTGAAGAGTGAGTCAAATAATGCACCAGTATCAGGTGCTCCATGAAGAGGAGGCAAATAAACACTGGTATTTGGTGCTCCATGAAGAGGGCAAGTGAAGAAACATTATAGCATTTTCCATGAAGATTGAGGCAAATAAAGCAACAGTATCAAGTGCTCTATGAAGAGTGGTGCAAATAAAGCATTACTATCAGGTTCTCCATGAGGTGGGGCAAATAAAGCAACATTACCAGGTTCTCCAAGAGCAGTTGGACAAAAAAGCAATGGTATCAGGGTCTTCATGAAGAGTGGGGCAAATAAAGCAATACTATAAGCTGATCCATGAAGAGTAGGGCAAATAAAGCTATAGTATGAGGTTCTCCTGAATAGTGGGGCAAAAAGAACCGATATCAAGTTCTCCTGTGAAATGAGGGGTAATAAAGCATTAGTATCAGGCCTTCCATGAAGCCTGGGGCAAATAAAGCACTGATGTCAGGTGCTCCATGAAAAGGGGCAAATGAAGCAACACTATATGGTTCTCCATGAGAGTGGGGTAAATAAAGCATTAGTATCAGGTTCTGCATGAAGAAGGTCAAATAAAGCACCAGTATCAGGTGCTCCATGAATAGAGAACAAATTAAGCACTGGTATCGGGCTCCATGAAGAGTGGGGCAAATAGGGACACTATAGGTTCTCCATGAAGAGTGGGGCAAATAAAGCATTTGTATCAGTGTCTCCATGAAAGTGGGGCAAATAAAGAGGAACACTATAAGGTTCTCCATGAAAGTGGGGCAAATAAATTACGGTATCAGGTGCTCCATGAAAGTTTGGCAAATAAAGCTTTAGTATCTGGTTCTCCAGAAGAGTGGGGCAAATAAAGCATTAGTATCGATTTTCCATGAAGAGTGGGGCAAATAAAGCATTAGTATCAGTGTCTCATGAAGAGTGAGGCAAATAAAGCAGCATTATCAGGTTCTCCATGAAGAGTGGCAAATAAAACTGTGGTATCAGGTTCTCACATAAAGAGTGGGGCAAATAAGCATTGGTATCAGTTGCTTCATGAAATGGGGGCAAATAAAGCAACAATACAGGTTCTCCATGAAAGAGTGGGGCAAATAATGCACGTTGATCAGGTGCTCCTTGAAAAGTAGAGGCAAACTAAAACGTATCAGGTTCTCCATGAAGAAGGAGCAACTAAAACATTAGTATCAGGTTCTCCATGAAGAGGGCAAATAAAGCATTAGTATCAGGTTCTCCATGAAAGTAGGGCAAATAAAGCACCAGTATCAGGTGCTCCATGAAGAGTGGGGCAAATAAAGCATTAGTATTAGGTTTTCCATGAAGGTGGGACAAATAGAGCACCAGTATCAGCTGCTCCATGAGGAGGGGCACATAAAGCACTGGTATCAGGTGCACCATGAAGATTGGGGCAAATAAAGCACGTATCAGATGCTCCATGAAAAGGGAGGCAAATACTGCAACACTGTAAGGTTCTCCATGAAGAGTTGGACAAATAAAGCATTAATATCAGGTTTTCCCTGAAGAGTGGGGCAAATAAAGCATTAGTATCAGGTTCTCCATGAAGAGTGGGGAAATAAATCATTGGTATCAGTGTCTCCATGAAGAGTGGGCAAATAAAGCATATGTATCAGGTTCTCCATGAAGAGCGATGCAAATAAATCGTTAGTATCAGGTTCTCCATGAAGAAGGAGCAAATAAAGCATTAGTATCAGGTTCTCCATGAAGAGTGGGGCAAATAAAGTATTAGTATCAGGCTCTCCATGAGAGTGGGGCAAACAAAGCACCAGTATCAGGTGCTCCATGAAGAGTGGGGCAAATGAAGCATTAGTATCAGGTTCTCCATGAAGAGTGGGCAAATAAAGCATCAGTATCAGCTGTTCCATGAGAGTGGGGCAAATAAAGCACTGGTATCAGGTGCTCCATGAAGATGGGGCAAATAAAGCACCAGTATCAGATGCTCCATGAAAAGGGAGGCAAGTACAGCAACACTGTAAGGTTCTCCATGAAGAGTTGGTCAAATAAAGCAATATCAGGTTTTCCCTGAAGAGTGGGGGCAATTAAAGTATTAGTATCAGGTTCTCCATGAAGAATGTGGGAAATAAATCATTGATATCAGTGTCTCCATGAAGAGTGGGGCAAATAAAGCATTAGTATTAAGTTCTCCATGAAGAGTGATGCAAATAAAGCATTAGTATCAGGTTCTCTATGAAGAGTGGGGCAAATAAAGCATACGTATCAGGTGCTCCATGAAGAGAGGGGCAAATAAAACATTAGTATAGGTTCTCCAAGAAGAGTGGGCAAATAAAGCAACTTATCAGGTGCTCCATGATGTGTGGGGCAAATAAATCACTGCTATCAGGTGCTCCATGAAACGCTGGGCAAATAAAGCATTAGTATGTGGTTCTCCTTGAAGAGTGGGGCAAATAAAGCATTTGTATCAGGTTTTCCATGAAGAGTGGGGCAATTAAACATTAGTATCAGTGTCACCATGAAGAGTGAGGTAAATAAAGCAACTTTATCAGGTTCTCCATGAAGAGGTGGCAAATAAAACTACAGCATCAGTTTCTCCATGAAGAATGGGGCAAATTAAGCACCGGTATCAGGTGCTTCATGAAGTCTGGGGCAAATAAATCACCAGTATCAAGGTCTCCATGGAGAGTGGGGCAAATAAAGCATTAGTATCAGGTTCTCCATGAACAGTGGGGCTGATAAAGCAACACTATCAGGGTCTCAATGAAGAGTGCGTCAAATAAAGCATTAGTATCAGGTTCTCCATGAAGAGTGGGGCAAGTAAAGCAACACTATCAGGGTCTCCATGAAGAGTGGGGCTAATAAAGCACTGGAATCAGGTGCTCTATTAAGAGTGGGGTAAATAAAGCGTTAATATGAGGTTCTCCAAGAAGAGTGGGGCAAATAAAGCATCATTATCAGGTTTTCCATGAAGAGTGGAGGAAATAAGGCATTGGTATCAGTGTCTCCATGAAAAGTGGGGCAAATAAAGCAACATTTTGAGCTTCTCCATGAAGAGTGTGCCCAATAAAGCATTGGTATCAGAGTTCCATGAAGAGTAAGGCAAATAAAGCACCGGTATCAGGTGCTCATTGATAAGGGAGAAAATAAGACAACAGAAAAGGTTCTCCATGAAGAGTGGTGCAAATAAATCATTAGTATCAGGTTCTGCATGAAGAAGGGCAAATAAAGCAATAGTATGAGGTTCTCCATGAAGAGTGGGTCAAATGAAGTAACATTATCAGGCTTTCCATGAAGAGTCGGGCAAATAAAGCATTGGTATCAGGTCTGCATGAAGAGTGGGGCAAATAAAGCATACATATTGTGTTTCCATGAAGAGCGGGGCAAATAAAGCACCAATATCAGGTTTTCCATGAAGAGTGGGCAGATAAAGCATTAGCATGAGACTCTCCATGAAGACTGGGGCAAGTAAAGCACCGGTATCGGGTGTTCCATGAAGAGTGGGCAAATAAAGCATTAGTATCAGGTTCTCCATGAAGAGTGGGGCAAATAAAGCATTAGTATCAAGTTCTCCATGAAGAGTGAGGCAAATAAAGCATTAGTATCAGGTTCTCCATGAAGAGTGGGGCAAATAAAGCACCGGTAGCAGGTGCTCCATGATGAGAGGGGCAAATAAAGAAACATTATAAGGTTTCTAAGAAGAGTGGACAAATAAAGCACCGGCATCAGGTGCTCCATGATGTGTGGCAAATAAATCACCGCATCAGGTGCTCCATGAAAAGTTGGGCAAATAAAGCATTAGTATGTGGTTCTCCTTGAAGAGTGGGGCAAATAAAGCATTTGTATCAGGTTTTCCATGAAGAATGGGGCAATTAAACATTAGTATCAGTGTCACCATGAAGAGTGAGGTAAATAAAGCAACTTTATCGGGTTCTCCTTGAAGAGTGTGGCAAATAAAACTGTGGCATCAGTTTCTCCATGAAGAATGGGGCAAATTAAGCACTGGTATCAGGTGCTTCATGAAGTCTGGGGCAAATAAATCACCAGTATCAAGGTCTCCATGGAGGTGGGGCAAACAAAGCATTAGTATCAGGTTCTCCATGAAGAGTGGGGCTGATAAAGCAACACTATCATGGTCTCAATGAAGGTGCGCCAAATAAAGCATTAGTATGAGGATCTCCATGAAGATGGGGCAAATACATTTTTTTATTTATTTATTTTTTTATTTTATTTAAACAGCAGTTTGAAAACCTTTGAGCCATAGGCTCATTTACAAAAGTACCTTGTCACAGTAAGACAAACCAAAATACACAGTATAACAGTACAACACATAGGTACAACAGTAAATTAAGACATAGATACAAACAAGCTGGTACAGGTAGGATGGATGCAAACAATACCAGAGTTATGTTGTCCTAGCAGCTTAGTAATAAGCTTTGTCATAAGTACTGAGTATAGCTTTGACTAGCGGCAGTTACAGCATCGGGTGTTAATAAGGTAAGGAAGTTTTGAAGCACGATATAGTTGGAGATGGAGAGGGGGGGGGCAGTGTGTTGAACCAGGAAGGGGGCCCTAAAGCTGAAGGCTCTTTGGCTGTGAGAGGTCCTAGCTCTAGGGATAACAAGAGAGTTTTCACAGAGGTCTGAGTATGAACTAGTGGGACAGAGCCAGCGTATGGTGGTGGTGGTCAATCCTGGTGGGGAGAAGCCCAAGGAGGGTCTTTTTGTAAGGGTACAGGTAAGATATTTGAGGCCAAGAGATCAAGTACCAGCTTACATACAGTGAGCGGTGGGTGTGTCATCCTAGGTGCTCCGTAATTAACCTGCAGGCCTTATTCAGAGTAGTGCAAATTTTATGGAGTCGCGGTCTGATCAGCAGCACCATACACCGGCAGTCCATAGTCCACTAGGGACAGGCTAGAGGGAGGTGACTGCAGTCGAAGAGCCTCCGGGGAGGCAGTGTTTATACCGACGAAGATGCCCAATCGGATATTAGTGGCAGTGGCTAGGCGCGATGTGTCCATGGAAGGAGAGAGAGGGGTCAAAATGGATCCCTAGGTATTTATGGAGCAAACTTGTTCAGTGGGAATGAGGACCCAGAGTGAATGAGGAGTTTGAAGTTGCAGGACTTGTTTGGGGATGAGAGAAGAACATGGTTTTTGTTTTTAGATTTATCACCAATCTATGTTCCTTGAACCAGCCCTCGACTTCAGTGAAGGACTTCTGCAGCGAGTCCTTCACATAAAGCTAGTAGCAGGCTCTCCATGAAGAGTGGGGCAAACAAAGCTCTGGTATCAGGTGCCCCATGAAGTGTGGGGCAAATAAAGGAATATTATATGGTTTTCAGTGAAAAGTGGGGCAAATAAAGCACCAGTATCAGGGTCTCCAAGGAGAGTGGGGCAAATAAAGCATTTGTATCAATGTCTCCATGAATAGTGGGGCTAATAAAGGAACACTATAAGGTTCTCCATGAAGAGTGGGGCAAATAAATCACCAGAATCATTTGCTCCATGAAAAGATGGGCAAATAAAGCATTAGTATGTGGTTCTCCTTGAAGAGAGGGGCAAATAAAGAAACATTATAAGGTTTCTAAGAAGAGTGGGCAAATAAAGCACCGGTATCAGGTGCTCCATGAAGTCTGGGGAAATAAATCACCAGTATCAGGGTCTCCAAGGAGAGTGGGAAAATAAAGCATTTGTATCAGTGTCTCCATGAATAGTGGGGCTAATAAGGAACACTTTAAGGTTCTCCATGAAGAGTGGGGCAAATAAATCACCGGAATCAGGTGCTCCATGAAAAGTTGGGCAAATAAAGCATTAGTATGTGGTTCTTCTTGAAGAGTGGGGCAAATAAAGCATTTTTATCAGGTTTTCCATGAAGAGTGGGGCAATTAAACATTAGTATCAGTGTCACCATGAAGAGTGAGGTAAATAAAGCAACTTTATCAGGTTCTCCATGAAGAGTGTGGCAAATGAAATTGTGGCATCAGTTTCTCCATGATGAATTGGGCAAATAAAGCACTGGTATCAGTTGATTCTTGAAATGGGGGGCAAATAAAGCAACAATACAAGGTTTTCCATGAAGAGTGAAGCAAATAAAGCACACGGTAGCAGGTGCTCCATGATGAGAGAGGCAAATAAAGAAACATTATAAGGTTTCAGAAGAAATTAGGGACAAATAAAGCACGGTATCAGGTGCTTCATGAAGTCTGGGGCAAATAAATCACCAGTATCATGGAGAGTGGGGCAAACACAGCATTAGTATCAGGGTTCTCCATGAAGAGTGGGACAAATAAAGCAACACTATCAGGGTTTCAATGAAGAGTCGTCAAATAAAGCATTAGTATCAGGTTCTCCATGAAGAGTGGGGCAAGTAAAGCAACACTATCAGGGTCTCCATGAAGAGTGGGGCAGATAAACACTGGTATCAGGTGCTCTATTAAGAGTGGGGTAAATAAAGCATTAGAATGAGGTTCTCCTGGAAGAGTGGGGCAAATAAAGCATCATTATCAAGTTTTCCATGAAGAGTGGGGGAAATAAGGCATTGGTATCAATGTCTCCATGAAAAAGAGACAAATAAAGCAACATTTTGAGATTCTCCATAAAGAGTGTGCCCAATAAAGCATTGGTATCAGAGTCTCCATGAAGAGTGGAGCAAATAAAGCACCAGTATCAGGTTCTCATTGATAAGGGGAGAAAATAAGGCAATACAAAAAGGTTCTCCATGACAAGTGGTGCAAATAAATCATTAGTAACAGATTTTGCATGAAGAAAGGCAAATAAAGCAATAGTATGAGGTTCTTCATGAAGAGTAGGCCAAATGAAGTAACATTATCAGGCTCTCCATGAAGAGTCAAGCAAATAAAGGATTGGCATCAGGGTCTGCATGAAGAGTGAGGCAAATAAAAGCAACACATAAGGTGTTTCATGAACAGGGCAATTAAAGCACCAATTTCAGGTTTTCCATGAAGAGTTGGGCAAATAAAGCATTGAGTATGAGACTCTCCCATGAAGACTGGGGCAAGTAAAACACCGGTATCAGGTGCTCCATGAAAGTGGAACAAATAAAGCATTAGTATCAGGTTCTCCATGAAGAGTGGGGCAAATAAAGCATTAGTATCAGGTGCTCCATGAAGAGTGTGGAAAACAAAGCACTGGTATCAGGTGCCCATGAAGTGTGGGGCAAATAAAGGAATATTATAGGGTTTCCAGTGAAGAGTGGGGCAAATAATGCACCAGTATCAGGTGCTTCATGAAGTAGGGGCAAATAAAACACTGGTATCAGATGCTCCATGAAGAGTGGGGCAAGTGAAGAAACTTTATAGCATTTCCATGAAGATTGGGAGCAAATAAAGCACCAGTATCAAGTGCTCTATGAAGAGTGGTGCAAATCAAGCATTACTATCAGGTTCTCCATGAGGAGTGGGGAAAATAAAAGCAACATTATCAGGTTCTCCATGAGGAGTTGGACAAATAAAGCACTGGTATCAGGGTCTCCATGAAGACTGGGGCAAATAAAGCAACACTATAAGCTGATCCATGAAGAATAGGGCAAATAAAGCATTAGTATTAGGCTCTCATGAAGACTGGGGCAAATAAAGCAAAATTTTAAGGTTTTCCATGAAAAGTGGGGCAAATAAAGCACGGTATCAGGTGCTCCATGACAAGGGGGCAAATGCAGCAACATTATAAGGTTTTCCTTGAAGAGTGGGGCAAATAAAGCATTAGTATCAAGTTCTCCATGAAGAGTGGGGCAAATAAAGCAACATTATCAGGTTCTCCATGAAGAGAGGGGCAAATAAAGGACCAGTATCAGGTGCTCCATGAAAAGTTGGGCAAATAAAGCATTAGTATCAGGTTTTCCATGAAGAGAGGCGCAAATAAAGCAACATTATCAGGTTCTCCTGAAGAGTGGGGCAAATAAAACACGTATGAGTGCTCTCATGAAAAGGAGGCAAATGAAGCAACAATACCAGGTTTTCCATGAAAAGTGGGGCAAATAAAGCACTGGTATGAGGTGCTCCATGAAGAGTGGGAAATAAAGCACCAGAATCAGGTGCTTCATGAAGAATGGGGCAAACAAAGCACCGGTTCCAGGTGCTCCATGAAGAGTCCTGGCAAATAAAAACAAGATTTTAGGTTTCTATGAAGAGTGGGGCAAATAAAGCATTAGTATCAGGTTCTCCATGAAGAGTGGGGCAAATAAAGCATTAGTATCATGTTCTCCATGAAGAGTGGGGCAAATAAAGCATTAGTATCAGTTTCTCCATGAGAGTGGGGCAAATAAAGCACCGGTGGGAGGTGCTCAGTGAATGGAGGGGCAAACAAGAAACATTATAAGGTTTCCAAGAAGAGTGGAGCAAATAAAGCACCGGTATCAAGGCTCCATGAAGAGTGGGGCAAATAAAGTATTAGGATCAGGTTCTCCATGAAGAGTGGGCCAAATAAAGCATTAGTATCAGGTTCTCCATGAAGAGTGGTGTAAATGAATCATTGGTATCAGTGTCTCCATGAAGGGTGGGGCAAATAAAACACGGATATCCATACATGTGATATGTCAACTTGCTTTAGAGAGGAGATTTGGGTCAAATTAGTAGGGAGATTGGCCTACTAGTAGGGAGATGCCGTAACGTCATGAGTTTGTCCTTAAATGGCGTAAAAAATGAGAATAAAAGCATTTAATATATTTCATTTTGTCAAGAATAAGCACTAAAAGAATCAACAACTAGATGTACAAATTTAACACTTATATTGTTCATCACTAATTTACTTTTATGTGTTTTGTCTGCCAAAACAAACATAAATGGATATTTTGGACATAATTTTACTTAAGCAGGAGATTTTGTTTCCCAGGAGGGAGAGGAGTTCAGTCAAAAACAGGAGTCTCCTGCGCAAAGGAGATATCACATGTATGGGTATCAGGTGCTCCAGAAAAGTGGGGCAAATAAAGCATTAGTATCAGCTTCTCCTTGAAAAGTGGGGCAAATAAAGCATTAGTATCAGGTTCTCCATGAAGGGTGAGGCAAATAAAGCATTAGTATCAGGTTCTCCATGAAGAGTGGGGCAAATAAAGCACGGTATCAGGTGCTCCATGAAAAGTAGGGGAAATAAAGCACGGTATCAGGTGCTCTATGATGAAGTGGGGCAAATATAGCATTAGTATCAGGCTCTCCGTGAAGACTGGGGCTAATAAAGCACAGGGTATCAGATGCTCCATGACAAGTGGGGCAAATAAAGCAACATTTTAAGGTTTTCCATGAATAGTGGGGCAAGTAAAGCACCGTATCAGGTGCTCCATGAAAAGGCAGGCAAATACAGCAACACTATAAGGTTCTCCTTGAAGAGTGGGACAAATAAAGCATTAATATCAGGTTCTCCCTGAAGAGTGGGGCAAATAAGTATTAGTATCAGGTTCTCCATGAAGAGTGGGAAATAAATAATTGGTAGTGTCTCCATGAAGTGTGGGTCAAATAAAGGATTGGTATCAGTTTCTCCATGAGGAGTGGGGCAAATAAAGCATTAGTATGAGGTTCTCCATGAAGAGTGGGGCAAATAAAGCATCATTATCAGGTTTTCCATGAAGAGTGGAAATAAGGTATTGGTATCAGCGTCTCCATGAAAAGTGAGGCAAATAAAGCAACATTTTGAGCTTCTCCATAAGAGTGGGCCCAATAAAGCATTGGTATCAGAGTCTCCATGAAAAGTGGGGCAAATAAAGCACCGGTATCAGGTGCTCATTGAAAAGAGGGAGAAAATAAGGCAACACAATCAGGTTCTCCATGAAGAGTGGTGGAAACAAATCATTAGTAACAGGTTCTGCATTATGAAGGGACAAATAAAGCATTAGTATCAGGTTCTCCATGAACAGTGGGGCAAATGAAGCAACATTATCAGGTTCTCCATGAAGAGTGGGGAAAATAAAGCATTGGTATCAGGGTCTGCCTGAAGAGTGAGGCAAATAAAGCAACACATAAGGTGTTTCATGAAGAGCGGGGCTATTAAAACACCAATATCAGGTTTTCCATGAAGAGTGGGGCAAATAAAGCATTAGTATGAGGCTCTCCATGAAGACTGGGGCAAATAAAGCACCAGTGTCAGGTGCCCATGAATAGTGGGGCAAATAAACATTAATATCAGGTTCTCCATGAAGAGTGGGGCAAACAAAGCACTGGTATCAGGTACTCCATGAAGTGTGGGGAAATAAAGGAATATTATAAGTTTTCAGTGAAGAGTGGGGCAAATAATGGTCCAGTATCAGGTGCTCCATGAAGAGGGAGTAAATAAAACACTGGTATCAGTTGCTCCATGAAGAGTGGGGCAAGTGAAGAAACATTATAGGGTTTTCCATGAAGATTGGGGCAAATAAAGCATGAGTATCATGTGCTCTCTACGAAGAGTGGGGAAATAAAGAATTACTATCAGGTTCTCCATGAGGAGTGGGGCAAATAAAGCAAAATTTTCAGGTTCGCCATGAGGAGTTGGACAGATAAAGCATTGGTATCAGGGTCTCCATGAAGTGTGGGCAAATAAAGCAACACTATAAGGTGATCCATGAAGAGAGGGCAAATAAAGCATTAGTATGAGGCTCTCGTGAAGACTGGGCAAATAAATCACGGTATGAGGTGCTCCATGAAGATTGGAGCAAATAAAGCAAACAATTTAAGGTTATCCATGAAAAATTGGGGCAAATAAGCACGGTATCAGGAGCTGCATGAAAGGGGCAATTACATCAACATTATAAGGTTCTCCTTGAAGAGTGGGGCAAATAAAGCTTTAGTATCAGGTTCTCCCTGAAGAGTGGGGCAAATAAAGTAATAGTATCAGGATCTCCATGAAGAGTCTGTCAAATAGAGCATTAGTATCAGGTTCTCCATGAAGAGTGGGGCAAGTAAAGCAAAACTATCAGGGTCTCCATGAAGAGTGGGGCAAATAAAGCACTAGTATGAGGTGCTCTATGAAGAGTGGGGAAAATAAAGCATTAGTATGAGGTTCTCCATGAGGAATGGGGCAAATAAAGCATCATTATCAGGTTTTCCATGAAGGGTGGGGGAATAAGGCATTGGTATCTGTGTCTCCATGAAAAGTGAGGCAAATAAAGCAACATTTGAGCTTCTCCATAAAAGTGGGCCCAATAAAGCATTGCTATCACAGTCTCCATGAAGAGTGGGGCAAATAAAGCACCGGTATCAGGTGCTCATTGAAAATGGGAGAAAATAAGGCAACACAAAAAGTTCTCCATGAAGAGTGGTGCAAATAAATCATTAGTATCAGGTTCTCCATGAAAAAGGGCAAATGAAGCATTAGTATCAGGTTCTCCATGAAAGTGGGGCAAACAAAGCACTGGTATCAGGTACTCCATGAAGTGTGGGGCAAATAAAGGAATATTCTGTGGTTTTCAGTGAAGAGTGGGCAAATAAAGCACCAGTATCAGGTACTCCATGAAGGGGGCAAAATAAGCACCAGTGTCAGGTGCTCTCTGATGGCGCCAAATAAAGCATTAGTATCAGGTTCTCCATGAAGAGTGGGAAAATAAAGCAACATTATCAGGTTCTCCATGAGGAGTTGGACAGATAAAGCATTGGTATCAGGGTCTCCATGAAGATTGGGGCAAATAAAGCAACACTATAATGTGATCCATGAAGAGTAGGGCAAATAAAGCAATAGTATGAGGGTTCTCCATGAACAGTGGGGCAACAAAAGAACCGATCTCAGGTTCTCTGTGAAGTGAGGGGTAAATAAAGCATTAGTATCAGTCGCTCCATGAAGGGGGCAAATAAAGCAACATTATATGGTTCTCCATGAGGGAGTGGGGCAAATAAGCATTTGTATCAGTGTCTCCATGAATAGTAGGGCAAAAAAAGAAACACTATAAGGTTCTCCATGAAGAGTGTGGCAAATAAATCACCGATATCAGGTGCTCCATGAAAAGTTCGCAAATAAAGCATTAGTATCTGGTTTTCCATGAAGAGTGGGGCAAATAAACATTATCAGAGTCACCATGAAGAGTGGGGCAAATAAAAGCAACATTATCAGGTTCTCCATGAAGAGTGTGGCAAATAAAACATTGGTATCAGTATCTCCATGAAGGTGGGGCAAATAAAGCATTGCTATCACAGTCTCCATGAAGGTGGGCTAAATAAAACAACACTATCATGGTCTCCATGAAGGTGCATCAAATAAAGCTTTAGTATCAGGTTCTCCATGAAGAGTGGGGCAAGTAAAGCAACACTATCAGGGTCTCCATGAAGAGTGGGGCAAATAAAGCACCAGTATCAGGTGCTCTATGAAGAGTGGGTCAAATAAAGCATTAGAATGAGGTTCTCCATGAAGAGTTGGGCAAATAAAGCATCATTATCAGGTTCTCCATGAAGGGTGGGGAAGTAAGGCATTGGTATCAGTGTGCCATGAAAAGTGGGGCAAATAAAGCAAGATTATGAGCTTCTGCATGAAGAGTGGGCAAAATAAAGCATTGTATCAGAGTTTCCATGAAAAGTAGGGCAAATAAAGCACTGGTATCAGGTGCTCATTGAAAAGTGGAGAAATTACAGCAACACAATAAGGTCCTCCATGAAGAGGAGCAATTTTTTTATTTATTTTATTTATTTGTTCTAGGATTACAAATACCTTTGAGCCAAAGCTCTTTTACAAAGGTTCCATGTCATTGGTACAATTGAGACAATCATAAGCAAAGATAACAGTTTATAAAATAAAAAAAAAACACATAGTCTTGTAGATGAAAAAGAACAATAAGGTGAAACTTTGGGGAAGGGATAGGGAAAGGAGGAGGGTGAAATCAGGGAGACTAAGTGGATGGGAGAGAAGGGTAGATAGGTTGGGGGACAGAGAGAGAGAGGTGGAAGCGGATAAGGATAGAGGTGAGTGCAGCCAGGTGGCATTTGTCATGGGCCAGCAGGGGAGGTGAAGATAGGAAGGGGGTGCTGGCAAAGTGCAGGAGTAGATATGGGTCCAAAAGGGCATCTTCAGCTATGGAACCAAAAGATATGTTTAGCCACAACAGTCAGAGGTTGGAGGCAGTCAGTGTTAGGCGGAGCAGGTCTTAAAGTGCTGGCGATAGTGAAGATGAGATGTTGCTGGGAAGACCGTTGTACCAACTAGTGGCCCGGTAAGCAAAGGATCTTTTGGCCTTGTGTTGTGCGGCAATGTGGGACTTGCAGAAGCTGAGGTTTCGATCCCTGGTATGTTAATTACTTTAAATTAATAATTAGTATCAGGTTCTCCATGAAGAGGGAAAATCAAGTATTAATATCAGGTTCTCCATGAAAAGTGGGGCAAACAAAGCACTGGTATGAGCTGCCCCATGAAGTGTGGGGCAAATAAAGGAATATTATAAGGTTTCAGTGAAGAGTGGGGCAAATAAAGCAATATTATTGGGTTTTCCATGAAGAGTGGGGCAAATAAAGCAACACTATAAGGTGATCCATGAAGAGTGGGGCAAATAAAGCTATAGTATCAGGTTCTCCAGGAACAGTGGAGCAAACAAAGAACCGATATCAGGTTCTCCGTGAAGAGTGGGGTAAATAAAGCAACATTATAAGGATTTCCATGAAGGGTGGGGCAAATAAAGCACCAGTATCAGGTTCTCCATGAAGAAGGGGCAAAAAAAGCATTACTATCAGGTTCTCCATTGAAAGTGGGGCAAATAAAGCATTAGCATTAGGCTCTCGATGAAGAGTGGGACAAACAAACCACTGGTATCAAGTGCGCCATGAAGTGTGGGGCAAATAAAGGAATATTATAAGGTTTTCAGTGAAGAGGGGCAAATAAAGCACTGGTATCAGGTGCTCCATGAAAAGTGGGGCAAATAAAGCAACATTATCCAGGTTTCCATGAAGAGTGGGGCAAATAAAGCAGCAGTATCAGGTTCTCCATGAGGAGTGGGGCAAATAAAGCAACATTATCAGGTTCTCCATGAGGAGTTGGACAGATAAAGCATTGGTATCAGGGTCTCCATGAAGAATGGGGCAAATAATGTAACACTATAAGGTGATCCATGAAGAGTAGGGCAAATAAAGCTATAGTATGAGGTTCTCCATGAACAGTGGGGCAAATAAAGAACCAAAATCAGGTTCTCTGTGAAGTGTAGGGTAAATAAAGCATTAGTATCAGGCTCTCCAGGAAGACTGGGGCAAATAAAGAATCGATATCAGGTGCTCCATGAAAGGTGGCAAATAAAGCAACACTTATGGCTCTCCCAGAGGAGTGGGCAAATAAAGCATTAGTATCCGGTTCTCCTTGAAGAGTGTGGCAAATAAAAGCATTATTATCAGGTTTTCATAAAGTGGGGCAAATAAACCATTAGTATCAGATTCTGCATGAAGAAGGAAAATAAAGCACCAGTATCAGGTGCTCCATGAAGAGTAGGAAAATAAATAATTTGTATCAGGTTGTCCACGAAGAAGGAGCAAACAAAGCATTAGTATCAGGTTCTCCATGAAGAGTGGGAAAATAAAGCATTAGTACCAGGTTCTCCTTGAAGAGAGGGCAAATGAAGTATAATATCAGGTTCTCCATGAAGAGTGGTGCAAATAAATCAGATAACCTCATAGTCTTCAGGTGAAGCTACCTCTGGCTACAAACTGCAACACTGGACTTAAGATTTGCAAGAAAGTGAGTAGTGCTCACAACAGAGGAGTGAACTTTACAATTTACAATTGTGTTTGGTTTGAAGCAGATTCCTTAGGAAAGTTAATATTGTTCAGGTGGAGGATACTTCTAACTGAAGGGTGAAATAAGCAACTTAGAATTATCAGAAAGGCAGTCTTTCAATCAACAGAGGAGGTGGGTTTGCTTTACTTGTGTTACAAGTGTTAAGGTTTTCAGTGCAGGAAGAGTTTAAAGCCACATAGGCTAAATACTGTTTTCTGTGTCTGCCCTTCTGCACAGCTGATGTGTTTTGGGGCTGACTGTTTTAGAGCACAAGTCACCAGGCTCTTTTGGGGCTGGGGAGGTTTACTGTGTCTGACTTGGATGTTTGGATTTTCTCTGTTTGATTAGCAGGGTATTTTCTCTGTCAAATTGGTTTGAAGCAGTATTACAAATTGTCGTGTATGGCATCTTGCTGACAGAAGGCACTCATCGCATCGGTAGGGGTCAGAGCATTTGGCTGATTGTTTGTGAGGGCACAGTTTAGGCTAACCTTCCACCTCACCACCCGCCCCTGGAAATAGTTCATTTATACCTGGGGTTCTGACATCATTTCAAGAGGGCAAGGTACACATCACTGTCATATCCTGTCTATCACACTGCACTGACAATACAAGCATACATTATATAAATACATATATTTCTATATACGCACCAATCACACACACACACACACACACACAAAAAAAACTAAACAAGGTAGAACAGTTATGTGGGAGTAGTACAATGTAATGGCTGTGGGGCAGCAGTCTTCAAGGAGTCTTTCTGGAGGCTGAGATGCTGCCCTGTTTGCAGACAACTATCTGCCCTGAGGAAAGTTGCCCATCTTCAGGCCGCACTGGACAGTGGCAGGGAACCTCCCCATCCAGGAGCACCACAGCACCACCACTACCTCAGAGGTTGTGAAGAAAGCACAGCAGTTGGACCACAGTGGGCTCAGGGAGGGTAAGGGTGGTGGAACAGAGGCACACCAGTCAGTTGTTACACTCCACAATCCATACACCATTCTGGGGGCATAGTTCCCCTATGGATGCACACCAGAGGAGACTAAGGAGGTGCAGACAACTGTCAGAGGAGGCCCTCAGGAAGGAGGCAGAGGGCACCACAGGAAAGAAAGCAGCTCCTGGTGGGGACTCAATTGTGGGGATAGAACTGGGGGAGCAGGAAAACTGAAGTAAGGTGCCTGCCTGGTGCCATGGCTTGGAGGGACAGGAAGCGCATCCTTAGGATCATGAGAACAGTTGCAGGAGTCTGAGCTGGACATCATTGTCCACCTAGGGACAAATGACTTGGCTCATCATGAGATTAGAGCAGTGCAAAAGGACTTTGTAGAGTTGGGGAGGGGCTTAAGACAAGTAGCACACACAGTATCCTTCTCAGAGGTGCTGCCTGTCAGTGGCATGAGTGAGGCGAGGGTGCTGCACCATGCGGTTTAACAAATGGTTAAAAATGGTGTGGAGCACAGGGGTTTAGCTTCATTGGGGACTGGGGTTCCACCTGGAGGACACCAGCCTATACTAACAGGATGGTCTGCATCTGTCCAGGAAGGAACAAGTCTTTTGGACAATCTGTTTAAATGCTTCATTGGCAAGCCTTTAAACTAGTCAAGGGAGGCACTGATAAGCAGAAGGAAATCCCAGCTCCCCTACAAAACAGGGTACTAAATGAGAAAAAGACCAAGGTAGAAAGGTCAGTGGGGTTGCCTACAGAAGATAAAGCCATCAAAAATGGAGAGCAATGAGTACCAATGCCCGTAGTCTGGGTAACAAGCTTCCTGAAATAGTGGCCTTGATGGAGAGAAAGATCTGGATATTGTGGCAGTCACAGAAACATGGTACACAACACCATAACTGGACGTAACCATACCAGGACACACTATCTACAGGAGGGACAGGGAGGTAAAGAGGAGGAGAGCTCTCTACATAAGAGAAGAAATCAAAGCAACAGAACAAAAGGGTAAACAGGGAGGAGAAGAAGCACTGTGGGTCAATTTGGAGGCAGCAATGGCACCACAATCCGCACAGGGGTTGTATACAGACCCCCTCAGGGAGGAAATGGACAAGGAAATGATAGAAAGTATACTTAGAATGTGCAGATAAAGGGAGATATTGCTGATGGGTGATCTGAATATACCAGATGTTAACTGAGTGCAGTTGCAGCAGCCACTTCTAAGAGTGGGTTATTCTGGATGCCTAGGGGGCATGCCTTAGACAACTAGTATTGGAGCCCACTCGAGAGGAGCAATCTTAGACCTGGTTCTCTCAAACGGAGATGAAGAGAGGATCACAGATGTAGAAGTGGGTAGCCATCTGGGAACTAGCGACCATCGAACAGTATGGTTCACAATAAACACAGCAATAGAGTCAAGCCATACAAAGACAAAGGTACTGGATTTTAGGAGGCTGACTTTGCCAAAATGGGTGAGTGCCTAAGGAATGCACTAGCAAATGGGCAGGAAGGAGGGTGGAAGAACAATGGGGAATAATAAAAACTGCCATCACAGAGGTAACAAGCTTTGTGTAAAGCAAATAAACAAAACAAAACAGGTGAGAAACCACTATGGTTCTCAAAGGAAGTGGCAGTGAAGGTTCAAGAGAAAAGAAAGCATTCAGGAGTACAAGGAATCACAGAAGGACAGGACAGAGAACTGTATCAGTTAAAGCAAAAGAAGCTGGAAAGGCAGTCAGAACAGCAAAGGCCCAAACTGAGGAAAGATAGCCAACTCAGTTAAGAAGGGATAAAACCTTTTATAGGTACATCAGGAGTAAGGAAGACCAAGGGAGGGATAGTGAGGCTTAACAAAGGGAGGGAGGGTGGGCAGAGGGTGACTGTGAAAAGGCAGAGATACTAAACAAATATTTTGCTCAGTATTTACAGAGGAAGAGGAGGTACCTAAAACAAACAGTAGAAACACTCTGGATACAGAAGTTGATACCAGCCATTTACAGAAGAAGAGTTCTGAAAGAGCTCTTAAAACTGAAGGTGGACAAAGCAATGGGGCCTGATGGAATTCATCCCAAATTCTAAAAGAACTAAGGATAGAACTAGTGACACCACTGACTACCCTCTTTAACAAATCATGGGAGGATGGGGTGGTACCTGAGGACTGGAGGAGGGCAGATGTGATTCCCTTCACAAAAGTGGAGCAAGGCAGAAGCAGGAAACTACAGAACCTGTTAGTTTAACCTCAGTGGTAGGGAAAATGATGGAATCACTTCTGAAGGAAAGAATTGTTGCGTATCTAGAGGCCAGAGGGGCACAGGACCCAAGGCAGCATGGATTCACAGTGGGAAGGTCATGCCAGACAAATCTGATAGATTTCTTTGACTGGGTGACCAAAGTAGTAGATCAGGGAGGGGCTGTGGACATGGCCTACCTAGACTTTAGCAAGGCATTTGACACAGTCCCACACAAAGATTAATACAAGTTAGCCAGCCTGGGAGTGGGTCCCAAGATGACAGCCTGGGTAAAGGGTGGCTGGAGAATAGAACACAGAGAGTAATAGTAAATGGGTCCACTCTGAAAAAGGGGTTAGCAGTGGGGTACACAGGGCTCAGTATTAGGACCGGTCCTCTTCAATGTCTTTATGAGCTGACATTGCAGAGGGACTGGAAGAAAAGTATGTCTCTTTGCAGATGACACAAAGATCTGCAACAGAGTTGATGCACAAGGTGGGGTGGAAAGGATGAGAAGGGACTTGCAAGGTTAGAGGAATGGTCAAATGTATGGCAGCTTAGATTCAATGCTAAGAAGTGCAGGTAATGCACCTGGGAAACAAAACCCAGGGAAGAGTACACAATGGGAGGTGAGATACTAACAACAACAAAATGGAAAGAGACCTGGGTAGTCATATCAGATGATCTAAAGGTGGGCAAGCAATGTGAGAGGGCAGCAAGGAGGGCTGGGGGATACTGGGATGCATAGGGAGGCATCACCAGTAGAAAACAAGGAGATTATTATCCCTCTGTACAGACAGCTGGTGAGACCACATCTGGAGTACTGCGTGCAGTTCTGGAGACCCAATCTCCGCAAAGACATAGACAGGATGGAAGCTGTCAGAGGAGGGCAAGTAAAATGGTGCAGGGTCTGCACGGAAGACTATGAAGTGAGACTTAAGGAGCTTAATATGTATAGCCTCGAGGAAAGGAGGGAGGGGGACATGATAGAAACTTTCAAGTACCTCGAGGGAATCAACAAAGTCCAAGAGGTAGCATCTTTCAAAAAAGAGGTGTACCAAGAACAAGGGGGCACAATTTGAAGATAGAAGGAGGGCGCTCAGAGGTAATTTAGAAGTATTTTTTCACAGAGAGGGTTGTGGATGCATGGAACAGCCTTCAGAGGAGGTTGTGGAGTCAAAAACAGTGGTGGAATTCAAGTATGCATGGGACAGTCATAAGGCAATTCTAGGGGTAGGAAGAAGTAGGCTGCTGGTTAACTAGGATCTGCAGCACTTATCCATCAGGGTAGGGAAATGGGCAGACTGGGTGGGCCAAGCGGTCCTTATCTGCCATCAAATTCTATGTTTCTATGTTTCTATTAGTGTCAGGTTCTCCATGAAGAAGGAACAAATAAAGCATTAGTATCAGGTTCTCCATGAAGAGTGGGGCAAATAAAGTATTAATATCAGGTTCTCCATGAAGAGTGTGGCAAACAAAGCACCGTATCAGGTGCTCCATGAAGTGGGGCAAATAAAAGGAATATTATAGGGTTTCCCATGAAGAGTGGGGCAAACAGAGCACCAGAATCAGCTGCTCCATGAGGAGGGGCAAATAATGCACTTGTACCAGGGCTCCATGAAGAGTGGGGCAAATAAAGCAACATTATAAGGATTTCCATGAAAGGTGGGGCCAATAAAGCACCAGTAGCAGGTGCTTCATGAAGAATGGGGCAAACAAAGCACCTGTATTAAGAACTCCATAAAGAATGGGGCAAATAACGCACTGATATCAGGTTCTCTATGAAAGTCGGCAAATAAAGCATTAGTGTCAGGTTCTCCATGAAGTGTTGGGCAAATGATGCAACATTATCAGGTTCTCCAGGAAGAATGTGGCAAATAAAGCATTGGTATCAGTTTCTCCATGAAGAGTGGGGCAAATAAAGCACTAGTATCAGTTGCTTCATGAAAAGAGGGGGCAAATAAGCAACAATACAAGGTTTTCCATGAAGAGTGGGGCAAATAATGCACGGGTATCAGGTGCTCCATGAAAGTAAGGCAAATGAAGCATTAGTATCAGGTTCTCCATGATGAGTGGTGCAAATAAATCATTAGTGTCAGATTCTCCATGAAGAAGAGCAAATAAAGCATTAGTATCAGGTTCTCCATGAAGAGTGGGGCAAATAAAGTATTAGTATCAGGTTCTCCATGAAAGTGGGGCAAACAAAGCACTGGTATCAGGTGTTCCATGAAGAGTGGGGCAAATAAAGGAATATTATATGGGTTTCCATGAAGACTGGGGCAAACAGAGCACCAGAATCAGCTGCTCCATGAGGGAGGGGCAAAACACTGGTATCAGATGCTCCATGAAGAGTGGGGCAAATAAAAGCAACATTATAAGGATTTCCATGAAGGTGGGGCAAATAAAGCACCAGTATCAGGGGCTCCATGAAGAGTGGGGCAAATAAAGCACCGGTATCAGATGCTCCGCAGGAGTGTGGCAAATAAAGCACAGATATCAGGTGCTCTATGAAAAGTGGGGCAAACAAAGCACGTAGTATCAGGTTCTCCATGAAGTGTTAAACCAAATCATGCAACATTATCAGGTTCTCCATGAAGAGTGGGGTAAATAAAGCATTAGTATCAGGGTCTGCACATGAAGAATGGGAACGTTAAAAGCACCTGTATCAGGTGCTCCATGAAGAAGTGGGGCACATAAAGCACGATATCTGGTGCTCCATGAAGAGTGGGCAAATAAAGCATTAGTATCAGATTCTCCATGAAGAGTGGGGCAAATAAAGCAGTACAATAAGGTGTTTCATGAAGAGTGGGGCAAATAAAGCTATACTTTCAGAACCTCTATGAAGAGCAGGGCAAATAAAGCATTGGAAGCAGGTGCTCCGTGAGAGTGGGGCAAATAAAGAAACAGTATAAGGTTTCCAAGAAGAGTAGGGGCAAATAAAGCACAGTAGCAGGTGCTCCATGAAGTCTGGGGCAAACAAATTACCAGTATCAGTGTCTCCATGAAGAGTGGGGCAAATAAAGCAACACTATCAGGGTCTCCATGAAGGCGTCAAATAAAGCATTAGTATCAGGTTCTCCATGAAGAGTGGGGCAAGTAAAGCAACACTATCAGGGTCTCCATGAAGAGTGGGTAAATAAAGCACCAGTATCAGGTGCTCTATGAAGAGTGGGGCAAATAAAGCATTAGAATGAGGTTCTCCATGAAGAGTGGGGCAAATAAAGCATCATTATCTGGTTCTTCATGAAGGGTGGGAAATAAGGCATTGGTATCCAGTGTCTCCATGAAAAGTGGGGCAAATAAAGCAACATTATGAGCTTCTCCATGAAGAAGTGTGCCAAATAAAGCATTTGTATCAGTCTCCATAAAGTGGGGCAAATAAAGCACTGCTGTCAGGTGCTCACTGAAAAGTGGAGAAAGTAAGGCAACACAAGAAGTTCCTCCATGAAGAGTTGTGCAAATAAATCATTAGTATCAGGAGTTCTCCATGCAGAAGGGGCAAACAAAGCATTAATATCACGTTCTCCATGAAGACTAGGGCAAACAAACAGCTGGTATCAGGTGCCCCATGAAGTGTGGGCAAATAAAGAGAATATTAAGGTTTTCAGTGAAGAGTGAGGCAAATTAAGCAACATTATCGGGTTTTCCATGAAGTGTGGCAAGTAAAGCACCAGTATCAGGTGCTCTATGAAGAGAGAGCAAATAAAGCATTAGTATCAGGTTCTTCATGAGGAGTGGGGAAAATAAAGCAACATTATTAGGTTCTCCATGAGGAGTTGGACAGATAAAGCATTGGTATCAGGGTCTCCATGAAGAGTGGGGCAAATAAGCAACACTATAAGGGTGATCCGTGAAGAGTGGGGCAAATAAAGCTATAGTGTCAGATTCTCCAGGAACAGTGGAGCAAATAAAGAACTGATATCAGGTTACCCATGAAGAGTGGGAAAATAAAGCATTAGTATAAGATTCTTCATGAAGAAGGGCAAATAAAGCATTAGTATTAGGTTCTCTAATAAGAGTGGGGCAAATAAAGCATTAGGGTGGAGGAAAAGGCATTGGTATCTGTGTCTCCATGAAAGTGGGGCAAATAAAGGAACATTTGAGCTTCTCCATAAAGAGTGGGCCCAATAAAGCATTGCTATCAAAGTATCCATGAAGAGTGGGGCAAATAAAGCACCGGTATCAGGTGCTCATTGAAAATGGGAGAAAATAAGGCAACACAAAAGGTACTCCATGAAGAGTGGTGCAAATAAATCATTAGTATCAGGTTCTCCGTGAGAGAGTGGGGCAAACAAAGCTCTGGTATCAGGTGCTCCATGAGTAAGGGGCAAATAAATGAATATTATAAGGTTTTTCAGTGAAGGGTGGGGCAAATAAAGCACCAGTATAAGGTGCTCCTTGAAGAGGGCATATAAAGCACTGGTATCAGGTACTCCATGAAGAGTGGGGGTAAATAAAGCAACATTATGGGTTTTCCATGAAGAGTGGGAACATAAAACAGCAGTATCAGGTGCTCTATGAAGAGTGGGGCAAATAAAGCATTAGTATCAGGTTCTCTATGAGGAGTGGGGTAAATAAATCAACAATATCAGATTCTCCATGAGGAGTTGGACAGATAAAACACTGGTATGAGGGTCTTCATGAAGAGTTGGGCAAATAAAGCAACACTATAAGGTGATCCATGAAGAGCAGGAAATAAAGCTATAGTATGAGGTTCTCCAGGAACAGTCGGGCAAATAAAGAACCGATATCAGGTTCTCCGTGAAGTGTGGGGTAAAGAAAAATTAGTATCAGGCTCTCCATGGAAGACTGGGCACAAATAAAGCACTGATATCAGGTGCTCCATGAAAAGGGTCAAATAAAGCAACACTACATGGTTCTCCATGAGTAGTGGGGCAAATAAAGCATTATTATCAGGTTCTCCATGAAAAGTGGGGCAAATAAACCATTAGTATCAGGTTCTGCATGAAGAAGGGCAAATAAAGCACCAGTATCAGATGCTCCATGAAGAGGGGCAAAT
Organism: Neoceratodus forsteri; assembly: GCA_016271365.2. NCBI lineage: Eukaryota > Metazoa > Chordata > Ceratodontiformes > Ceratodontidae > Neoceratodus > Neoceratodus forsteri. Next base: position 35,859,119 of record JADMNL010000036.1, on the reverse strand, counting down.
TCAGCACTGATATCAGGTACTCTATGAAGAGTGGGGCAAATAAAGCATTAATATAAGTTCTCGATGAAGACTGGTGCAAATAAATCATTTGTATCAGGTTCTCCATATAGAAGGAGCAAAAAAGCATTAGCATCAGGTTCTCCATGAAGACTGGGCAAATAAATCATTAGTATCAGTGTCTCCATGAATAGTGGGGCAAATAAAGAAACACTGTAAGGTTCTCCATGAAAGTCAGGCAATACATCACGGTATCAGTATCTCCATGAAGAGTGGGGCAAATAAAGCACTGGTATGAGTTGCTTCATGAAAAGGGGAAATAAAGCAACAATGCAAGAGTTTCCAAGAAAGTGGGGCAAATAATGCACGGGTATCAGGTGCTCCATGAAAAGTGTGGCAAATAAAGCATTAGTATCAGGTTCTCCTTGGAGAGTGGTGCAAATGAAGCATTAGTATCAGGTTCTCCATGAAGAGTGGTGCAAATAAATCATTAGTGTCAGGTTCTACATGAAGAAGGAGCAAATAAAGCATTAGTATCAGGTTCTCCATGAAGAGTGGGGCAAATAAAGTATTAGTATCAGGTTCTCCATGAAGAGTGGGACAAACAAAGCACTGGTATCAGGTGCTCCATGTAGAGTGGGGCAAATAAGGGATATTATAAGGGTTTCCATGAAGAGTGGGTCAAATAAAGCACGGTATCAGGTGCTCCATGAAGAAGTGGGCAAAAAGCACGGTATCTGGTGCTCCATGAAGAGTGGGGCAAATAAAGCACGGTATCTGGTGCTCTGAAAAGTGGGGCAAATAAAGATTAGTATCAGGTTCTCCATGAAGTGTTGGGTAAACGATGCAACATTATCAGGTTATCCATGAAGAGTGTGGCAAATAAAGCATTGGTATCAGGGTCTGCAAGAAGAGCAGGGCAATTAAAGCACCTGTACCAGGTGCTCCTTGAAGAAGTGGGGCAAATAAAGCACCAGTAACAGGTGCTCCATGAAGAGTTAGGCAAATAAGGCACTGGTATCATGTGCTCTTTGAAGAGTGGGGCAAATAAAGCATTAGTATCAGGGTTCTCCATGAAGAGTGGGGCAAATAAAAGCAATACAATATGGTGTTTCATGAAGAGTGGGGCAAATAAAGCTATACCTTCAGGTTCTCCATGAAGAGCGGGGCAATTAAAGGAACAATATCTAGTTTTCCATGAAGGTGGGGCAAATAATGCATTGAGTCTCTGTTTATCCAAGAACAGTGGGGCAAATAAAGCACCGGAAGCAGGTGCTCCGTGATGAGTGGGGCAAATAAAGAAACAGAATAAGGTTTCCAAGAAGAGTGGGCAAATAAAGCACCGGTATCAGGTGCTCCATGAAGTCTGGGCAAAGAAATCACCAGTATCAGCGTCTCCCATGAAGAGTGGGGCAAATAAAGCATTAGTATCAGGTTGCCCATGAAGAAGGGCAAATAAAGCAACACTATAAGGGTCTCCATGAAGAGTGGGAAAAATAAAGCTCTGGTATCAGGTGCTCTATGAAGAGTGAGGGCAAATAAAAGCATCATTATCAGGTTCTCCATGAAGGGTGGGAGAATAAGGCATTGGCATCAGTGTCTCCATGAAAATGGAGCAAATAAAGCAATATTATGAGCTTCTCCATGAAAGTGGGCCAAATAAAAGCACGGGTATCAGAGTGCTCATTGAAAAGGGGAAAAGGCAACACAATAAGGTCCTCCATGAAGAGTGATGCAAATAAAGCATTAGTATCAGGTTCTCCATGAAGAAGGGCAAATATAGCATTAACATCAGGTTCTCCATGAATTGTGTGGGAAACAAAGCACTGGTATCGGGTGCCCCATGAAGTGTGGGGTAAATAAAGGAATATTATAAGGTTTTCAGTGAAGAGTGGGGCAAATAAAGCAACATTATCGGGTTTTCCATGAAGAGTGGGGCAAATAAAGCATTAGTATCAGGTTCTCCATGAGGAGTGGGGCCAATAAAAGCAGCATTATCAGGTTCTCCATGAGGAGTTGGACAGATAAAGCATTGGTATCAGGATCTCCATGAAGATTGGGGCAAATAAAGCAACACTATAAGGTGATCCATGAAGAGTGGGTCAAATATAGCTATAGTATCAGGTTATCCATGAACAATGGAGCAAATAAAGAACTGATATCAGGTTCTCTGTGAAGAATGGGGTAAATAAAGCATTAGTATCAGGTTCACCATGAAGAAGGGGCAAATAAAGCATTAGTATCAGGTTCTCCATTAAGAGTGGGGCAAATAAAGCATTAGTATCTGGCTCTCGATGAAGAGTGGGAAACAAAGCACTGGTATCAGGTGCTCCATGAAATGTGGGGCAAATAAAGGAATATTATAAGGTTTCAGTGAAGAGTGGGGCAAATAAAGCACGGTATCAGGTGCTCTATGAAGAGTGGGGCAAACAAAGCATTAGTATCAGCTTCTCCATGAAGAGTGGGACAAATGATGTAACATTATCAAGTTCTCCATGAAGAGTGGGAAAATAAGGCATTGGTATCAGGGTCTGCATGAAGAGTGGGGCAAATAAAGCAGCAGTATCAGGTGCTCTATGAAGGTAGAGGCAAATGAAGCATTAGTATCAGGCTCTCCGTGAAGACTGGGGCAAATAAAGCACCGTATCAGGTGCTCCATGAAGAGTGGGGCAAATAAGCAACATTTTAAGGTTTTCCATGAAAAGTGGGGCAAATAAAGCACGGTACCAGGTGCTCTATGAAGAGTGGGGCAAATAAAGCATTAGTATCAGGTTCTCCATGAAGAGTGGGGCAAATAAAGCATTAGTGTCAGGTTCTCCATGAAGAGTGGGGCAAATTAAGCATTGGTATCAGTGTCTCCATGAAGAGAGGACAAATAAAGATTGGTATCAGTTTCTCCATGAAGTGTGGGGCAAATAAAGCACTATCAGGTGCTCCATGAAAGAGGGCAAATAAAGCAACCTAAAAGGCCTCCATGAACTGGGGCAAATAAAGCACGGGTATCAGGTGCTCCATGAAAAGTGGGGCAAATAAAGCATTAGTATCAGGTTCTCCGTGAAGAGTGGGGCAAATAAAGGATTAGTATCAGGTTCTCCATGAAGAGTGGGGCAAATAAAGCATTAGTATCAGGTTCTCCATGAAGAGTGGGGCAAATAAAGCACTGGTAGCAGGTGCTCCATGATGGCCGGGGCAAATAAAGAAACATTATAAGGTTTCTAAGAAGAGTGGAGCAAATAAAGCACCTTTATAAGGTGGTCCATGAAGTCTGGGGCAAATAAATCACCAGTATTAGGGTCTCCATGAGAGTGGGGCAAATAGAGCATTAAGTAGGGTCTCCATGAAGAGTGGGAGCAAATAAAACATTAGTATCACGTTCTCCATGAAGAGTGGGTCAAATAAAGCATTAGTGTCAGGTTCTCCATGAAGAGTGGGGCAAATTAAGCATTGGTATCAGTGTCTCCATGAAGAGAGGGCAAATAAAGGATTGGTATCAGTTTCTCCATGAAGTGTGGGGCAAATAAAGCACTGTATCAGGTGCTCCATGAAAAGTGGGGCAAATAAAGCATTAGTATCAGGTTCTCCATGGAAAAGTAGGGGCAAATAAAGGATTAGTATCAAGGTTCTCCATGAAGAGTGGGGCAAATAAAGCATTAGTATCAGGTTCTCCATGAAGAGTGGGGCAAATAAAGCACCCGGTAGCAGGTGGTCCATGAAGTCTGGGACAAATAAATCACCAGTATTATGGTCTCAATGAAGAGTGGGGCAAGTAAAGCAACACTATCAGGGTTTCCATGAAGAGTGGGGCAAATAAAGCACCGGTATCAGGTGCTCTATGAATAGTGGGGCAAATAAAGCAATACTATGAGGTTTCCATGAGGAGTGGGGTAAATAAAGCATCATTATCAGGTATTCAATGAAGGAAGGGAAATAAGGCATTGGTATCAGTGTCTCCTTGTAAAGTGGGGCAAATAAAAGCAACATTATCGGGTTTTCCATGAAGAGTGGGGCAAATAAAGCACCAGTATCAGGTGCTCTATGAAGAGTGGGGCAAATAAAGCATTAGTATCTGGTTCTCCATGAGGAGTGGGGCAAATAAAGCAGCATTATCAGGTTCTACATGAGGAGTTGGACAGATAAAGCATTGGTATCAGGGTCTCCATGAAGAGTGGGGCAAATAAAGCAACACTATAAGGTGATCCATGAAGAGTGGGGCAATTGAGCATTAGTATCCAGCTCTCGATGAAGAGTGGGGAAAACAAAAGCACTGGTATCAGGTGCTCCATGAGTGTGGGGCAAATAAAGGAATATTATAAGGTTTTTCAGTGAAGAGTGGGGCAAACAAAGCACCAGTATCAGGTGCTCCATGAAGAGGGGCAAATAAAGCACTGGTATCAGGTGCTCCAGAAAAAGGGCAAATAAAGTAACACTATATGGTTCTCCATGAGAGTGGGGCAAATAAAGCATTAGTATCAGGTTCTCCTTGAAGAGTGTAGGCAAATAAAACATTATTATCAGGTTCTCCGCGAAGAGTGGGGCAAATAAACCATTAGTATCAGGTTCTGCATGAGAAAGGAGCAAATAAAGCACCAGTATCTGGTGCTCCATGAAGGGGCAAATTAAGCACTGGTATCAGGTGCTCTCTAGAGTGGGGCAAATAAAGCATTAATATCAGGTTCTCCATGAAGAGTCGGCAAATAAATCATTACTATCAGGTTCTCCATGAAGGAGCAAATAATGCTTTAGTATCAGGTTCTCCATGAAGAGTGGGGCAAATAAAGCATTAGTATCAGGTGCTCCATGAAAAGTTGGCCAAATAAAGCATTAGTATCTGGTTCTCCTTGAAGAGTGGGACAAATAAAGCACTGGTATCAGTTGCTTCATGAAAGGGGGCAAATAAAGCAGCAATACAAGGTTTTCCATGAAGAGTGGGGCAAATAATGCATGGGTATCAGGTGCTCCATGAAAAGTGAGGAAGTAAAAGCATTAGTATCAGGTTCTCCTTGAAGAGTAGTGCAAATAAATCATTAGTATCAGATTCTCCATGAAGAAGGAGCAAATAAGGCATTAGTATGAGGTTCTCCATAATGAAGGAGCAAATAAAGCATTAGTATTAGGTTCTCCATGAAAAGTGGGGCAAATAAAGCATTAGTATCTGGCTCTCCATGAAGAGTGGGACAAACAAAGCACTAGTATCAGGTAGCCATGAAGAGTTGGGCAAATAAAGGAATATTATAAGGGTTTCCATGAAGAGTGGGGCAAATAGAGCACCAGAATCAGCTGACTTCATGAGGAGGGGCAAATAAAGCTCTGGTATCAGGTGCTCCATGAAGAGTGGGGCAAACAAAACACCGGTATCAGGTGCTCCATGAAGTAAGGGAAATAAACACTGGTATCAGGTGCTCTATGAAGAGTGGGAAACAAAGCATTAGTGTCGGCTTCTCCATGAAGAGTGGGGCAAATAAACATTTGTATCAGGGTCTGCATGAAGAGGGCAAAAGCACCGGTAACAGGTGCTCCTTGAAGAAATAGGCAAATAAAACACTGGTATCATGTGCTCTATGAAGAATGGGCAAACAAGCATTATTATCAGGCTCTCCATGAAGACTGGGGCAAATACAGCACTGGTTTCAGGTGCTCCATGAAGAGTGGGGCAAATAAAGCAACATTTTAAGGTTTTCCATGAAAAGTGGGGCAAATAAAGCACCGGTATCAGGTGCTCCATGGAAAGGAGGCAAATAGAGCAACACAATATGGTTCTTCTTGAAGAGTAGGGCAAATAAAGCATTAGTATCAGGTTCTCCCATGAAGAGTTGGGCAAATAAACATTAGTATCTGTCACCATGAAGAGTGGGGCAAATAAAGCAACATTATCAGGTTCTCCATCAAGAGTGTGGCAAATAAAGCATTGGTATCAGTTTCTCCATGAAGAGTGGGGCAAATAAAAACTTACTAGTATCAGTTGCTTCATGAAAAGGAGCAAATAAAGCAACAATACAAGGTCTTCCATGAAGAGTGGGGCAAATAATGCAGGTATCAGGTACTCCATGAAAAGTGGGGCAAATAAAACAGTAGTATCAGGTTCTGCTTGAAGAGTGGAAATGAAGCATTAGTATTAGGTTCTCCATGAAGAGTGGTGCAAATAAATCATTAGTATCAGGTTCTCCATGAAGAGTGAGGCAAATAAAGCATTAGTATCAGGCTCTCCATGAAATGAGGCAAAACAAAAGCACCGGTATCAGGTGCGCCATGAAAATTGGGCAAATAAAGAATATTATAAGGGTTTACATGAAGCGTGGGGCAAATAGAGCACCAGTATCAGCTGCTCCATGAGGAGGGGCAAATAAAGCACTGATATCAGGTGCTCCGTGAAGAATGGGGCAAATAAGCAACTTTATAAGGTTTTCCATGAAGAGTGGGGCAAATAAAGCACACCGGTATCAGCTGCTCCATGAAAGTGGGGCAAATAAAAGCACTGGTATCAGGTGCTCTATGAAGAGTAGGGCAAACAAAGCATTAGTATCAGCTTCTCCATGAAGAGTGGGGCAAATGATGCAACGCTTATCAGGTTCTCCATGTAGAGAGAGGGCAAATAAAACATTGAGTATCAGGGTCTGCATTAAAAAGTGGGGCAATTAAAGCACTGGTATCAGGTGCTCCTTGTAGAGTGGAGCAATAAGCACCAGTATCAGGTGTGCTCCATGAAAGTGGGGCAAATAAGCACTGGTATCAGATGCTCTATGAAGAGTGGGGCAAATAAAGCATTAGTATCAGGCTCTCGGTGAAGACTTGGGCAAATAAAGCACCGGTATCAGGTGCTCCATGAAGAATGGGGCAAATAAAGCAACATTTTATTTGTTATTTATTTATTTAAGGGATTTACCAGATAAGCATTCTGAGCGGGGACCTCTCGTTTCAGATCGACCTGGGGTTACATAGGTCAGACAATAGATACAGTAAAACACAGTACATCAGTGTTACATAGGTCTAGAGATAGCTAACAGTAGTCATAGTTAAAGTGCACAGCGGTAGACAACTGACTGCGGTTCAAAGGCAATTATTATATTTGGCAACTAAATCTTGGGTGGCAATTACAAGCATCAGAGTAGTAGGACCTCAGGAGTGGTTTTAGAGCCCAGTGGGAGTCTGAGTGCCTGATGTCTGCAGGTAGCTCATTCCATAGTTTTGGCAGGCGATGCATGAAGGCCATTTGGCCCATAGAGGTCGCATGAAAGGTACATGGAGCTTTTCAGATCAGAAGCTCTGATGGGGTAGACATGGGGTGGTTAGGTTGATAGAGCACTGCTGAGGGTAGAGGGGAGGTGATTTGACCAGTACTTGTAGATAAGATTAGTACAATGTTGTTACGCGAGACTCTAAAGATGGGAAGGCGGGGGGCGCTGTACAGGTCGCAGTGATGGGTGGAGGAGGGCAGTCAAGTGCGTAATGACAGAGCAGAGTGATGAGGGGTCCAATCTAGCCAAGGTAGATGGGGCACACGCTGTGAACCACGTTCCCATAGTCAAAGATGGGAGGATCATTTTGAGGACTAGCTCCGTCTAACAGAGGTGGGAAGGGAGCCTTTGTGCTGGTACAGTGCTCCCAACCTAGGGTGAAGTTTTCTCTGCAGTGATTCGATGTGGTCATGAAAATTGAGGTGTTGATCTAGCCATACCCCTAGGTACCTGAAGGAGGTACGAGAATCTAGGTTTGAGCCATCCAGGGTGTGGAAGGCGAGAGGTGCTGGAGCAGGATAACCTGGGATGGGTGCTGAAGGTTATGGAGATGGTTTTCTTGGCATTTAGGATAAACTGGTTGGACCTGAGCCAAGTTTGTACAACATCGAAATCCCGTTGAAGAGATGCAATGTGTCATCGGTAGAGGGGTCAGAGGTGTACAGTACTGTATCATCCGCATACATTTGTAGCGCTGAGTTAGAGCAGACTTGAGGCAGATCATTTAAGAACATACAGAAAAGTAGGGGCCCAGGACAGAACCTGGGGACCCCCATGTTCACTGGTAGCTGGGAGGAGATGTGAGAGCCAATTTTTACAGCCTGCACTCTGCCTGACAGATAGGCTTTGAACCAGTTAGAGGTGGGTTGGGAGAGGCCTACTTGTTGCAATTTTGAGAGAAGTTTAGAGTGGGACACGGTATCAAAGGCTTTGGCCAGGTCAATAAAAATAGCAGAGGTGACAAGGCCTTTGGCCATGCCAAAGGAGATATCGTTAGTGAGCCTTAGCAAGGCTGTGATGGTGAAGTGATTTTGCAAAAACCGACTGGAATGGAGTGAAGAAAGAGGTGGAGTCAGGAACTGTGTTAGTTGGTGAGTGAGCTGCTCTTGCAGCTTGGCCAGAAGCCGTGTAGAAGGAGATAGGTCGGTAGTTTCCGGTTCAGATGGGTGGCCTTTAGGTAGGGGATGATTACAGCTTCCTTCAAGGCAGCTGGAATTTTCGCCATAGCGAAGGAGGAGGTTTAGTAGGTCGGCAAGGGGAGGCTATTGCAGGGGCAGATAGGAAGAGGTTTGGTGTCCAGGCCTTGTGGGCACTTGCCTTTGTTTGGGTCGAGGGAGCATAGAGCAGCGAAACTTCTGCAGGGAGACTGGCGAAAGGAGAGATGGGCGTGTAGCGAGGGGCCGGTATGTGGGTGGTGGTTGGCGGCTCGCAAGGGCTATGGGTTGTCTAGGAGAGATTTGGCGCTTGCAGTGAAGAAGGAGTTGAGCGGATGCAACCGCTGGGGTTGATATGATGTTGCCCTGAAGGTTTAGGGTGGGAGGGGTGTCTGGGCAGGGGAGAACAAGGCTTTGACGTTTCCAGAATTTGGAGGATGGCTAAGATTTTTGGTGAGGGCGTCATGAAATAGTAGTTTTGCCTGTCTTATGACTTTTGTGCAATTGTTTCGGAGGGTGCGGTAGTGTTGCAGAGATGTAGGGATTGAAGTCTCCTGTGATTTTTCCAGGCCTGATCCTAGCTAGGCATTTGCCAATTATGTCTGCAGATATCCAAGGAGGTGGAAATCCCTGACTCTTTTCTTTCTTAGGGGCATGATAGTCCCATATGGTGAGGAACTGCTTTCTGAACCTATCAAAAACATGGTCGATTGAGGACGCTAGATTGATAAAGGACCAGTCAGCAAGCACGATATCATTTAGAGTGATTGGAGACAAAGGATTGTAGGCTCTGGTAAGGATCAGCCTAGGAGGGAGGTGGTTAGTTGGTCTGTGCACTTTCTAGACATGTAGATCATGTGCTGATCACTCAAGGAGTCTGGGAGGATGCCAGCCCTGATTAATCTGTGTGGGTGGGAGGTGAGATCCCAGTCCAGGAGGGAGTGGTTGCTTGTTGCGGGAATGAAAGCGTGGGCTGTTCAATTAGTTGGGAGAGGTTAAGGGCTTTGACACTGCTGAGTATTTTCGTGCATGCAGGTGCAAGCCAGTTATGATTTGTGTCACCTAGGATGTGGAGTTCACTTGTGGCAGTCAGAGTTTTTAGGGCAGCTAGATGATTGATGATGGTATCACCAGGAGTAGCCGGGTGGAGTAGATGCCAGCAATGTATACCGGGAGGAGTGTGGCAGCAGGAGTTTAATCATCTTAGTTTCAATCTGGGGAGATGGGCTACTGATTTGGACAGGTGTGAAATTAAGGCTGGTTGACATATACATGGCTATGCCTCCGCCTTTTTAGGACCTAGGCGGTCCTGCCTGATTGCAGTATACCCAGGGATGGCTATTAGAGGCATCCGTATGATGAGGGTTGAGCCAAGTCTCAGATTTTAAGGTTTTCCATGAAAAGTGGGGAAAATAAAGCACCGGTATCAGAAGCTCCATGGAAAGGAGGCAAATACAGCAACACTATAAGGTTCTCCTTGAAGAGCGGGCAAATAAAGCATTAGTATCAGATTCTCCTGCAGAGTGGGGCAAATAAAGCATTAGTATCACGTTCTCCATAAATAGTGGGTCAAATAAAACATTAGTATCAGGTTCTCCATGAAGAGTGGGCAAATAAATGATTAGTATCAGTGTCTTCATGAAAAAGTGGGGCAAATAAAGATTGGTATCAGGTTCTCTATGAAAGAGTGTGGCAAATAAAGCAATAGTATCAGGTTCTCCATGAAGATGTGGGCAAATAAAGCATTGGTATCAGTGTCTCCATGAAGAGTGGGCAAATAAAGCATTAGTATCAGGTTCTCCATGAAGAGTGGGGCAAATAAAGCACTAGTATCAGGTGCTCCATGAGAAAAAGGGGGCAAATAAAGCATTAGTATCAGGTTCTCCGTGAAGAGTGGGGCAAATAAAACATTAGTATCAGGTTCTCCATGAAGAATGGGGCAAATAAAGCACCCGATAGCAGGTGCTCCATGATTATAAAGGGGCAAATAAAGAAACATTATAAGGTTTCTAAGAAGAGTGGGGCAAATAAAGCACCGGTATAAGGTGCTCCAGGATGTCTGGGGCAAATAAATCACCAGTATTAGGGTCTCCATGGAGGGTGGGGCAAATAAAGCATTAGTATCAGGTTCCCCATGAAGAGTGGGCAAATAAAAGCAACACTATCAAGGTCTCCTTGAAGAGTCGTCAAATAAAGCATTAGTTTCAGGGTCTCCATGAAGGTGGGGCAAGTAAAGCAACACTATCAGGGTCTCCATGAAGAGTGGGGCAAATAAACACCCGGTATCAGGTGCTCTATGAAGAGTGGGGCAAATAAAGCAATAGTATGAGGTTCTCCATGAAGAGGGGGGTAAATAAAGCATCATTATCAGGTTTTCCATGAAGGGAGCGGGAAATAAGGCATTGTCATCAGTGTCTCCTTGAAAAGTGGGGCAAATAAAGCAACATTTTGAGCTTCTCCATGAAGAGTGGGCCAAATAAAGCATTGGTATCAGAGTCTCCATGATGAGTGCAGCAAATAAAGCACCAGTATCACATGCTCACTGAAAAGGGGAGAAACTAAGGCAACACAATGGGGACGTCCATGAAGAGTGGTGCAAACAAATTGTTAGTATCAGGTTCTCCATAAAGAAGGGGCAAATAAAGCATTAGCATCAGCTTCTCCATGAAAGTGGGGCAAATAAAGCATTAGTATCAGGTTCTCCATGAAGAGTGGGGCAAATAAACCATTAGTATCACGTTCTCCATGAAGAGTGGGTCAAATAAAGCATTAGTATCAGGTTCTGCATGAAGAGTGGGGCAAATAAAGCATTGGTATCAGTGTCTCCATGAAAAGTGTGGCAAATAAAGGATTGGTATCAGGTTCTCTATGAAGAGTGGGGCAAATAAAGCATTAGTATCAGGTTCTCCATGAAGAGTGGGGCAAATAAAGCAGTGGAATCATGTGCTCCATGAAAAGGGGGAAATAAGGCAACCCTACAAGGGTCTCCATGAAGAGTGGGGCAAATAAAAGCACGGTTATCAGGTGCTCCATGAAAAGTGGTGCAAATAAAGCATTAGTCTCAGGTTCTCCATGAAGATTGGGGCAAATAAAGCATTAGTATCAGGTTCTCCATGAAGAGTGGGGCAAATAAAGCATCGGTAGTAGGTGCTCCATGATGAGAGGGGCAAATAAAGAAATATTATAAGGTTTCTAAGAAGAGTGGGGCAAATTAAGCACCGTATAGGTGCTCCATGAAGAGTGGGGCAAATAAAGCACCAGTATCAGGTTCTCCATGAAGAGTGGGCAAATAAAGCAACACTATCAGTGTCTCCATGAAGAGTGCGTCAAAGCATTAGTACCAGGGTCTACAATGAAGAGTGGGGCAAGTAAAGCAACACTATCAGGGTCTCCATGAAGAAGTGGGACAAATAAAGCCCCGGTATCAGGTGCTCTATAAAGAGTGGGGCAAATAAAGCAATAGTATGAGGTTCTCCATGAAGAGTGGGGTAAATAAAGCATCATTATCAGGTTTTCCATGAAGGAGGGGAAATTAGGCATTGGTATCAGTGTCTCCTTGAAAAGTGGGAAAATAAATCAACATTTAGAGCTTCTCCATGAAGAATGGGCCAAATAAAGCACTGGTATCAGAGTCTCCATGAAGAGTGCACAAATAAAGCACAGGTATCACATGCTCATTGAAAGGGGAGAAACTAAGGCAACACAATAAGGTCGTCCATGAAGAGTAGTGTAGACAAATTGTTAGTATCAGGTTCTCCATGAAAAGGGGCAAATAAAGCATTAGTATCAGGTTCTCCATGAAGAATGGGGCAAATAAAGCATTAGTATCAGGCTCTCGGTGAAGACTTGGGCAAATAAAGCACTGGTATCAGGTGCTCCAAGAAGAGTAGGGTAAATAAAGCAACATTATAAGGTTTTCCATGGAAAAGTGGGGCAAATAAAGCACGGTATCAGGTGCTCTATGAAGAGTGGGGCAAACAAAGCATTAGTATCAGTTACTCCATGAAGAGTGGGGAAAATGATGTAACGTTATCAAGTTCTCCATGAAGAGTGGGGAAAATAAGGCATTGAGTCAGGGTCTGCATGAGGAGCGAGGCAATTAAAAGCACCGGTATCAGGTGCTCCTTGAAGAGTGGGTTCAAATAAAGCACGGTATCACGTGCTCCATGAAGAGTGGGGCAAATAAAGCACAGTATCAGGTGCTCTATGAAGAGTGGGGCAAATAAAGCATTAGTATCAGGCTCTCGTGAAGACCGGGGCAAATAAAGCACCGATATCAGGTGCTCCCATGAAAAGTGGGGCAAATAAAGCAACATTTTAAGGTTTTCCATGAAATCTGGGCAAATAAAGCACCGGCATCAGGTGCCCTATGAAGAGTGGGGCAAATAAAGCAATAGTATGAGGTTCTCCATGAAGAGTGGGGTAAATAAAGCATCATTATCAGGTTTTCCATGAAGGGAGGGAAATAAGGCATTGGTATCAGTGTCTTCTTGAAAAATGGGAAAATAAAGCAACATTTTGAGCTTCTCCATGAAGAGTGGGCCAAATAAAGCACTGGTATCAGAGTCTCCATGAAGAGTGCAGCAAATAAAGCACTGGTATCACATGCTTATTGAAAGGGAGAAACTAAGGCAACACAATAAGGTAGTCCATGAAGAGTGGTGTAAACAAATTGTTAGTATCAGGTTCTCCATGAAAAGGGCAAATAAAGCATTAGTATCAGGTTCTCCATGAAGAGTAGGGCAAATAAAGCATTAATATCAGGCTCTTGGTGAAGACTTGGGCAAATAAAACACTGGTATCAGGTGCTCCATGAAGAGTAGGGTAAATAAAGCAACATTACAAGGTTTTCCATAAAGAGTGGGGCAAATAAAGCACGGTATCAGATGCTCTATGAAGAGTGGTGAAAATGATGTAACGTTATCAAGTTCTCCATGAAGAGTGGGGAAAATAAGGCATTGAGTCAGGGTCTGCATGAAGGTGAGCAATTAAAGCACGGTATCAGGTGCTCCTTGAAGGGTGGGTTCAAATAAAGCACCAGTATCAGGTGCTCTATGAAAGTGGGACAAATAAAGCATTAGTATCAGGCTCTCCATGAAGACCGGGCAAATAAAGCACCCGGTATCAGGTGCTCCATGAAGAGTGGGGCAAATAAAGCAACATTTTAAGGTTGTCCATGAAAAGTGGGGCAATAAAGCACTGGTATCAGGTGCCCTATGAAGAGTGGGGCAAAAAGCATTAGTATCACGTTCTCCATGAAGAGTGGGGTAAATTAAGCATTGGTATCAGTGTCTCCATGAAGAGAGGAGCAAATAGAGGATTGGTATCAGTTTCTCCATGAAGTGTGGGGCAAATAAAGCACTGGTATCAGGTGCTCCATGAAAGAGGGGCAAATAAAGCAACCCTACAAGGGTCTCCATGAAGAGTGGGGCAAATAAAGCAGGTATCGGGTGCTCCATGAAAAGTGGGGCAAATAAAGCATTAGTATCAGGCTCACCATGAAGAGTGGGGCAAATAAAGCATTAGTATCAGGTTCTCCATGAAGAGTAGGGCAAATAAAGCACGGTAGCAGGTGCTCCATGGAAAGGAGGCAAATAGAGCAACACAATATGGTTCTTCTTGAAGAGTGGGGCAAATAAAGTATTAGTATCAGGTTCTCCATGAAGAGTTGGGCAAATAAACATTAGTATCTGTCACCATGAAGAGTGGGGCAAAAAAGCAACATTATCAGGTTCTCCATCAAGAGTGTGGCAAATAAAGCATTGGTATCAGTTTCTTCATAAAGAGTGGGGCAAATAAAGCACTGGTATCAGTTGCTTCATGAAAAGGAGTGCAAATAAAGCAACAATACAGGGTTTTCCATGAAGAGTGGGGCAAATAATGCACGGGTATCAGGTACTCCATGAAAAGTGGGGCAAATAAAGCATTAGTATCAGGTTCTGCTTGAGGAGTGGGGCAAATGAAGCATTAGTATCAGGTTCTCCATGAAGAGTGGGGCAAATAAATCATTAGTATCAGGTTCTCCATGAAGAAGGAGCAAATAAAGCATTAGTATCAGGTTCTCCATGAAGAGTGGGGCAAATAAAGCAACATTATCAGGTTCTTCATGAGGAGTTGGACAGATAAAGCATTGGTATCAGGATCTCCGTGAAGATTGGGGCAAATAAAGCAACACTATAATGTGATCCATGAAGAGCAGGGCAAATAAAGCTATAGTATGAGGTTCTCCATGAGCGTGGGGCAAGCAAAGCACGGTATGAGGTGTTCCATGAATAGTGTCAGTATCAGTATCAGTGGCTTAGTAGGTAGCACACTCACCCTGAGGCCGGAGATCAGAGGGCTGTGGGTTCAGTTCCACATCTGGCACTTGGGTTAATATCCCAGTACTGACACCTGCAGTGCAGCATGAGAGGGTGCTGCACTTCTGAGGTGCCATCTTTCAGATGAGACGTTAAACCGAGGTCCCATCTGCCTGGATTGTGGTAGTTCAGGTGGATGTTAAAGATCCCATGGCACTTATCGAAAGAGTAGGGGAATTTTTATTGATACACATAAAACAAAAAGGTATTACAGCATACATCACAAAACACAAAGAAAAGAATCAAAAATCAAAAGTAAGTATTACATCAATACAATCACCTCAAGCATCACGAACCCCCCACACTAAAAAGTACGGGAATTTTTTTACAACAACAAATCAAAAGGAATACAAACAGTGATAAGTCACACAAAATAATAAACAAATCATAAAGAAACAAACTCAAAGTATAACAATCATACATCATCCTAGAAATGGAAAGGAAACAGGAATAAACATACCCCTCACTAAAAGAGTTGGAAATTTTTTTTTTCACAACACCACATTTCAACAAGAAAAATGGCATTACCACACAAAAAGCAAAGTACAAATCATAATAAAAGGCAAAGAAGCAATCAAGCTATACAGAAGCAAAAATAAAAATCCAAGACTGTCTATGTAGAGATATCATAGGACATATATTTATACAGAAAAACAGTGAAGGCATACCAGGTTCTGCAGAGAAGGGCTTCCTCACAGCACAAGGAAACCATCATAACCTAATACAGGGCTTGGGCAGACACAAGGTCCTCACCCTGTATCTAACCAGGTCATCTTCCTCCACCATAATTTGAACAATTCAGGATGCACCTTTCCTGCTCCTGCCCTCTCCAAGTAAACACAGCTGTGCATATGTTGTGAACTATCTGAGATTCAGAAAGTAACTTCTGTCAAAGAGTAAGAGAGCATGTAGCTTGCCATAACTGAAAACTGATATGGCCCATCACAAGGCGCAATGTAATTGCATTATACACAATCCAGGAGCTCGGTAGAACCCCGTCCACCCACACGCCAGGTGAGAGAACCTGAAAGGGATTCAAAGGCCATGTATCGTGAAAATAAGACCAAAATGAAACAGTAAAGGACACTCTACAAAAATGCTCCATCGTTTCAACAACTCCCAAACAGGTCTCCTCCCTAGGGCAATATCGTTCAGTCAATTCTTTATATTTCCTGTTTCCTTTCACTCCTAATTTCCTATGTAAACAGAGCCATAAAAATCCCACATATTGCTAGGCACCCTCTTACTCACTAAGAACTGTAATTTAGCACGTTGTTCAGCAGGAGGCCTAACATGAAACCAGGGTCAGAGAAAAAGAAATCATGTAATAGGAAAAATAAAATTGTTGAAGTGTCTGAGAAAGTAAGCGGCGAACAACACGCCACGCCTTAATTTCTGAAACATCACGCAAAAATGACTGGACAAGGCACCCACCCTAACCTGACGAGCAAGAAAGGAGTCCATTCCCCACTGTGACAAGATAAAGTCAACACCATCTGCCACCCATGGAGACAAATCATAGTCTGCCCTTAAGGAAGGGCACTAAGTTGTAAAAAGAAAAATACTCTGAAAAAAACACTACGGGATTAACCATCCTAACCCTCCTTCACTAAGAGGTAAATACGTAATACCCTTTTTAGGAGTTTAGCCTACTACCCCATAAACACAGAAAAAAACCATAAAGAGAAGCCTCCATAGAGATGGGGGGAAAACGCGCAATAAATAAAAAGTATGGCAACAAAAAGACTTAATCAAATAAATACGCTAGCTTTGGACATACAGCCCTTATTCCATAGCTGAACCCTACTACGAGCTGCTAACAGTTGTTGATCCCAATTATACCTGTGGTCATCTAGACCTCCAAAGTAAATACCAGAATTTTCTATAGCCAGATACAATAGGCAAAGCCCAAACCAAGGACACATCAACCATCATACCCCAAGGGTAGAATCCCACTTTTGAGCCAATTAATTGAGGACCCAGTCAAATCAGAAAAGACACTCAACAACTCCCTTGCCGCCATAGCAGAAGCCTTATCCGCTAAAACTAAAATCAGATCATTAGCATACACTAAAGTAACTATCTCAGGATCACTACAGCCAATTGATAATCCAACAATGTCATCGGTACTGTGTAAGGCATGTAAGAGGGGATCTAAAGAAAGCACATAAAGCAAGGGACTCAATGGACACCCTGCCGAACCCTCTATGGACCTCAATTTCCCTACCCACCCAGCCATTCACACAGGGGATCAAAGTAATGCCCCTATAGCACATTTGTAGCCATCCTATGAATTGGGTAGGGAATCCGACCTTGACAGACATTCCCAGAGATAAATATATTCTACCTGATCAAAAGCTTTGGACTGATCCAGGCAAACCAAATGTCCAAATAATTCTCCAGCCTTGCCTTTAGAGACCAATTCTCTAGTAAGATCAGTGCATCCTGAACCCTTCTGAGAGGAGCCCCACTAAACTGCGTCGGATGCAAAAGGGTACCCATAACCTTCCTTAACCTCAGACATAAAATCTTCATCAGAATCTTATAATCTGAGTTCAATAATGACAAAGGTCTCCAATTACCCAAATCCCCACAATCACCCTTATCTTTATACAGAGGAGTAGCACACCTTGCATCATGCTATGAGGAGTACCCAGACTGCAGCCCAGTATTCAGGACCAAACAGAAATCGACTCCCAAAACCTCCCATAAGAGTTTATAAACCTCATGAGGCAACCCATCATACCCAGGTGTAACTCCCAATCATAAAGACCAAATTGCTGACCTCAGTTCCTCCACTGTGATAGGTTGCACCAATTCAAGCCAGTCAGCTAAGGACAAGGCCGGAACCGATCTACCAGCTGAACCAATCACAGATAGCGGCTTTGTAAAGCATCCTGCTCTGAAATGACGTAGAAACATAGGCATGAATTTCCTCCAAAATATCATCATTGGTAGAAACTTGCCCACCCCTGGGGTGTTCAGATACACCTATACTTCTTAAATGTCTGAGTGATGTCAAGTACTCAAAAGGCAAAGTATCTTTTCCTGCCACAAAGTCTAAATTTGTGTTTCATTTCCATATCACGTAAAACCTGAGACTGAGCCTTAGCCAATTCCAGTTTCAAACTTGCAATCTGCTGCTGACAGTTGAGGCCAAGAATCCATCTATTAGTGGATAAAAATGAAGCCATTCCCTAAGATACCATAACTCAGTATGTGATAATTATCCATTTAAATGACCCACAGTCTTAAAATAAACCGAACTTCCCATTTAGTGTCCTCCCACCAAACATTTAAATCATCATATCAAACAACGACTTCCTGGCCAACAAAAGAGCTTAACCACCCATTACACAAGGGATATGCAACAATTCAGAATTCAATTTCAGATACCCGCCTCTCCGAGCTGCAGGAACATCAGCCAAGGTCAGTCTCAGTAATCTGTGATCAGAGGAAGCAACATCCTGCAAAGATCTAGATTGAACAGTAACCACAGAAGTGAGAAAAAGAAATCAATCCTGGAAGCCCTTGGTCCACAGAAATAAGTGTCCCCAGACCCTCCAGTAGAGGGTCCAAAAGCATCGACCAAACCAGCATCTGAGATGAGTTTCAACAAACTAGTCTCATCACAATACACCTTTTCATTGTCCCTGAAGCCACTTGTAAAGGCAAGGAACAGTTAAAATCCCCAAAATAATGTAATAAGGAGAGCATAAAAGGGATAAAGTGAATTAAACAAAGCAACCCGGTCAAACTTAGATTGTGGAGCATACACAGAAATTAACCTCAGGTATAAGGAACCCAATTTAACATTGAGAACCAAGGCCCTACCAGCCAGAACTTCTATCTGATGTAGCACAGTGACATGATAATGAAAAAACATATTCCAACCCCACTACATAAGTCAGCACCCAAAGACCAAAACAGTCCCCCAAATCCAACCTGCAGAGGCAGCCTCCACCTCTTCAAGGGAATGCAAGCGAACATCCTGCAGAAAATGCAATCTAGATTTTCAGACAGAAAATGTGAATAAGTTCTCGTCGCTTTTCTGGAGTCTTAATACTGTTCACATTTAAGGATGCCACCCGAGGTGGAAGGAACAAGGAGCCCAGCAAGGGAACATTCACTTCACCTTACTAGATGCCCTTGTGATCCTACCATCTACCATCAGGTGGTCTAGGGCCCACCTGGTCAACCACAGGTTCAGTAGATTCTAACCCAGGTAAAGTAGAGAGGCCCAGATCCGCTAGGATCATCCACTGACACTCTTCCAAAACAGAAAACATATTCGGGTCAGCCATAGAAACAACAGGAGCAGGTGCAGCTAGTTTCTTTCTTTCCTAGTTTCCCTCCCTTTGGCAGATTCCACTTTTTCTCGCTAACCACCACAAACCCTGCATCCGGAGTCTCTAAATCTGGCAACACAGGGACGATGCTCCCACCTTCCCTGATCCACCCTAAAGCCCACTACAGCTCCCACATCAGGCAGAACCATGGTAGTCAACTGGGAATCAGCTGATTCTAACAAACCAGAGTCAGCCAAGGGGACAACCCATCAATATCAGGGCCCCTCCCTCCCTTAGTAGGAATACCGGTCTAACTGCCTCCCGGATGTAATGATCTTGTGCCCATAATCAGAGTCAGCCAAGGGAGAACAACCCCATCAATATCAGGCCCCTCCCTCCTTAGTAGGGAATACCGGGTCTAACTGCCTCCCGGATGTAATGATCTTGTACCCCATAATCTGCATCAGCAGTATTTTTGGCAGCTAAGGGACAGGTTTCAAATGTGTGACCCACCTCACGCATAAGGATTGCATTTTGAGGTTTGAAAACAATGGGCACTTGGATGACCCATCTCTCCACAGTAAGAACATTTAAGGACAGTGCAGGAGGTACTAATGTGGGTTCAAGACCCACACTTAAAGCAAACCCTAGGCTGCCCAGGATAAAAAAGAAACCCCTTATCTCCCCAGAAAGAAGCAATTAGGCAGATGAATTAAGCCAGAATCTGTGCAATGAAGTTTTACCCTGAATTTTCAACCCCATTCCAAAACCCTCTTCATCCAGAATAGGGACTGGATTCCCTGAATATCACAAGATTTAGACAGCCATTTAACAATATCAACAATATTCACCCTTCATTCAGAAACATGATTGTGATGATCCTATAGGAATGCTGAGACAAAGGTAATACAATAAAGTCAGACCACAGTGGGTTAGTCTTCAAATTCAGATATCGACTCTAAAACAACTCCATCAAGGCAGGGGTGCGAAGCTGATGTCAAGGTGAATTCCCGAACATGTATTAATGCATATACCTCTGAGGGGAAAAAAACCCATGCTGCATTTCAACAATGTCTTCCCAACAAAAATCTATCTGGGGGTATCCCTAGGACCCACATAACGTAATCTAACAGCATTACGTCGGCTCACCAATTCACGCTGTCTGAAATAGCTAGCATAAGAAGGTTTAGAGATAGGATGAACAACTGACTCAGGAAGGCTAGGGAAGCATTCACATCTCCAGCCCCCGAGATCCCATAGTTAAATCAGCAGCAATATCTGTAGACAGGGGTAGGGAAACAATAGCCTCAGTACTCAAGACAGCCCTATAGAGTCAGATATATCACAAGGACTTATCTGTTCATCCACTGCATGAGCAGGAACAGCTTGCTCTGGTCTCCATGTGCCTCCAGAAATTGGAATCCATCCAGCCCCTTGCAACGCGCTCGGTGACCAGGACTCTCCACCAAAGTTCCCCAATCCCTGGAAGGCTTGTCCAATTCTCCGATAGGTCTCTCACCGGTGGAAGAAGCTTGCTTGGCCCTCAGACTCAGCAGCACTTGGCAAAGTAGCCGATCGTTTCCGTTTCGGTCCTCCTCTGAGTGCCGGTCCAGGCGTTCCCTCTGCAACAAGTCACTAACGCGCAAAGTTCCTCCTCGAGGCAACGTTGTTTCTCCACAAGACTCAAAGAGACATTTCGAAAATGCAAAGGCCCACTTGAATCGGCATTTTGCTGGCCATGATGGGTGCACCCAGCCACCGAGACCACTGGTTCTTCAAAAGCAGGTACAGTAACTATTGACACACTCTGGGCTACCTCAGCCCCAACCAGACCTCCTTCCTCCTCCATCATAAAGACAGCGGCAGCCATCTTGGTCCCACCAGAAAATGGGTCCCCTGCTCACAGGAAGCAGGAAGTAGGGGAATTTCCGGTGTCCTGGCCAAATTTCCCCTCATTCACTAAAAATACCACTAACAGCTTAATTTGGTTCAAGGTGAGTTGGCATTCATCTGTATCCCCTACCCCGGTCGGTGCCTGAAAATAGGCAGGATGTGTCTAGTGCACTTACCGGTCAACAAAACTAACTAACTAACTAGCTAGTGAGGCAAAGAAAGCAACACTATCAGGGTCTTCATGAAGAGTGGGTAAATAAAGCACCAGTATCAGGTGCATTACGAAGAGTGGGGCAAATAAAGGATAAGTATCAGGTTCTCCATGAAGAGTGGGGCAACTAAAGCAACATTATCAAGTTCTCCATGAAGAGTGGGGCAAATAAAACATTAGTATCAGTGTCTCCATGAAGAGTGGGGCAAATAAAGCAACATTATCACGTTCTCTGTGAATTGTGGGGCAAATAAAGCATTGGTATCAGTGTCTCCATGAGGGAGGGCAAATAAAGCACCAGTATCAGGTCTCCATGAAGAAAGTGGGCAACTAAAGCATTAGTATCAGGCTTCCAAGAAGAGTGGGGCAAATAAAGCACCGGTATCATGTGCTCCATGAGAGTAGGGCAAATAAAGCAACATTATCAGGTTTCCAGCAGGAGTGGGGCAAATAAAGCACTGGTATCAGGTGCTCCATGAGGAGTGAGACAAATAAAGCAACACTATCAAGGTCTCCATGAAGAGTAGGGCAAATAAAGCATTAGTATCAGGTTCTCCTTGAAGAGTGGGGCATATAAAGCATTAGTATCAGGTTCTCCATGAGCAACGGGCAAATAAAGCAACATTATCGGTTCTCCATGAGGAGTGGGACAGATAAAGCATTGGTATCAGGGTTTCCATGAATAGTGGGGCAAATAAAGCATCATTATCAGGTTCTCCATGAAGAGTGGGCAAATGAAGCAACATTAAAAGGTTTCCAAGAAGACTGGGGCAAATAAAGCACCGGTATCAGGTGCTCCACAAAAGTGAGGCAAATAAAGCACCGGTATCAAGTTCTCCATGAAGTGTGGGGCAAATTAAGTAACACTATAAGGTGATCCATGAAGAGGGGGCAAATAAAGCTATAGTATCAGGTTCTCCATGAGAGTGGGGCAAATAAAGAACCAGTATCAGGTTCTCTATGAAAGTGGGTAAAAAGCATTAGTATGAGGCTCTCCATGAAGACTGGGGCAAATAAAGCACGATATAGGTGCTCCATGAAAAAGAGGACAAATAAAGCAAGATTATATGGTGCTCCATGAGGAGTGGGGCAAATAAAGCATTAATATCAGGTTCTCCTTGTAGAGTAGGAAATACAGCATTATTTTCAGGTTCACCATGAAGAGTGGGCAAATAAACCATTAGTATCAGGTTCTCCATGAGGAAGGGGTAAATAAAGCACCAGTATCAGGTGCTCCATGAAGAGGAGGACAAATAATGCACTGGTATCAGGTGCTCTATGAAGAGTGAGGCAAATAAAGCATTATTATCTGGTTCTCCATGAAGAGTGGGGCAAATAAATCAACATAATCAGGTTCTCCATGAAGAGTGGGGCAAATAAAGCATTGGTATCAGTTTCTCCATGAAGAGTGGGAAAATAAAGCACTGGTATCAGATGCTCCATGAAGAGTGAGGAAAATAAAGCACCGTATCAGGTTCCCAAAGAAGAGTGGGGCAAATAAATTATTAGTATCAGGTGCTCCATGAAAAGGGGCAAATAAAGCAAGACTATATGGTTCTCCATGAAGAGTGGGAAAAAATAAGCATTAGTATCAGGCTCTACATGTAGAGTGGGGCAAATAAAGCAAACACTGTCAGGGTCTCAATAAAGAGTGGGGCAAATATAGCATTAGTATCAGGTTCTCCATTAAGAGTGGGGCAAATAAAGCATTAGTGTGAGGTTATCCATGAAGTGTTGTGCAAATAAAGCACTGGTATCAGGTGCATTATGAAGAGTGGGGCAAATAAAGCATAGTATCAGGTTCTCCATGTAGACTGGGGCAAGTAAAAGCTACATTATCAAGTTCTCCGTGAAGTGTGGGGCAAATAAAGCAGTGGTATCAGTGTCTTCATGAGGGTGGGGCAAATAAAGCACTGGTATCAAGTGCTCCACAAAAAAGTAGCAAATGAAGCAACATTACAAGGTTCTCCATGAAGAGTGGGGCAAATGGAGCACCGGTATCAGGTGCTCCATGAAAGTGGGGCAAATAAAGCATTAGTATCAGGTTCTCCATGAAGAGTGGGGCAAATAAAGCATTAGTATCAGGCTTTCCAAGAAGTGGGGCAAATAAGCACTGGTATCATGTGCTCCATGAGAGTGGGGCAAATAAAGCAACTTATCAGATTTCTAGGAAAAGTCGCGGCAAATAAAGCACCGGTATCAGGTGCCCCAGGAAGAGTGAGGCAAATAAAGTACTGGTATCAGGTTCTCCATGAAGAGTGGGGCAAATAAATCATTAGTATCAGGTTCACCATGAAGAGTGAGGTAAATAAAGCAACACTATCAAGGTCTCCATAGAAGTGTAGAGCAAAAAAGCATTAGTATCAGGTTCTTCATGAAGAGTTGGGCAAATAAAGCAACACTATCATGGTCTCCATGAAGAGTGGGGCATATAAAACACCGTAACTGGAGCTCAAGGAAATGAGGAGAAAATAGCTACACTATCAGGTTCTCCATGAAGAGTGGTGCAAATAAATTATTAGTATCAGGTTGTCCATGAAGAAAGAGCAAATAAAGCATTAGTATCAGGTTCTCAATAAAGAGTAGGGCAAATAAAGCATTAGTATCAGGTTCTCAATGAAGAGTGGGGCAAATAAAGCATTAGTATCAGGGTCTCCATGAATGGGGGGCAAACAAAGCACCGGTATCAGGTGCTCCATGAAGAAATGGGGCAAACAAAGGAATATTATAAGGTTTCCATGAGGAGTGGGGCAAATAAAGCACCAGTATCAGGTGCTCCATGAAGATGGGGCAAACAAAGCACTGGTATCAGGTGCTCCATGAAGAGCGAGGCAAATAAAGCAACAGTATAAGGTTATCCATGAAGAGTGGGGCAAATAAAGCACCATTACCAGGTTTTCCATGAACAGAGACAAATAAAACATTGGTATCTGGGTCTTCATGAAGAGTTGGGCAAATAAAGCAACACTATAAGGTGATCCATGAAGAATGGGGCAAATAAAGCTATACACTCAGGTTCTCCATGAAGAGTGGGGCAAATAAAGAACCAATATCAGCTTCTCCAAGAAGAGTGGGGTAAAGAAAGCATTAGTATCAGGCTCTCCATGAAGGGTGGGGCAAAGAAAGCACCGATATCAGGTGCACCATTAAAGGGCAAATAAAGCAACATTATAAGGTTCTCCATGAGGTGGGGCAAATAAAGCAACATTATAAGGTTTTCCATGAAGGGAGGGCAAATAAAGCATCGTTATCAGGTGCTCCATGAAGAGTGGGCAAAAAGCACCACTTTCAGGTGCTCCATGAAGAGGGGCAAATAAAGCAACATTATAAGGTTCTCCATGAGGAGTGGGGCAAATAAAGCATTAGTATCAGGTTCTAGTGAGCGTGGGGCAAATAAAGCATTACTATCAGGTTCTCCATGAAGGTGGGCAAATAAACCATTAGTATCAGGTTCTCAGCGAAGGGAAATAAGCACCAGTATCAGGTGGTCCATGAAGTGGGGGCAAATAAAGCACTGGTATCAGGTGGTCATTGAGGGGGAAATAAGGCACTGGAACCAGATGCTCCATGAAGTACAGCAAATAAAGCAACATTATTAGGTTTTCCATGAAGAGAGGGAAATAAAGCACGGTATCAGGTGCTCTATGAGGAGTGGGGCAAATAAAACATTAGTATCAGGTTCTCCATGAAAAGTGGAGCAAATAAAGCAACATTATCAGGTTCTCCATGAAGAGTGGGGCAAATAAAGTATTGGTATCAGGGTCTCCATTTAGAGTGGGGCAAATAAAGCAACACTATAAGGTGATCCATGAAGAGTGGGGCAAGTATAGCCATACTTTCAGGTTATCCATGAGGAATGCAGCAATTAAAGCACTGATATCAGGTTCTCCATGAAGAGTGGGGCAGATAAAGCATTAGTATCAGGCTCTCCATGAAGACTGGGCAAATAAAAGCACTGGTATCAGGTGCTCCATGAAAAGTGGGGCAAATAAAGCAACATTATAAGGTTTTCCATCGAAGTGGGGCAAATAAAGCACCGGTATCAGATGTTCCATGAAGAGTGGTGCAAACAAAGCACCGGTATCATGTTGTCCATGAAGAGTGGGGCAAATGAAGCACCAGTATCAGGGTCTACATGAAGAGTGGGGCAAATAAAGCATTAGTATCAGGTTGTCCATGAAAAATGGGGCAGATAAAGCATTAGTATCAGAGTTCTCCTTGAAGAGTGGGGCAAAAAAAGCACCGAAATCAGGTGCTCCATGAAGAGTGGGGAAATAATGCATTAGCATCAGGTTCTCAATAAAAGTCTGGCAAATAAAAGCAACACTATCAGGGTCTCATGAATAGTCGGCCAAATAAAGCACCAGTATCAGCTGCTCTATGAAGAATGGGAAAATAAAATATTAGTATCAGATTTCCCATGAAGATTGAGGCAAATAAAGCATTACTATCAGGTTCTCCATGAAGAGTGGGGCAAATAAAGCATGGTATCAGGTTCTCCATGAAGAAAGGGCAAATAAAGCACCAGTATCAGGTGGTCATTAGAGGGGCAAATAAAGCACTGGAATCAGGTGCTCCATGAAGATATGGCAAATAAAGCAACATTATTAGGTTTTCCATGAAGAGGGCAAAAAAAGCACCGTATCAGGTGCTTTATGAGAGTAGGGCAAATAAAACACTAGCATCAGGTTTTCCATGAAAAGTGGAGCAAATAAAGCAACATTATCAGGTTCTCCATGAAGAGTAGGGCAAATAAAGTATTGGTATCAGGGTCTCCATTTGGAGTGGGCAAATAAAGCAACACTATAAGGTGATCCATGAAGGTAAGGGCAAGTATAGCCATACTTTCAGGTTATCCATGAGGAATGCAGCAATTAAAGCACTGATATCAGGTTCTCCATGAAGAGTGGGGCAGATAAAGCATTAGTATCAGGCTCTCCATGAAGACTGGGCAAATAAAGCACCGGTATCATGTTGTCCATGAAGAGTGGGGCAAATGAAGCACCAGTATAAGGTCTCACATGAAGAGTGGAGCAAATAAAGCATTAGTATCAGGTTGTCCATGAAGAATGGGTGGATAAAGCATTAGTATCAGGTTCTCCTTGAAGAGTGGGCAAAAAAGCACCAGAATCAGGTGCTCCATTAAGAGTGGGGCAAATAAAGACACAGGTATGAGGTGCTCCATGAAGGGTGGGGCAAATAAAGCAACACTATAAGGTTTTCCATGATGAGTGGGCAAATAAAGCACTAGTATCAGATGCTCTAAGAAGAGTGGTGTAAATAAAGCACTGATATCAGGTTCTCCATGAAGGTGAGGGCAAATAAAGCACCAGTATCAGGGTCTTCATTAAGTGTGGGGCAAATAAAGATTAATATCAGGTTCTCCATGAAGAGTGGGGCAAATAAAGCAACACTATCAAGGTCTACATGAAGAGTAAGGTAAATAAAGCATTAGTATGAGGTTCTCCTTGAAGAGTGGGGCAAATAAAAGCATTAGTATCAGGTTCTCCATGAAGAGTGGGGCAAATAAAGCATTAGTTTGAGGTTCTTTATGAAGCATGGGGCAAATAAAGCAAAAGGTATCAGGTGCTCCATGAAGAGTGGGGCCAATAAAACATTAGTATCAGGTTCTCGATGAATAGTGGGGCAAATAAAGCATCACTATCAGGTTCTCCTTGAAGAGTGGGGTAAATAAAGCATTTGTATCAGCATCTCCATGAAGAGTGGGGCAAATAAACAAGATTATCATGTTCTCCATGAAGTGTGGGACAAATAAAGCATTGGTATCAAGCGTCTCCATGAAGAGTGTGGCAAATAAACAAGATTATCATGTTCTCCATGAAGTGTAGGGCTAATAAAGCATTGGTATCAGGTGCTCCATGAAAAGGTGAGCAAATGCAGCAACACTACAAGGTTCTCAATGAAGAGTGGGGTAAATGAAGCACCAGTATCAGGTGCTCCATGAAGAGAGGCAAATAAAACATTTGTTTGAGGTTCTTCATGAAGCATGGGGCAAATAAAGCATTGGTATCAGTGTCTCTACGAAGAACTGGAGAAATAAAGCACTGGTATCAGGTGCTCCATGAAACATGGGCAAATGAAGCAACACTACAAGGTTCTCCATAAAGAGTGCGGCAAATGAAGCACGGTATCAGGTGCTCCATGAAGAATGGGGCAAATAAAGCATTCGTATCAGGTTCTCCATGAAGGGTGGGGCAAATAAAGTGTTAGTATCAGGCTCTCCAAGAAGAGTGGAGCAAATAAAGTCCGTTATCAGGTGCTCCATGAAGAGTGGGGCAAAACAACATTATAAGGTTTCCAAGAAGGTGGGGCAAATCAAGCACCGGTATCAGGTGCTCCATGAAAGTAGAGGCAAATAAAGCACGGTATCAGGTTCTACATGAAGTGTGGGGCAAATAAAGTACCAGGATCAGGGTCTCCATAAAGAGTGGGACAAATAAAGCATTATATCAGGTTCTCTATGGAGAGTGGGGCAAATAAAGCAACACTATCAGGGTCTCCATGAAGAGTAGGCACATAAAGCATTAGCATCAGGTTCTCCTTGAATAGTGGGGCAAATAAAGCATTAGTATCAGGTTCTCCAGGAAGAGTTGGGCAATAAAGCAACACTATTCGGTCTCCATGAATAGTGGGCAAACAAAGCACCGGTATGAGGTGCTCTATGATAAGTTGGACAAATAAAGCATTAGTATTAGGTTCTCAATAAAGAGGGACAAATAAAGTATCATTATCAGGTTCTCCATGAAGAGTGGGGCAAAAAAGCACTGCTATCAGTGTCTCCATGAAGAGTGGGGCAAATGAAGCATTGGTATCACTATCTTAATGAAGAAGGGCAAATAAAGCACTAGCATCAGGTTCTCCATGAAGAGTGGGCAAACAAAGCACGGTATCAGGTGCTTCATGAAGATGAGCAACCAAAATAATATTATAAAGGTTTCCATGAAGAGTGGGGCAAATAAAGCACCAGTAACAGGTGCTCGATGAAGAGTGGGGCAAACAAAGCACTGATATCAGGTGCTCCATGAACAGTGGGACAAATAAAGCAACATTATAAGGTTTTCCATGAAGACTGGGGCAAATAAAGCATTAATATCATGTTCTCCATGAAAAGTGGGGCAAATAAAGCATAGGTATCAGGGTCTCCAATAAGAGTGGGGCAAATTAAGCAACAGTATAAGGTGATTCATAAAGAATGGGACAAATAAAGCTCTACTATCAGGTTCTTCATGAAGAGTGGGGCAAATAAAGAACCAATATCAGGTTCTCCATGAAGAGTGGGCAAATAAAGCACCGGTATCAGGTGCTCTATGAAAAGGTGGGAAAATAAAGCAACATTATAAGGTTCTCCAATGGAGTGGGGCAAATAAAAACAAGTATCAGGTTCTCCTTGAAGAGTGGGGCAAATAAAGAATTGTTATCAGGTTCTCCATGAAGAGTGGGGCAAATAAACCATTAGTATCAGGTTCTCCATGAAGGAGGGGCAAATAAAGCACCAATATCAGGTGCTCCATGAAGAGAGTTGCAAATAAAGTACTGGTATCAGGTGCTCCATGAAAGTGAGGCAAATAAAGCACGGTATCAGGTTCTACATGAAGTGTGGGGCAAATAAAGCACCAGGATCAGGGTCTCCATAAAGAGTGGGACAAATAAAGCATTAGTATCAGGTTCTCCATGGAGAGTGGGGCAAATAAAGCAACACTATCAGGGTCTCCATGAAAGAGTAGGACATATAAAGCATTAGCATCAGGTTCTCCTTGAATAGTGGGGCAAATAAAGCATTAGTATCAGGTTCTCCAAGAAGAGTTGGGCAAATAAAGCAAAACTATCAGGATCTCCATGAAAAGTGGGGCAAACAAAGCACGGTATGAGGTGCTCTATGATAAGTTGGACAAATAAAGCATTAGTATTAGGTTCTCTATAAAGAGGGACAACAAAGTATCGTTATCAGGTTCTCCATGAAGAGTGGGGCAAATAAAGCACTGCTATCAGTGTCTCCATGAAGAGTGGGGCAAATGAAGCATTGGTATCACTGTCTCCATGAAGAAGGAGCAAATAAAGCACTAGCATCAGGTTCTCCATGAAGAGTGGGGCAAACAAAGCACCAGTATCAGGTGCTTCATGAAGAGTGGGGCAAACAAAAATATTATAAAAGGTTTCCATGAAGAGTAGGCAAATAAAGCACCAGTAACAGGTGCTCGATGAAGAGTGGGGCAAACAAAGCACTGATATCAGGTGCTCCATGAACAGTGGGACAAATAAAGCAACATTAT
This sequence comes from Neoceratodus forsteri, assembly GCA_016271365.2. Classification (NCBI taxonomy): domain Eukaryota; kingdom Metazoa; phylum Chordata; order Ceratodontiformes; family Ceratodontidae; genus Neoceratodus; species Neoceratodus forsteri. The sequence goes on along the minus strand of JADMNL010000036.1, from coordinate 35,829,693 downwards.
AAGGTTCTCCACGGAGTGGGAAAATAAAAACTAGTACTAGGTTCTCCTTGAAGAGTGGGGCAAATAAAGAATTGTTATCAGGTTCTCCATGAAGAGTGGGGCAAATAAACCATTAGTATCAGGTTCTCCATGAAGAAGGGCAAATAAAGCACCAATATCAGGTGCTCCATGAAGAGTTGCAAATAAGTACTGGTATCAGGTGCTCCATGAAGAGTGGGACAAATAAAGCACCAGTATCAGGTGCTCTATGAAATGAGGGCAAATAAAACATTAGTATCAGGTTCTCCCTGAAGAGTGGGGCAAATAAAGCAACATTATCATCAGGTTCTCCATGAAGAGTGGGGCAAATAAAGCAACACTTTAAGGTGATTCATGAAGAGTGGGGCAAGTATAGCTATACTTTCAGGTTGTCCATGAAGAGTGCGGCAAGAAAAGCACTGATATCTGGTTCTCCATGAAGAGTGGGGGCAAATAAAGCATTAGTATCAGGCTGTCCATGAAGAGTGGGAAAATAAAGCACCAGTATCAGGTGCTCCATGAAGAGTGGGGCAAATAAAGCAACATTACAAGGTTTTCCATGAACGTGTGGCAAATAAAGCACTGTTATCATGTTCTCGATGAGGAGTGGGGTAAATAAAGCACCAGTATCAGGGCCTCCAAGAAGAGTGGGGCAAATAAAGCATTAGTATCAGATTCTCTTTGAAGAGTGGGACAAATAAAGAATACTATCAGCTTCTCCATGAAGAGTGGGGCAAGTAAAGCATTAGTATCAGGTTCTCCATGAAGAGTCTGGCAAATAAAGCAACACTGTCAGGGTCTCCATGAAGAGTGGCAAATAAAGCACCAGTATCAGGTGCTCCATGAAGAGTGGGGCAAATAAAGCATTAGTATCAGGTTCTTCTGAAGAGTGGGGCAAATAAAGCAACATTATCAAGTTCTCCATGAAGAGTGGGGCAAATAAAGCATTAGTATCAGGGTCTCCATGAAGTGTGGAGCAAATTAAGCATTAGTATCAGTGTGTCCATGAAGTGTGGGGCAAATAAAGCATTAGTATCAGGTTCTCCATGAAGAGTGGGGCAAATAAAGCAAAACTATCAGGGTCTCCATGAAGAGTGGGGCAAATAAAACACCGGTATCAGCTGCTCTATGAAGAGTGGGACAAATAAAGCATTAGTATCAGGGTCTCCATGAAGAGTAGGGCAAATAAAGCACTGCTATAGGTGTCTCCATGAAGAGTGGGGCAAATAAAGCAACATTAGGAGGTTCTATATGAAGTGGGGCAAATGAAGCATTGGTATCAGTGTCTCCATGAAGAGGGGCAAATAAAGCACAGTATCAGGTTCTCCATGAAGAGTGGGGCAAACAAAGCAATAGTATCAGGTTCTCCATGAAGAGTGGGGCAAATAAAGCACCAGTATCAGGTGCTTCTTGAAGAGGGGTAAACAAAGCACCTGGTATCAGGTGCTCCATGAAAAGTGGGACAAATAAATCAACATTACAAGGTTTTCCATGAAGAGTGGGGCAAACAAAAGCACCAGTATCAGGTGCCATATGAAGAGTGGGGCAAGTAAAGCATTAGTATCCGTTCTCCATGAAGAGTGGTGCAAATAAAGCAACATTATCAGGTTCTCCATGAACAGTGGGACAAATAAAGCATTGGTATCAGGGTCTCCATGAAGAGTGGGGCAAATAAAGCACACTATAAGGTGATCCATGAAGAATTGGGCAAACAAAGTTATACTATCAGGTTCTCCATGAAGAGTGGGGCAAATAAAGAACTGATATCAGGTTCTCCATGAAGAGTATAGTAAATACAGCATTAGTATCAGGCTCTCCATGAAGAGTGGGGCAAATAAAGCACGGTATCAGGTGCTCCATGAAAAGGAAATTAAAGCAACATAATAAGGTTCTCCATGAGAGTGGGGCAAATAAAAACTAGTATCAGGTTCTCCAAGAAGAGTGGGGCAAGTAAACCATTAGTATCAGGTTCTCCATGAAGACGGGCAAATAAAGCACCAGTATCAGGTGCTCTATGAAGTGTGGGGCATATAAAACATTAGTATCCAGTTCTAAATGAAGAGTGGGGCAAATAAAGCAATATTATCAGGTTCTCCATGAAGAGTGGGGCAAATAATGCAATGGTGTCAGGGTCTCCATTTAGAGTGGGGCAAATAAAGCAACACTATAAGGTGATCTCATGAAGAGTGGCAAAATAAGCAATATATCAGGTTCTCCATGAAAGTGGGCAAATAAAGCATTGTTATCAGGTTCTCCATGAAGAGTGGGGCAAATAAAGCATTAGTATCAGGCTTCATGAAGAGTGGGGCAAATAAAGCATCAGTATCAGGTGCTCCATGAGAGTGGGGCAAATAAAGCAACATTATCAGGTTTTCCATGAAGATGAGGCAAATAAAGCACGGTATCAGGTGCTCCATGAAGACTGGGGCAAATAAAACACGGTGTCAGCTGCTCCATGAAAAGTGGGGCAAATAAAGCACTATTATCATGTTCTCCATAAAGAGTGGGCAAATAAAGCATCAGTATCAGAGTCTCCAAGAAGAGTGGGGCAAATAAAGTATTAGTATCAGATTCTCTTTGAGGAGTGGGCAAATAAAGCATTACTATCAGGTTCTCCATGATGAGTGGGGCAAATAAAGCATTAGTATCAGTTTCTCCATGAAGAGTGGGTCAGAAAAAGCACCGTTATTGGTGCTCCATGAAGGTGGGGCAAATAAAGCATTAGTATCAGATTCTCCATTAAAGTGAGCAAACAAAGCATTAGTATAGGGTTCTCCATGAGCGTGGGTCAAATAAAACACTGGTATCAGGTGCTCCATAAAGAAGTGGGGCAGATAAAGCATAAGTATCAGGTTCTCCATGAATAATGGGGAGAAAATAAAGCAACACTATTAGGGTTTCCATAAAGAGTGGGGCAAATAGAACACCGATCAGGTGCATTATGAAGAGTAGGGGAAAATAAAGCATTAGTATCAGGTTCTCCATGTACAGTGGGGCAACTACCACAACATTATCAAGTTCTCAATGAAGAGTGGGGCAAATAAAGCATTGGTATCAGGGTCTCCATGAAGAGTGAGAGCAAATAAAGCAACATTATTAGGTTCTCCGTGAAGTGTGGGGCAAATAAGAAAGCATTGGTATCAGTGTCTTCATGAAGAGTGGGCAAACAAAGCACTGGTATCAGGTGTTCCATGAAAAGGTGGGCAAATGAAGCAACACTACAAGGTTCGCCATGAAGAGTGGAAATAAATCACGGTATCAGGTGCTCCATGAAAAGTGGGGTAAATAAAGCATTAGTATCAGGTTCTCCATGAAGAGTTGGGCAAATAAAGCAACACTATCAGGGTCTCCATAGAAAGTGGGCAAATAAAGCATCAGTATCAGGTGATCCATGAATAGTGGGGCAAATAAAGCATTAGTATCAGGTTCTCCATGAAGAGTGGGGCAAATAAAGCAACATTATCAGGTTCTCCATGAAGAGTGGGGCAAATAAAGCATGGTATCAGTGTCTCCATGAAAGTGGGGCGCTCCATGAAAAAGTCACTGACAAATAGAGCATTAATGTGAGATTCTCTTTGAACAGTGGGCAAATAAAGCTTTAGTATCAGGTTCTCCATGAAGAGTGGGGCAAATAAAGCAACATTATCAGGTTCTGCATGAAAAGTGGGGCAAATAAAGCAACTTTATCAGGTTCTCCATGAAGAGTGGGCCAAATAAAGCATTGGTATCAGTGTCTCCATGAAGAGTTGGGTAAATAAAGCAGCGTTATCAGGTGCTCCATGAAAAGTGGGCAAATAAAGCAACACTATGAGGTTCTCCATGAAGAGTGGGACAAATAAAGCACCAGTATCAGGTTCTCCATGAAGAGTGGGAAATAAAGCATTAGTATCAGTTTCTCCATGAAGATTGGGCAAATAAAGCAACACTATGATGGTCTCCATGAAGAGGGACAGTAAAGGGGAGAAAATGGGATTAAAAAACAGAGGTCTGAATGACGGCACATCTGCTTGAACAGGATATATCCCTGAAACTACGGGAGACGGGATACAAATATGATTTAAAAAAAATGCAGATCATGGCATGAACACATTGTTCTCCATCTTTGGTGGGAGGGGTGGCAGTGGCTACTCAGTGCATGCTGACCAGCCACCGATTGGAATGCTTCAGGTACAGAGGCCATTCCTCATTCCACTCCAGTGGAAAACAGGAAAAAAATACAGATATGGAATACATCATGCCCAGACCAATCGGTCTAGGTAAATTCATTAAACTAAATCATGCACAAGCTGAGGACACATGATGTTTTCAATCTAACTCACTCCAAAGCATTTTAGCTACTTGCAGGAAGGAAGTATAGCCTAGTGGTTACAGCACAGAGCTGTAAACCTATAGAGACAGAAGACCTGAAAAAAGCTGCTGTTACCATAGTATCCTGCTCTAATGACACAGGAAGTGTGGAAATGTTGGAAGTGTGGAAATAATGTGATATTTCCACAGTTCTCATTTCAACCCTTCTTTTAGAATAATCTGTTTCATACAATGTAGGGAAGAGTCATACCCCTAGAGAGAAATGATTTATTTTAGCCCCTGAAGCATTTTAAATAAAGCTAAACTATCTCAATTTGGCAGCGTCATCAGTTCACAGATGACACAGTTAGCAAAGTGTAATGACATCACAATTATCTCTACTGCACTCAAAAGAGATCAATGAATGAACCGGAAACAGTAAACTCTTCATAAAAACAAATAATGTAGAAGCTTTACAACTAAAAAACATTGTATAAATTGGGCATGTAATGGCCTGGTATGCATTCACTTACAAGGGAGTAGTTTACCTAGCTAAGTTAACGGTCAGTGTCAGTGGCTCAGTAGGCACACTCCTCTGAGGCAGGGAGATCAGAGGACTGTGGGTTCAGTTCCACATCTGGCACTTGGGTTAATATCCCAGTACTGACACTGTAGTGCAGCATGAGAGGGGTGCTGCAATTCTGAGGTGCCATCTTTCGGATGCGACGTTAAACCAAGGTCCCATCTGACTGGATTGGTGGTAGTTCAGGTGGATGCTAAAGATCCCATAGCACTTATCGAAAAATTTCCCCGGTGTCCTGGCCAAATTTCTCTCATTCACTAAAAATACCACCAACAACAATCTGGTTCAAGGTCAGTTGGCATTCATCTGTATCCCCTTCCCCCAGGTCGTGCCTGAAAATAGGCAAGATTTGTCTAGTGCACTTACCCGGTCAACAAAAACTAAATAAAATAAATAAAGTTGTAGCTCTTTAATCACCACAGTCATTGCCCCATCCTATCTGTCACTTAATTGAAGACTTGCATTGAGCTGGACCTCATACAGACAGGTTTATCTGTGTAACCACTCAGCAGCACTCACAGCAAGAATCTGCTCTGCATTTACCAAGTTCTACTAGCTTCACAATGGAAGTCTTACCACGTGTCAGATGCTCTGTAGCATGGCCCTCTCTGCTCTCTCTACGAGTAAAGAAATATGTGTGTCTGTAGTTCACCCTTTTATAATGGACAAGTGGAATTGGGCGAGTAGCACGTGCGCCTCTTTAGCGCCATGATGTCAGATGTCAGCTGACATGCGCCCATGCACAACGGTTGTAACTATCAGAATGTGATAAATGCAAAGCAGTTTACTTGCAATTAATGAATGAATATATTTAAAATTTTGGAATGAGCTGACAAAATACTGATAATACCCCCACAGGCACGCCAAACAAACGCAAAAAGAACAAGCAATAAAAAGTAAACGTTATTAAGAAAGGTAACATTTCTCAAATATGTTTGGGTCAGGGTAGGACAAATCAGCTAGGTGGCCAATGGGCACTAAAAAAATGTGTTTGGCTACCAAATTTTGAAACTTACTGCCAAATTTTGAAACTTACTGGCCAACTGACCACAGATTTTTTAAAGCACTTACAAATGGTGGCCGCTGAAAATACTGATTTGGCTATGAGATTTTGAAAGCTGGTGGTCAAAATGACCAGTGGGGGGATTCAAACATGCATGGGATAGACTTAAGGGAACCCTAGATGTGGAAAGGGAAGCAAAAGCCAGTGACCAAGGAGGGCCAGTGGCTGCTGATGCAGGCAGGGAATACGGGCAGACTGGCTGGGGCTAGCGGTCCTTATACGCAGTCAACTACTATGTACACTGATTTGTCCCAACCTGGTTTGGGTAACGGTTTATTTATTTTGTTGCGCACATTTCAGGATTGTTTCTGATGTTTGAACAAAAATCACAAATGGAGAATTATGTTCAGCATGTCTAAACACTGTTTACGAAACAAGGTTAAATTAAAATCTATAAAATATATGGAATGTGGTGACTGTATGAGATTTGGAATGTAGGGATTTTACATATGGTCAGATTTGATTGTATGTTTGTTAGAAGCTCATTAGAGCTTTGGGATTAACTATTTATTTGTGCAATAGGTACATTTGCACAATAACTGGGATAAAAGAAACTATGTGTTTAAATAATTTAATACAGCAGACATAAATATAAACGTACTTGGTGTTGAAACAGAGTACCATTATAATTATTTGCTATAGGACTGAAGTACCCGAGGAATATTCATCTTGGGAACTGTCTGCAAATTTTGGAAGGGAGTTTCTGAACTGTTTCACCCTTATGTTTCCAATAGTATACGTAATTTTTATTAATATTTTAAAGAGTACAGTATATATGTGTGTGTGTATATATTTTGTAGACATCAACCAGTAAACCCTGAAGAAGGATCACTATGGCCCCGAAATGTTGGTATGATTTGACACCTGGGGCTCGATTCAGAGACGTGCTGGGAATGGCGCAAACCCTGGGTATGCCGAATACAGCGCATGGGGCTTGTGGCATTCCCTGGCCAGCAATCGGAATTCACAATCCCATGCACCATTTGCCATGAGTTAGACCAGCTTTTTTTTTTTTTTTATTCTTTATGCCTCCTCTCATAGCAAGCAGGTGGCTCTGGCCCCTTCCTCGAAGGGGACTCATCTCTCCGGAGGGCTTTTCCCCACACCCATCTCCACCAGCCATCCCCCATGGGTTGCCCCTCCATGACAGAGTTGGCGGCAAGGGGTGCCAGCCTCCCCCCACCCCCCAGAAGCCAACATATAGATTGCCGGGGGGGGGGGGAGGCGCAGGCTGCCATCATGGAGCCTGCCAGCTCCAAAGCCTTTTTCCATTTTCTCCCCAAACCCACACACGGGCAGTGGGCAGGGCAACTGTCTCCACCTCTGTGGAGGCAGTCTACCCCATTCTAGGATCGCGCCTGACCACCGCTGGGCATCAGTCTACAGCATGATGCTGAGACCCCCCCCCCCGCATCCTCGAGGAAGAAGAGCTGTCAGTCACGCCCAGTCCTTCCTCACCCCAGCTGACCCCCGAGCAACCAGAGTCCATTCTCGAACCTCGCCGGTGTTGTGTGAAGGTGAGGCATCCAGCGCCTCAGCCCTCTGCACCGGCTTGTTAGACCAGCTTTTGCTGCAAATGTGGGACCTTTACGGGTTTATACTAAATAGCTGGCACAAGCCACTATACAGTGGGAAAAGTGCCACAAATGCATGTGACCTTTTGAAATGGGCACAAGTCGCATCAATATGCAATGCTGCTGCAGGGTTGATGTAGGGTTGATGTAAGCTCTGTGTCAACCTTTCTGAATTAGGCTTGGTGTTATGCTACCAAAATAAAACAAATATTAATATCAAGAATATGAGTGAGTGGGTGGGTCTATTATTTCCAATGTGCTTAAGATGCATGCATCTGTCTTGACTGGGACAGACTACTCCTGAGAGGAATATTTTTTGAGGTTAGCTGGGATGGAGCTGTGATCCTGTTTCTGTCACTCCTATCCACTTACAGTAGCTTCAACTTCCTTCAGGTCCCTCCAAATCGACTCCCATCAGAGATACTGGCAGCTTGCCTCAGATTTTTATCCTGATCTACACAGTGCGCAGTGAGACCTGATTTGGGCTGTGCTCCACCAGCCTACTGTAAGGAGTGATGGTAGTGCACTGGGAAGGGTGTGGGAGCCAGGGCGAGGGTGGTGAGCAAGCCTCAAGTGATAAGCACTTAACTGTGAGAGATGGCAACCCCTCTTGGGGCACTACCTTTTCAATGTTCCCAGGACCCCAGTTTTCTCACATAGTGGCACAACATGCTATCATCAGTGCTCCTAGGCCAGGCTAACACAACTGCCGTGGTCCACTTGCTCTTTTCAGTGCTACGAATTAGCAGACTCACACTTAGCAAACATATCCAATGGGAGGGGATGACGGCACATGGCATTTGGGATTCAGACTTGTTAATTTATGGTTCTGAAGATATGCATTATAGTATTACAGCAATATAATGGTAAGTTTTATTATGTGCATACACAAAGTTAAAAGCTATTAGAACCAAAAATAGCAGACAGGAAAATGTTACAGAAGTAGTCAGTTGTAACTTTTTATTTCTGAAGTATTTTTCTTTTCCCTTTCACTTATTAAAAAGTTTTCTACGTGATAGTATTACGCTGGATGTGTGGAACAGCACTCTGTTTGGCAGCTGACATATCTAGCTCTGTTCCTCCCACTACATCATCAGCACTGTGGCCTCACTGACAGTGACATCACAGGTGATTGACCTGGCAGGTACTGAGCGGCTCTTCCTGAGCAGCTGATGTCACAGTCATTGAGGTCACAATGCCAAGGATGTAATGGGAGGAACAGAGCAGATATGTCCTTTGTCAGACAGAGTGCTGTTCCACATATCACACCTACTAACATCACGTTAAAAAAAAAAATTGTTTAATTAACCAAAGGAAAAAGAAAAATTACCCCAGCTATAAAAGGTCATAGATGAATGCTTTTAAAAACTAATATTAATTAGTACACTAGCTTATTAAAGGGGCACTGTCAGCTTTGCCCCTCCATTTGCTTCAAAATCACACACCTAACAGACGATTACTGTAGAATGCCCCCTCCCTCCCCATATCTCAAAATTCCCACTTTGTACCTGGTTTGATTACTTTTACCTTTTAAGTTGCGCGTTCAGTCGAGTTTAAATCACGCACCTACCAGAAGCTAGTACTGGAGCCGGAGCGATGTATTTTGCTACAAGCGCGCAGTCCCAAACTGCATTTTTTTCATGAGCAGTTATCAGAACAAACTCCACGATCCATTCACATTACTCAAATGCTTAGTAGGATCTCGAAAACAAACCGGTACTCCGGAGTTGTACAAATAAAGTTTTGACGAGGCCGTCAATGCATGCACAGGAACAGACTTAGCAAATATCCGGCGATGCGCAGAGTGTGCCGCCTCGCGCATGTGCAGGATTTCAGCCCTGACAAAACCTTTATTTGTACAACTCGGAGTGCTCCGTTTGTTTTCGGAGAGCCCACTAAGCATTTGGAGTACTGTAATGGATCGGTGGAGCTTGTTCTGATACCGTGCTCATGAAAAAAAGGCAGCTTGGGACCGCGCTCGTAGCAGACGCATGTTCCTGACCGTTATCAGCTGCCGGTAGGCGCGTGATTTAAACTTGGACCAAACGCACAACTAAAAGGTAAAAATAATCAAAACAGGTACAAAGTGGTAATTTTGAGATATGGGGGGGAATTCTACAGTAACTGTTAGAGGCACACTCGTGTGATTTTGAAGCAAAACGGAGGGGCAAGCTGACAGTGTCCTTTAAAGGTGCTGCGCTAATTAAAATAAACCTGTACATAAAACAGTAAAATAAAACAATCAAATAACATCATAAACCATGTGATATCAAAATATTTTAAATGTGCTAGTAAAGTATTAATCTCTGCAAAATGCCAGAAGGGTGGGATTTGACAGACGGTGCCCATTTTGACTGCATGGTAGATGTATTCCACTGTCCTTGCACTTTAGTATGAAACAGGCAGTGCTTTTCTTTGTACAAACTGATCTATCCAGGGAGGGAGTAAGGGGATGATTATCTGATTGAATGATGCCATTTTGTTTGAGGCCCATTCCTGGCAATGTATCCTCCCCCAAACATCTGTTCTCGACTGCCTTTTTACGATTATGAAATTATTGTTTTTCATTTCCCTGACACCCCCAAACCAAAACTCATCTGGTCTGCAACATAAGCATTCTTTCAGACAAGCAGCTAGCTTCATCGCTAAACCAGTACCGCTCCTTGGTCAACTGGCAGGAGGTGCTCCGAATGCCAGACAACCCACATCCTCCCTTGCCAGAAGCTGAGAGTCTTATTTACTTATTTCATTGAAAAGTTTCACCAGGTAAGGTACACTGAACAACAAGTTGCTCATCTCCCAGTACGACCTGGGGGAGCAGGTAGAGGAGTTACTTAGTATTATAGAGTACACGCAATAGCACAAAAGCAGTTTAAACAAGAAGCATTAAGGCATGGATTACAAGCATACGATGGCAGGGAGTACAACAGTACACACAACAGCAGAAGCAGTTTATAAAAAGGCATATAAAGCAAGGCTTAACAAGCATAAAAGCACGGGTATTTACAAGGCAGACAAGGATTCAGCCTGTTCTATAACCCAGAGGGTGAGCCAGAATAGTGACTAAGATATTCCAAACTTGTCTAGAGGCTTGCAATACGAGGACTATTATTAAAACAAGACAAAAAACGAGAGGGAAACTAAAAATGTGGCAACAAAGGGCTAGTGGCCAGAGGCGAGTCCCGCAGGCTGAGGAGAACGTACCAGAGAGAGAGAGATTGATAGAGAGTACTATCAAAGACAAGACGTGAGGAAAATAGTCTAGCCGGAGCAGCAATGAGGGTTATCAAACAACCAATGGGAAGGGGAGGAGGGACGGGGGCTAGGGCATGTGCCGTTTACAGAGAGGACATTATATAGTGCTTAGTGGAAAATTGTCCATATTTTCAGTCTCCCCCCCCCAAAGGCTTACCCACCAATTAAACGTTTCACAAGGAAAAGCCCTTTGTTATGCCATGTAACTTACTTTATTTAAATTTTGTAAACTCCAGGTGTCTAAAACATGGCAGACGATGCGTGACTCCACACCACTCGCTTCAATACACATGTACTGAAGCGAGCGGTGCAGCGCCGCACTTTAATACTTAATGGAGCCACGCACCATATACCATGATCCGGACACCCGGAGTTTACAAAATTAAAATAAAGTAAGTTCGAAGTAATTTGATACTGCATTTTGGGGATATCCAACAGTGTAATCAGTTAATATCTTTACCAATATGCCAACCAGGTTACGACCTGCAGGAAAGTGCACTGGTACAATGAGCCTGAAAAGAGCATGGGTGGAAGTGACTCTACGTCACTGTTCCTGCATATCTGGATAGATGACAGGTAAATGTGGCACGTCCCCATCTGCTACGCAGAACAGTTACTCAACTACAGAACTTCTACTTTTGCCTAAGAACTTTTTTTGTTTAGGTGTTATTCATTACCAGCTACAACTGAAAACATCAGTGGAATGTTCTTGCGGACGGCTTGAATTACATAGTGGCACCCAATATGTTTATTTATTTATTTAGCCTTGTCCATGGGGAGGGGCGATACTGATGGAAACCAACTGATGTTGAACCAGGTGAAGCTGTTGGTGGTATTTTTTAGTAAATGGGGGACATTTTCCTGGATACTGGGGAACTTCCCCTACTCTTTTCAAGAAGTGCCACGGGGGTCTTTAAAGTCCACCTGAATAACCACCAGAACAGGCAGTCAGGACCTCGGTTCAACATACCATCCGAAAGACGGATATAAAATAAAATACTTTATCTTATACATCTCTGTATTGCTGTTCAAAGAGCTGGAAAGACTAAGCCACCACCCTTCCTCTCTAATATAGCCAGTCAGCCATGTCAGGGGAAACCCGGTCATCAGAAATTTGCAATACAGACTGTGAGGGAGAGCCCTTGTTCACACGGAAAGCATGCCACAGGCTCCCTCTACCAGAAAGATGGTTCCTCTGCCATCTTGATTGTCATGCGGTGCAATAATCACTTACTGAAAAACATGCATACTCCCCAGCTACCTCCCCCTCCCATTAAAACATGCATTCTATACCAACATGAATTCAGAAATGTCAAATGCTAACTACTTGCGTCTGGCTCAACGAGTTAGGCAATTATAGGGGACAGTAAGTCCAGAGTTAATACCCGTAAGAGGAATGTTCAAAAAGGACTTGGTACTTTGTAACTACATCCCGGTATTCATTTGTCTTCTCCTTCTAATGCGGCTCCCTCTCTAAGCTTGACTGCGGCACACTATTAAACTCCTCCGCAATTTTATCCACTCATTTTTGTGCCTCTTTGGAATCAGTAAATTGGCAGGTGTGTCAACCAGAAATGATCCAGAATCCTGCCGGGGCCAGAAGCGAATGTACCACTCCGAGCCCTTGGAGCTGCTGCCGCATAGAATCAAACAATTTTCTTTTAGACCTCGTAGCGAACAACCAGTCTGGAAAAAGTTTAATGTCCATATTATCAACTGTAACAGAGAAGTTTTGCCTCATCCACTGAAGCAATTGGTCCCAGGTCTCCATACCTTTAGTGATCAACAGAACAGTTCCGGGAGCAGTGGTATTCTGTTGCACCCCACAAGTTAACTCTGTACCCCAGATAATATCCAAAAGCTCAACTCCCAGATCCTCTTGTAGCCAGCTGTATCCATGTCCTAAACAGGACACCAGGTCCTCCCACTCCACTCCCTTTGTGCAGGCTGACTACCCTGATATTCATGGCCCTATAGGTGTTTTCAAGAGTCTGGAAGCAGGATATAAGGTGAGTGTTTTCCACGGTTAGCTTACTCGCTACAGCTTAGATCGCTCATCTGACTGTTGCATCGATTTTGGTGTCCTGTGAACTCAGTCTGTTAAGTACGAGTTCAGTTATTTTGTCCCTCTCCCAAACTACCTTGAGAACACTTTACAAAGGTGGGGGTTGCCAGCCCATCTGGGCTACTTTCTGTGCTGCTCCCAGGTGCTTGAGAGGCCTGCTGTTGAGCTGCGTGTTGTCCTTGTGGACGCATTTTTCCTTTGTCCACCAGTCGTGTTCTCACGATGTCACCGAATTGTTATGCAGTTGCCCAATAGCGTAAGGATGCCGATGGTGTAGTTCAGGCAGAAAGCAAGTTCACTGTAAGGATTAAAAGTTTATATTTTTCCGCTTCGCTGGAGCCGACGCTCAGAGCAACCAGTCAGGTGTGTGGCTCCTCTGCCCCCAGAAAGCTCTTTTAAATGAGGTATTGGGCTTACCTGTAACTGGCAGTGGCAGCAATCCAGAGATATTGATGATCGAGCTCTATACTGATACTACTAGCCACCATTTTCAAAACCTTGTGATATCACAGATGATCAAGTCAGTACTGAAAAACAACATGGTTAGCCATGGCTTGCGCTGTCATGCCATCAGAGCTCCAAAATGGCAGCTGTGTAGTATCCATATACAGCAGACAGTCATTGATATCTCTGCACTGCTGCCAGCCACAGGAAACCCAACACATCATTTAAAAGGTCTTTACATGGGCTTCAAACTATGATGGGCACCATTAACGAATCTTCCTCTTTAATGCCATGACATGCTCAGCCTTCCACCAGTATCAGTGTGGGACTCTATTGCTCACATGCGGACGTGGACGTCCCAGGAGGCAGTGCGATGCACTTCCGTTACGTCACTGAGCCAAGCCCTTTTACTATTATTTCACCCCAAATAAACTGCAAAAAGGAAGTATTTTGTTCATCAAGTCTCAGGTCATACACTGCGCAAATGAAAAACACTTTAAAACAGTGAGCGGTTTTTGTAGCTGCCTCCCTCACCACCAGTATACCTACTGTCACATCATATACACCTGCTTATTGGAAGAAATGCATAGAAACATAGAAAATTACAGCAGAAGGAGACCAAGGGTCCAACGAGTCTGCCCAAGAGATACCCAGGACCTATTTATGATCCTGGGAGCTACCCCCTTCCAAATTGATTTCTTTATACCCGTCATGTTGTCCCTTACTTGAGGCTCTAGATCTGTCCCACCTATGCTTGAAATTTATCACAGTCCCTGCTCCCACTACCTCAGCTGGCAGTCTGTTCCAAGGCTCCACCGCTCTTTCAGTGAAGTAGTGCTTCCTCAGTTCTCTCCTAACCCCCCCCCCAATCAATTTCCATTCGTGTCCCCTTGTCATTGAGCTTGGAATCCTAATTATTAGCTCTTCTGTGTATGGCACTTTGTTTACGTCTTTTACTCGTGGCATTACACTTGGTTTTTGGACAGAAAAGGGTGAGGATACCCATCTAGTTTGTCCATCCATATCAGTGAGTCCAACTTGCCCCTTGCTTAAGAGATAATCATCCAGTCTCTGTTTAAATACTTTTACTACTACTTAGTATTATATCCTCAGGTAGTAAGTTCCATAGTCTACTAGTTCTATAGACAAAGAAATATAGTCTACCACTCATGTTAGTATGGTATAACAACATTTGCATTTTGTGGGACCTTAGTCCATCTGGTTTAACTTGTATCTCTAGCTCCATTTCTCCTACTAACTCGGAGTTGTTCAGTACCTTGTACATCATCAAGAGATCCACTCTGACATGTCTATGCTCCAATCTGTACATGCCTAAGATTTCCACAGTCTGTCCTCATATGACATGTGTTGCAAACTGGACATTAGCTTGGTGGTTCTCCTCTGCACTCCCTCAACCCTACCCACATCCTTCCTAATGAATGGGCTCCACAACTGAGTGCAATAATCCAGATGCGGCCTGATAAATGTTTGATAAATAGGTACTATTTCTGGTCACAAAAGTTTTTTTAACACAGTTTACAAAGTGATTTGCTCTGTGCACCAACTTTGCACAGTGAGTACTGAATCTGAGCTTCCTGTCAATTGTAGGAACTTAAATGTCTCTCATGTCCCCTCTCTCTCGTTTCGAGTGAGTACATACTAATCTAATATTAATTACTTTTACTGCATTCTAATTTATTGTGCACTTCCTGTAAAGGACCATTCTGTCAGTTATTTCTGTAAAGATATTCCATCAGATGTTTGCTGCGGTCTTCCAGAACCTTCATGAAAACCTAGATGTTGCGTCCCTTATTGGCAATCTAGTTGGAATTTTTTTTTTTTTAACTATCCTGCTGTTTTTCTTTTTATTTTGTTACTCCCTCTGTCCTACAACCTGATGTTGGGACCGCCACAGCGACAGCCTTGTTCCGGCCACAAGGGCGGGAAAGCAACTGCCTTCATGGATAAAGCAAATACGGCTCCAAAGTAAGTCAGCAGAAGATACACCAATGACAGGCTACCCACTCCCTCCTCAGAGGCCACGCAGCTGACTTCCATGACACATCCACCCCTCTGTGGACTCCAACGTGGGATTCCAGGGCCCGCACATGAACCCTGGCCACTGTTCCTGAAGCACCACTGGGCCAGCCCTGGAACAAACACACAAATAAATAAAATCCCACTGAAGGTGCAGGCCCTACCCATCTCAGGTACTAAGACATCTGGGGATCTGCAGGAAGGGTTCGCCACCCCACTGCCCCATTCAGTGCATCTTTATTATTCAGCTTCCCATCCCCCCCCTCAAGTAGCTGTCATGGTCAACCTTTACATCTGATCACGAGAGCCACAGAGTCCACCAGGCTCCACTGGTGTCCATACCACTCTCTGAATCAATCGACAAAAGGTGCCCACGTGCCAAGTAGTGCCAATGTCCCGACCAGCACTCCCAGACTGAGCACATTTCTTCCCATGTCTCTCAAGACTACCGGTGAGATTCTTTACATTAATAACTTCAGTGCTCTTTCAGAGGCATTCTGGCGGGAGGTTTGCTCTCAACTAATAACAGGAAAAGCATCAATCACAAAATAATCACAACTGGTATATATCTACCTGATATGGATAATTATACCAGCACTGTCGTGTGTCCCAGAACCACGGTGTCTGAAGGAAAATGGAGAGAAAAGTTAAAACCACAAAATGGAGACACTTGAATATTTGAGGACTGTATACAATAAAAGCAAACGTTACAGGAGAGAATTAACTTGTCAAGATGAAAAGAAAAGTGTTCTGAGCATTAAAAAAAAAAAATTATGCAATAGTGAGTAACTTCAAATGTGCTCGGAGATGGACTGATGTCTCATCTTTGAATGTCAGTCTTGCTGTTTGGGTGAGAGGATTTCAAAGCGAAACTGAGCAAAAGACATGCTGCAAATTAAACGTCAGCAGTGAAGTGGTCAACTCTGTGCTTTGCACATGCCGCAAGTTGTTTGTCTTTAACCAAAAAAAAATCCTCCCCACCCAAATAGCACTAGTCTCCCCACCCCTCTCATAGCACACAACTGGATTCTCACTAGTGGGGGAATAGGTACTATGAGGGTGGGGAAGGTTTTTCCCTGCTGTATTGGCCGGGATGTGGTGCAGAAAGGGGGGTTGAGTGAATGGGGGAAGGGAGGGAGGTTCTGTTTTTACTGGCTAGCGCTGGGGTGGGTGGGATAGGTGCTACGAGAGTAGGAGGAAGGGGTTCTAGTCTACTAGGCTGGGAGCAGAGGCTTTTTTTTTTGTAATGTTAAAAAAAAACTTTGCATAAGGAGTTTCACCTGGCAAAGTGCCCATGTGGCCTCATGGGAGCTACATGTAGTGGGAGTCCTTTCACAATGTTCACACAAGCAACATTTTTGGCACTCAGCACATTTCTCCTGAGCAGATATGATAGTCTTATACTACAGCAGACATCGCATACAGCCATTCATTATTGGCTACAGTGATTTATACATAGAGAGAGCGAGTAATGTACGAGGTGTTGTACTTTTTTTTTGACACACCCGAAGTGTATGATACCATACAAACGAGTGTGAAGTACGAGAGGTTTGTAATGGTAATGCACACTGAGGGTGTGAAAAAAATAATAATCAAGCATGCGACTCCATCGCAGTACCAACTTGCTTTATTTGCTGTAATAGGGCCTCTATGCTGTGTTTTGCTTTAACACGCCTTAATCACGCATGGTTCTCCATTAATACGGTGCACAGGTACAGCTTTTAACTTTTATCAGCGTTGTTCTCGACTTGACTTCTTACATCAGTGTTTTGCCTTTGGGCCCTGCTCTTGGTGTCGTAGTCATGCTCTTTATGTGTAGGTCATTTCTCTCACTGAAGAGCTGTACCTATGCACTACATTAATGAAGGACCATACACGGTTGTGCCATTTTATGGCTAAAATGTACCACAGAGGCTCGTTGCATCAACTAAAGTTGGTACAGAACTGACAGACTCCATGAAGCAAGCTCACGGAAAACAAAGAGTATCTGAAAATTCTAGTGGATGTGCAACAAAAAGTAACACCACATACTTTATTTTACATAATTGCTAGGGTAAAAGTAGGGAAAAACACTGTTAGGAGTGGGAAGAGTGTGGCTCATTTAGAGTGGAAAAGCGGAGCTGGCAGCTTTCACTTTTCATGTCTGGTTGTATCAGCACACCAGAATACTTGAATGCAATAACCCAAAGAACCGCTTTATTTCAGGTTATTTAGAAGAGCAATGCTGTTTAAATGAATGTGGTTGGTACTGAATGAGTGGCCAGGGAATGGCAGCAGTTTTTACTTTCACTTTCACTGACTGGCTGGCTGACACCCACGTCATAATAACCGTCTAGTTATTACAGAATGGGAACAAATGGGCTCACCTGTAATTATCAAGCTTTATATTCCTTTGTTTCATTTAAAAAAGCAGATGAAACACTCTTCCCCCTGCAGCTAAAGTAAAAAGCTCTGCTTTTAATGTTGTCACATGAAACAACAACTGCCCACAGGATAAGTGGCCATGAGGTTCTGAGCACTGATTGGCTAAAATCACAGGATTTATCATTTTCAGTGCAAACCACATGACTGTAAACTATACTCCCCTGTTACACAAGGGAGCCAACACTCGAGTTCGTCTTTGCTTATTTTACAATTTATTAACTCACGATAACCCAAATAAGATGCTATATTTAGATTTCAGTGAGATCATGCTTCTAAACAATACAGCTAAAAAACCTCTACTAGTCTTGATGTACTATAACTCTCAGACCTTGAACAGACCAAATTCAGAGTGCTTTATAGTCAATCCGATGCTTTTATTGCAATGCTTCCAGTGTGTGTGTGTGTGTGTGTGTGTATGTCAGGGGGGGGTGAACGCCTGCATAGCAAGGTATTGAGATAGTAGTTATTCTCATTTATACAATGGCAAGAACATTTCCTGGATTCTGATTGGTCAGTGTGTCCCTGGCACAATGAGGTTATCCCAGCACAACCTCACTGTATTGCTTTGCTCTAGCTTATTTATCTTTTCTTTTAAGAAACAAAGATATACTGCCACATTAAAAATCTTTACATTTTTTTTTAATTTTATTTTGTGTAACAACGAGTCATTGTATAATAGCAATAATGCATGCCAGGGTGTGGGTTGTGCTGGGATAACCTCACTTCTGGGATGTTGGACGCACTCAGCCTGCGGCCTTGTGTCCAACCACCCATACGTGAGGTTATCCCAGCACAACCCACACCCTGTCGTGCATTACTGCTCAATTCTTTGTTCATAGGCATGTCACCTGTAACCTTTCTAGCCAGTGTACTCCGTTATGCATGTAGATCATGTTTGCTATAACAGTAAAAGGTGAAATATCAGCAAACAGCGGTAAAGTAAAAAAAAAAAAAAAGTCAAACCTGCACTGGTGTAACACCATGTTATGCAAATCTGCCCCACCCTCCTCCTCCAAGATGTGACCATAAAGTGCCCAAACCTACATTTCGGGTCACATCTAATGTCGGACTGTCTTGCCGAGATGGTTATTTCCAACGCCTACCAACTACAGCGAAAACATCAAGGAGCACCGTACGTCATTTGCATTGAGAGGAATTTTGTCTTTCCCCTCTCTGGGGGATTAACACCCTTTACTTCCATTTTCCACCTTGACCCTCACCCCAGTTGTTACAACTGCTGTGCAAAGAAACAGAGAAGAAACATTTTTAAACTCACCGACCAGAGAAAACGAACTCCATATACAAAAATAGACGAATAAAATGTAAACCTCCACCTAAAATAAAACAAATATATTAGGAAAATCAGAAAGCAAAATGTAATTAACAAGAGCAGAATCCTTCATTTCACACACTTTGGGCATTCAAAGGGGAGTTATATTTCCTTACTGGCGATTACAATTGTGTGTAGGCTCTGTCAATACACAAGCAGTTGGTATGGGCTGTCCTCCCCTGCTAGCTGGGACAGGCTACAACAGTCTGAGAGGTCTCAGGACACGCCCCTTCCCAGACTCCCGCAGTCAACTGTTCTGTCCAAGTCTGTGGGAAAACACTGGTTAAAACTGGAAAACAACAGTTAACATTAGCCAAAAACAGATGCTAACCCCTGCACTATACTATATACTGTATAGCAGGAAATATTCGCTATCCTTTTATATTCACTATCTTCGCGTTTTTGGAAAATGCGCCAATTTAAAAGGATCGCTAATATTTCCTGAAATTGGTCGGTACAGAAGACTGCATGTAGTAACACTTTGTTGCGGGCATTTGGGGGGGGGGGGAGAGATAGCAAACCCCAGCAAATAATTAGTATTATTAGTTTCCAGGGCAGACCCAGGTTTTGGTATTGACTGGTGGACATAACGTTACAGGGGTTGACTACTTATGGTGGTACTAATTAAGGTAGGCTGACAACAGAACAGTATAGTTTAATGGCATGATTATGATGGACCTTCTCTCTGCAATCTCATTATTTTCAAAAAGAATGGGAGAATATTTTGACGCAATGCATTTGATTCTGGCCAATCTGACTTCCGACTCTGCATAGGACTGGGTTAAATCAAGTTAACTTACTTTTCATATTTACAGCAAAATAACACATTTGAATATTTATTTCTGATAACCATACACGTCTGTAGATTGAACTCATGACCATTTCATGCAATAATAATTTCCTTCATGTCTGAATGGAATAACTGGAATGCTATTAATTAGATAAGGTCCCTTGTTCTTCTACTGATTTTTATATTATAATACCACTTTGTACATACACACTGCATATAACAGGTAATGCGTATTGCAGCCGCTAAGTCTTCCATTTTCTGGGTTAATATAAATAAACTGGTATCTTGTTTCCATCCTGTAGCGGAACCGCGTACATTTTCGGGTGCAAACAAGTTTGGGAAACTGTTAGTGCTAATATTAGCAGGCACAAACATATTCTGTTATACAGTATATATATATTATATATATATATACATATATATATATATATATATATATATATATATATATACACACATATATATATATATATATATATATATATATATACACACACACACATATACATGCAATACAGGGCAGAAGATAATGTAGAGAATGTATAGCACTGAAAACTGGGAGGCCTGACTGCCTATGGACAAAGCCTACACAATGACCATAATTACCAGTAAATAGTCCCCTTTTCATTGGCTCCAATAGGCAGTCAGTTGGTATGGGCCCCAATAAAGTAGTCCTCAAACTGGGACTGTCAGTGCTGTACAACAGAGCTCAGTACTCACCTGAAGAATGCAATACTGGCAGAGCTGAGACGATCCAGGTGGCGTTTTTTTGTTTTGTTTTTTGTTTAAAGAATTTTTGGGGCAGGGAAAGGCAGCTGAAACTCATTTCCAGTTGTGTCTCTGAATCACAGAGAAGTTAAGTGACTTACTCAGGGTCACATAGCATGCACATGGTGCTCGTGGGTTTCAATCCCAAGTCTGCAGGTTCACATCTTGGTGCTCAAACCTCTAGACTATAATGCCTGAAAAACATGCGGACAGAGGGCCACGCAGCAGTTCACAGCTAACCTACAGGGTAAGCCTTGGTATGCGCAGCATAGGAGTTCTGCGCAGCCCATGTAGCCTGCATCCTGATCTTGGGGGGAGTAAACAGACCCCAGAAGAGTATGCTGGGTGGATAGCAGCACATAGCCATTGCCGGGTGGACACGTTCTCCAAACCTAGGAGAACAAAAAGCCTGTTGGTATGGCAGACTGGCTTAGTGCATCTGAGGTAACCTCTAAGGGCTCTCCTAACATCCAGTAAATGCAGCTGTATCTCCTTGCGTTCTTTAGGTTTGGGAAAGGGAAGGCAACACTACCGTCTGCTGCCATAGAAGATAGAGACCACCATTCTGAGGACCACTGTCGCTGTGAAAAACCAGCTATGGCTCATTGTGTGAAAGTGCCTGTATCTCGATACTCCTCAGAGCCGAAGAAATGGGCATGGCAAAAGCAACCTTAAAAAGCACCTTTCCCGGATTTTCACATTACCCACAACATTATCAGGAGGCTCTCCTTACCTGACCGGACATTCCTCCATAGTAGTTGTAAAATTTTCTGTGTAGCCCAATAAAGAAGGGAATGGATCGTATTTTGCCCCCGAGGGGGCTAACCGCTCAATCCCTTCCACTTCCTGGTCTCCGACACCGTCCCCGTGCAGGGATGTGCTCCATTCAAGTCTATGGGGCCTTATTTTAAAAGTTATTTTTACTATTATAACTGGATTTTTAGTAGGAATCGGGACCGGTGTTCAAGTAACCTTGTTACTTGAATATTGGCCCCAATTTGTACTAAAAGTCCAGTTATAATAGTAAAAATAACTTTTAAAATAATGCCCCATGAACCTGAATGGTGCATGTCCCCAAGCTAGGCATATAATTACATCACAAAACAAGGCAGCGTGGGGACGGTGTTGGAGACCAGGAAGTGGAAGGGATCAAGAGGCTAGTCCCCTCGGGGCAAAATATGATCCGATCCTTTCCTTATTGGGCTACACAGAAACGTTTCCAACTACTATGGAGGAACTCCCAGTCAGGTAAGGGAGACTCCTGATAATGCTGCATTGCATCAAGAAAGGTGCTCTTTAAGGGTTAATAGCCACAGGGATATCTCATGGAGGGTCTCAAAGGGGAGTCCATTAAGGAATCGAGGATCACATTTAGCTTCCAGGATGGAAAGACCTGCAGGTTTCTGGGATGGACCTTGTGAAAGGCTTCAAGGAAGCAGACATCTGGATGGGATCCGAGGCAGCATGATCCCATATAACACACGCTAATAAAGTGGGCCACCATCTGCAACGTGAGGGCGTGTAAGAGCTCACTGGTAGGTCTTATTTGTCAAGCATTGACTGGACTGCATCACGGGGTGGATAACATTTGTGGATATATCCTGCCTTCACAAATGTTCTGCAGTCAGAAACTAGGCTGAGAGCTGAAACTTCTGAAGCAGAATCAGTCCTTAATGAAGAAAGTCTTGCCTGATCAGAAGAGAGATTGGTTCGCACATTACCAGGTGTATGAGCATTGAGTATTTGAGTAACATACTCACTGAGGCCAGCGGGGCACAATAAAATCTATGTTGACAGTTTCCTCTGCAGCTTTCATAGCACTTTTGGTACCATTGGCCATAGGAGGAGCATGTACAGAAGGGCATCCTGCCATGGCAGGGAGAGGCAGTCGATCCCCAGTGACTAGCAGTCTCTGTACCTGCTGAAGTGCCAGAGGGTCATTACATTTTTTATTTTTTATTTAGTTTTGCTGGCGGGTAAGTGCACTAGACAAATCCTGCCTATTTTCAGGCACGACCCAGGGGAGGGATATAGATGAATGCCAACTGACCTTGAACCAGATTAAGCTGTTGGTGGTATTTGTAGTGAATGAGGGAAATTTGGCCAGGACACCGGGGAAATTCCCCAACTCTTTTCAATAAGTGCCATGGGATCTTTAACATCCACCTGAACTACCACCAGAACAGGCAGATGGGGCCTCGATTTAACGTCTCATCCGAAAGATGGCACCTCAGAAGTGCAGCACCCCTCTCATGCTGCACTACAGAGTCAGTACTGGGATATTAACCCAAGTGCCAGATATGGGAACTGAACCCACAGCCCTCTGATCTCCTGGCCTCAGAAGCGAGTGTGCTACCTACTGAGCCACTGACACTGCCGTTTGACTTGGTAGTCATGAGGTCCACAACTTGCTTTTCCACAACACTGGCAAATTATATGGAAAATTTTCTGGTTGAGTTTGCACTCCCCCTAGATAGAGCTGCTGTCATCTTAGCCAGTTGGTCTAACTGTTGAGGGTACGCACCAGGTGAATCACTGACAGGAAGAACTAGCTCCTCTCCACCCAGTGAAGTAGCTTGTTAGCCTCTGCCATGATTGTTGTACTTTTTGTGCTGCCTTCGCATCTGATGCACACCACAGTCACTGCATGTCTGAAAGTACTAGGGCATGCTGTATGAGAAGTGCCCGGAATACCACTCTCATCTCAAGAACACTTATGGGGAGCTCCCTTTCTGCTAGACTCCATTTCCCATGAGCCAATGCCAAGCCTAGCATGGCTCCGCAGCCACGTAGGCTGGCATCCACCACGAGCATCAGCCACTGCACCTCCTGTACGGCCACGTTGAGGTAGGTTTATCCGCGGTGACCACCACTTGAAGGATGATCTCACTGATGAGATCAGAGAGATACTGGCTGACAGGATCATTGTATGTGGATTTCACAGCCACAGAAAGTGGAGCTGAACGGTGGAGTGAAGCGTGGCTCACAGTATCTGGTCAGTGCTTGCAGATATGAGACCCAGCACATGCAGGATTGTTCTGCCCGGCTGCTTGCTTGTGCCGTGCCTTTGCTAGCCTTAGAGAGACCCAGCACTTTGTCTGCTGGGGAGGGACACCGTGGCACTGGCTGTGCTGAACAGTGCCCCCAGTGCTGAGTGCACGGTGTTGGCTGCACTGTGCTCTTGCTGTAGTTTATTATTCGGCTGTGGTGCTGCATGTTGTGGAAACTTTGGAAACTGATCTCTGGTGGTGGTGGTGCCAGTGACTGTGCCCAGATGAGCCAGACATCCAGAGAGGGATACACATATGCTCTTTTCTCTGAGGTGTGCTGCCAACATCAACATGACCTTGGTGAACACCCTTGGTGCAGTAGATATTCCAAACGGCAGAGCTGTGCACTGAAAATGCTGATCTTGAACTCCAAAGTGCAGAAACTGGCGGCTGGACTGACAAATGGGGTTACGCAGACAGAAACTGTGCAGGTTCAGGGACATCTAGGCGTACCACCACTATGGTGGATCATAGCATTTCCATTCTGAAGTGCAAGGACTTGATCCTGCCATTGAGGCATTTCGAGTCCAGTACAGCTCTGAAAATCTGCTGTCTTTTTGGAAACTATTATAGGGATGGAGTAGAGGCCTGAGCCCTTTTGTCAAACAGGAACTGGCTGAGCAGCCTTAACGTCTCTGGATATGCTGCAGCAGTGTGCATCGCCCACAGCGTGGCTGGAATGGGGTACCAGAGACTTCACTCAAGAAGTCTCGCCTGGAGGGTTCTGAAACCGAGTAGACAATGTCCAAACCCCACTATCTACACCACTCCACCACCAGTCCATAAAGATCACCAGCATTTGGGGTGTTGAGGACCAGAGACCAGCCTGATCTCAATATGCATGGCGATCTTTACGATCTGTTGTCCTGGCACTGTCCTGTGCCTCTGTCGCTGCTGCTGTAATTAAGGATCCTTGGTTCGAGGACGGGGGCAGGATTTAGCACCTTGCCTGGAGAGGAATCGAAGTAAATCCCGGCAGAATGGATCCGACTCGGGGAAAAAAAAAGGCAATGTCTCATACTCCTATCCTGGGAAATCAAGCTTGATGACTGCCTTGACTCCAAGCCACATAGCATGTGTCTGAAATGAGCCCTCCAAGTCATCACTGAATACAGTGCGGTTTTCCCAACAGCTGCAGGACAGCATCCTGCACATCAGCCAAAAAAGCTGTACCCAAAGACAGGAGTGACCAGAGCCTCATCTGTCATTTAGTTACACTTCGGAGCCTTAGATCTTGTTTCCTGTGGTGCGGCATTTGCGGAATCCATGATGAGGGCAAGAAAAATGACGAGGCGACTAGAGTTTGTCCAAACACCCAATTTTAAGAAGCAATAGTGAGACATTGGCTGAAAATCATCTCCAAGGTCAGTAGCAGTGTTTTCTTGCTAAAAAGGTTCTCCAAGATGACCACCACACTCCCATGCACATCTGCAGACTGTATCATGATGGCCGACGCACTTACTACACATGAGCAGCCTTACCAAAAGGCCGCAACTGGCAACATGCAACTGTGGCCTCCCAAGATGGCACCTGTCGTGCATGCGCAGACAGCAGCTAAGGGAACCCACTCAATCACATGCACTCTCCACAGTGCTCTAAATCCTCTGGAAACACTCTCTAGGCCCTTAAAACCTTAGCTCCCACCTTGTCTTCCATGGGAAAGGGTACAGTTCGACCCTACATGGCACCACAAGAAAAGTGTGGGCTATCGTAGCCATAAAGGCACTACAAACCAGGGTTCTCAACCTGAAGATGGAGCGCCGCAAGGGGAATGAATCCTGTAGCAAAGATCCTTCTGTGCTGCTGACTGTAGATGGAATCCCAGAGCAGCAGCAGAATCGTAGCAGGATGAAAAAATTCAAACAAAATTCACTCGTTGAGAAGACAAAGTACCCCTGTAGAACAGCGACCTGTTCACCAGCTAGGACAAGTTCTAAAAGACTGAGGGAGTTAGGGAAGGGCCGTGTCCTATGATTTCACTCAGACTATTACAATTAGTCCCAGCTGGCAGGAAAAACAGCTCATACAAACTGGTTGCCCTACAGGGGCCAACACATGAACATGTTACATCACTTTTATAACCAAACATATGGAAATGATAACACAGCACTCAGGAAACAGGACGGACTTAGAAGAGTCAGTGTACTGGCTGAAATTAATATCAACTTTCAAAAGTAACAAACTATTATTTTCTTACTCGTGAAGTACTGTTTTTTCATTTCCATTTTGCTAAATAGAAGATTTTCAACCAGACAATACTTTGTCAGATATGTGGACAGGACCCCACCTGGAGTTTGACATAGCCAGTACAATCCCTCTTCATACATTATCAGACCTACGACCGCACAGCCTGTGACATCACATCACAACTGATCAAGAGCCAATCAACTGCTACAAGACTGGTCACTTATGATGTCACATGAGCACTGTCACAGCACTCATTAAAGAGGAACATAACTAATTATCTCGGTCGCCAGGTAAAACACTGCTTTTTTCATTCCACCTAATACTGCAAAGTAGAAAGCCTTCTAATAGAACCATAGAAGGGGACGACAGAAAAGGACCTCAAAGCCCATCTAGTCTGCCCCTTACCCCACTAGATCAACCTACCACAACTTGAGGCACCCCCCCTTCCCCTTAGCCCCATGTGTCTGTCCCAAGCAGTCTTAAACCTCTATGGTCTCTGAGTTCACCACCTTCTCCGGAAGGCCATTCCAGTTCTCCACCACCTCTCCATGAAAGTGACCTCTCACATTCCTCCTGAAGTCCCCCACCCAGAGTCTCAGTCCACGCCCCTTGTTATGTTTCCTTCCTTCCTTCCTGTGGAATAACTTTCTGCACCTCCCTTGTTTATCCCTTTGATGTATTTAAAGGTCTCGATCATGTTCCCCCTCTCCCTCCTGGTCTCCATTGTATGCAGTCCCAACTCCTCACGTCTCTGTTCGTACGGTTTGCCCTTCATCCCCTGCACCATATTGGTCACCCTTCGCTGAACCCTTTCGATCGAGTCTATATCCTTGCACAGGTAAGGCCTCCAAAATCAAACCTCGAACTCGAGGTGTGGCCTCACCAGAGCTTGATACAAGGGCACCAGGACCCCCCTACGCCTGCTGGTGATCCTTCTTGCATATACTTCCAGCATCCCATATCGCAATCCCAATAATCTAATGAAAAACAGAAAAATACTTAAGAAACAATAATTAACAAATGACTGCTTTTAAAAATGAACATTCTCTGCTTGCCATTTTTCTGCTAATAGTTCTTTAAGGTCCAGCTTGTCTACCCCTTTTACTGCACAGCCGTGACTACCGTATATCCCAGTTTGAATACTGAAACATATCCTCCGTGCATAACTGCTGTAACGTTATGCAGAAATGTAAGACTCAGGCTAGTCTGTCGGTTCAGCTGCAGCACTGCTGCCTGCAATGCTGGCGACTCCGGTTTGGGAACGAGCTAGAACCAGAGGGTGAGCAAAGGGTGGAGGAACCAGAGGGTGGGCAAAGGGTGGTGGATTGAGCGTCCCAGAGCATGTTCTTCTCCTTCAGGGAGGGAGGCTGGTGCAGCTGTTTTACTGCCACCTGGGGGACCACAGGTGGCAATTCAGGGGCTATGGTTGGCTGGGAGATAGGAAACACGTACTCCACAAGGCGGCACATGGCAGAGTTGCCACCACGTGGAAGTAGCGTGTCATGTGTGTCACATTCATGTCACAATGGAATGGACAAAACTAAGCGGAATACTTCAATATTTTGTAGGGTGAAGCTCAAGTATTCAAGCTCCACCTGGCTGACAAGGCATCCTGGCGAACACTTACCTGAATGTCCTGCTGTGGAGGGGCCATCATAAACTGGGGTAAACTGCAGAGATGGCGTGATTGTGCCTGGGAATGAGAGGCTACCTCTGCAGTGGTGGATGGCGCAGTGCTTGTGACAGGAATATAAAATGGCAAATTAATAAACAAACAGAGGTTGTGAAATTAACATCCCTGGCCTGCCTCAATACTGCATCAGAAAGGTACATACTCCGATATTAACACAGAAATAACTTCTCCATAACCGGACAGAAACAAATGCATAACATGAACTCCGTCCCCCAACAGGGTGCTTGAAAATCTTCAGTTCTATGGTTCTATGGCCGAAGAGTCTTTTTTTTGTTATTTAAAATATAGTCCTTTTCCACATCACCCGACTCCCTCCTCTCTTTGCCGTGAAGCACTTCCTCCCATTCAGTACCTGATCAAATGACATCACATGTTATCAAAGACAATGGGCAGAAAGGGAAACTGTTCTGATGCAGACATTCAGGAATCCTGCCACACAAGTTCAGACTGACAAACCACCTTACCCACTACAAATACTTTGCTTTTATTTAATCAGTTGTTCCAACATGAGCACACGCACACACCCCTTTCCCAGTTTCTGCTCCAATAGCCTAAGGCTCATCTTTTTTCTAAAACCAGTATGACACAGACCTTGAACCAGTGGAAATTCAGTATCCAGAATCATGACTTTTGCAAAGAAGAAGATTTCATAGACCGAACAGCAGAACAGCTGCTTTCAAAATCAGCTTTGAAAACTGAATAGCTTCATTTTGTGCAATCCTCTACGTTAAAGGTTTCTTTTTTGCTGCTACTTAAAAGCACAAGGGCTATATTTACAATTACAATAAGATACAGTGTGTATGCTGTTGTGGGATAATTGTACACCTTGGATGTGCTGTGAGGCAGGAGGCATTGTAGAGTGCCCCATCCACCCGAAAGTGCAGTTATCGATATTGTACAATGGCAAGGATAAATGCTAAACCTAACTGGTCAGCAGAGACCCTAACCAGTGATGTTATCCCAGCACAACATCAGGGATCAAGTTCCAGCACACACACAAGACCATATCAAATGTAAAAGAAATCATTGCACATGCCACGTCCAAATTGCCACAACTGGCAAGGCCACCCTGCATTTTCCCAGAAGTTCATTCATTTTGTCCTATTAAGTATGATGGCATAATTTTATTTCATTTTTTAATTTCTCTGTATTTTTTTTTTATCAAAATAGGTTACATACTTTGTAAACAATTTTTCATTCCAAATGATGGCTCCTTGTGTCTCTTGTTTAATTTGGGTTACTCTACAATAAGCTTAGGGAGTGCAGGAATGAGGGAGGGAGAGAGACGAGATGGACTCTGAGAAGAGAGCAGAAGGAGCAATGAGGGAAGCAAGAGGAGAGAGACGTATGAATGGTAAGGAACCAGAGGGTGGATGGGAGAAGAAGAAAGGGGAAGGGAGGAAAAGAGTGACAGAGTATACCTCTCAACTGTCCCTGCCTTTCAGGGACATCTCTGATTTTGACACCCCCACCACCACCACCACCACCACCTCTGGAAATGTATGGTTCCATCACTGAAGTACATGGATTTAGCCACAATTTTTTTTTGGCCGAGGAACACCTGTCCAGGCTCCCAGCTCCAAAGCCATGGGACTCCTGGCTACCAGGCGGTCGGCACCTCCTTAGCCAACACTCGAGACGCAGACACGGACTCTCGGCCCCTAGCCGAGAACACCTGTCCAGGCTCCCAGCTCCAAAGCCACGGGACTCCCAGCTACCGGGCAGTCAGTGCCTCCTTAGCCGAAGCTCGAGATCGCAGACACGGACTCTCGGCCCTCTAAGGTACGGCAACTGCAGCAACCAACCGGATTGCGAGTGCCCTTTCAGACTACGCTGATTGGTCCCTGGTGAAAGCCAGCTTCTGTTCACTGAATTTAGACTTTTTTTAAATGCCCGTGTTGGGAAAAATGTTAAAAAATGTTTAATATTTTATTCAGACTGTAACTGTGAGGCTTAGATCTGTGCTTTTGGGGAGGAAATCTGTGTTTACAGCCCTTTTCTGCCCACGTGCACTGGCCCCAGACTTTGGGGTCAAAGTAATACACGCCCTTTGTATTACAAATCTTGGACTCCCGCTGCTCTATCTGCCCTTTTGTTTAAACTCCTGTTATTAGTCCTCACTCTCCTTCTCTCCCCAGCAGAGGAACACCTGTTCAGGCTCCCAGCTCCAAAGCCACGGGACTCCCAGCTACTGGCAGTCAGTGCCTCCTAGTCAAGCCGAGATCGCAGACACGGACCTCGGCCCTCTACAGACGGCAACTGCAGCAACCAACCGATTATGGAAAGTGCCTTTCAGACTACGCTGATTGGTTCCTGGTGAAAGCCAGCTTCTGTTCACTGAATTTAGACTTTTTTTAAATGCCTGTGTTGGGAAAATGTTAAAAAATGTTTAATATTTTATTCAGACTGTAACTGTGAGGCTTAGATCTGTGCTTTTGGGGAGGAAATCTGTGTTTACAGCCCTTTTCTGCCTACGTGCACTGGCCCCAGACTTTGGGGTGCCAAAGTAATACACGTCCTTTGTATTACAAATCTTGGACTCCCCGCTGCTCTATCTGCCCTTTTGTTTAAACTCCTGTTATTAGTCCTCACTCTCCTTCTCTCCCCCAGCAGAGGAACACCTGTCCAGGCTCCCAGCTCCAAAGCCACGGGACTCCCAGCTACCGAGCGGTCAGCGCCTCCTTGGCAGGCTCGAGGACTACAGATACAGACTCTCGGCCCTCTAAAGGTACGGCAACTGCCGCAACTTTGCCCGCCCCCACCTCCACCTATTATTAAATACACTAGCTTCCCGCCAAATTTTATTCCACGCCCTTGGCGCAGCACCCTCCATTGAGATTTAGCTCATTGTCTCCTTCTTCTTGTCCAGTCTCCGGGTCCTATTCATAGGGCCACCCTTGCCCAAACAAGTAAGTTCTCCATGGCTCTACCTCCCTCATTAAATAATCTTTAACGCTCGAAGAATCTATTTGACCTGGATCTGCAGGCTACTGAGAAGCTTCAATAATTCAGCACCCTCTTTGGGCACTGGGCTAATCTAGTGGCTCCACTTTATTACGAGGTTCTATCATGTGGGGTTCTATATGGCTTCTCTCATTGCCCCTTCTTCTGGTGGTACCAGCTGGCCAGTACCGGCCAACTGAGCTGCCGTCATGCATGGACTATAACCGCACCTTGTGCTATTTGGCATCTGGCAACTTATCCTTTAATTGCCTCTGTGATTTCAAGCATCCATACTTCGAACCCTGCTCTTGGCCTACACATTCTAGCAGTACTTAGAAAATGCCCTCACCACAAGGCCCGCCTCTCACCATGCAGACTACTATTCCCTCCCCACACTTTGCAGTTGAGGTATTAGTTCTCGCTACAGCAGGCCACCTCACCTATGGTGGCAACATTCCGCTCCCTAATGACAACAAATCTACTAGACGGGAAAAAAGCAGGAATTCTAAGCTTACAATTGGCGCACTCAGAAAATCCTACTTATCCTCCTGCTATGCTCAGGCAACAAAGAACTTAACCCTGGCCTCTACAGAAGCTATCGATCTCCAACAGAACTAGCAAATCTAAAAGGAATGAGCTTGTGCATATTAACGATGCAGCCTCCTAAAAAAGATCACATTAATCCAAGTCTGGGTAGATCATACCTCTCCTGATGTACTAGTGATTTATGAAACTTGGCTTATACCTGGCACCCCAGATAGGGAAGTAAACATCCCCAACTATGCCTTGTTCAGAGCTGATAGGCATACTGGAGGAGGAGAGGTAGCTATCTATGCTAAAGACAAATTTACTGCTTTCTGCTTATCCTCGTCATCTGTCGCCAACAAATTTGAATGCCTAATACTAAAAGTGGAGATTACACAGACTAGTGCACTCTGCGTAATAGGATGCTACAGACCACCATCTGCTGGCCTGCAGCTTGTGTCTTATCTAAGTGACAAGCTGGGACAAGGGCTGCCAGAAACTATTATCCTAAGAGACCTCAATCTTGACTGGCTCTCTAATGCAGCAGCCCCACTTGCATCCTTCTGTGATGCACATGGGTTGACACAACTTATTACTGAACCAACATGCCCAAACGTGAAGAACCCTAGCAAAAGTACCCCTTTGTATGTGCTAATGGTGAGCAAACCTCATCTTTTCTCCCACGCTGTTGTCTTCTTCTCAGACGCAGTGACCATTGTTTTATTAGGGAGTAAGATCAGCCAACAGCTCAACACCCATGACTAAGTTTTCTAAGAAGAGATCCAGACACAACTTCAATGAACCCGCCACAGTGGCAGGATTTCTACCTGGCCAAAATGGTTATGTCAGCTTACAGTATCTTCCACTGCATCCTGTCGAGGGCCCTTAATAAGTATGCTCCCTTGATTAAAGTTTGGACTAGGAACAAAACCTGTAAATGGTTCACCCCTCAAATCAAGTCTCTGCTCCCAGAAAGAGATAAACTTTGGAAAAAAGTGCGCAGACTGAACACTCCTAAGGATTGGAATCAGTTCAGGAGGTTACGAAATTTATGCACTAAATCAAATCAGAGAATCAAAGGCTACTTTCTACAGCTCCGAACTAGACTCTGCCACGAAGAGCCCAATCAAGTTCTGGAACACTATTAACAATCTGCTAGGCTACTCCCCAGGAAACTCACTCCTACCAAGATTGCATCTGGCAACTGAACTATCACCGAAAGATGGATATACTTGACTCATTAAATAGCCATTTTGCTACTGCAGGCCTGGCATTTGATAACTCCCTGCAAACATACTTCACTGGCAGATTGCCAACCACCCTCCTGAAACATTGACTGCTTCCTCACTTTTCACGCTCAACCCACTCACTGAAAGAGGTAGAGGACCTCTTGCTACAGTTGGACATTAGAAAAAGTGCTGGGGCCGACACCCTAGACCCTTACTTCCTAAAAATTGCCTACCATGTCCTAGCAGTACCCATCACCCACCTATTTAATTTATCCCTCTCCCTGGGCATCTTGCTATCTGTATGGAAGACAGCACATGTCATCCCACTGTTCAAATCGGGTGACCCCTGCGATCTCAATAACTACAGGCCATTTTCTCTCCTTCCAGTGTTGTCTAAACTTCTGGAGAAAATTGTAAACGCACAGCTGAGAGCTTACCTTGAATCAATGAAACTGCTAAATGCTATGCAGTCCGGATTCAGAGCTAAACATAGCACTATCACGGCCCTCGCTAAAATAACCAATGACTGGCAGCGTGATCTTGAGAACAAAAACTTTATTTGTGCTGTTTTCCTAGATCTAAGCAAGGCATTCGACACCGTCGACCATAGCCTGCTCCTCTTCTCCCTACAAACCATAGGTGTGGACCCCTCCTCACTGCATTGGTTCACAGACTATCTTACAGGGTGCCTTCAGCAAGTTAAAGCTGAAGGAGGCCTGTCTCCTTTAAAAACTCTTCAAAGAGGGGTACCCCAGGGATCTATACTAGGTCCCTTACTATTTGCAATCTACATTAACAACATCGACCACTGTATAAAAAATGCCAGCATCCATCTGTTCGCAGATGATACAGTTCTCTACGTGAGTCGCCCAACACCCAAAGCTGCCTGCAACGATCTACAGTCTCAATTCAACCTTCTGCAAAGCCAACTTCTCCAAAAAAAGCTACTCCTCAACGCCAAAAAAACTAAAGTGATGGTCCTCTCTCCATTCATCCATACAGCAAACCCTGTGTCCAGTGGGACAGTTCCCCAGATTACCACAGTTCTGGGTGAAAAACTAGAATTTGTTACAAAATTCAAGTATCTGGGAGTCTGGATAGACCACAGACTCTCCTTCATCGAACATATCGAGGACTTGCTAAAACGACTCCGGCAAAGGTTTGGCCTTTTTTTTTTTTTTTTTATAGAATCAACCGATTTCTCACCAGAGATGCCAAGCAAAGGCTGGTCCAATCTACTTTTCTATCACTGGTTGATTACGCTGATTTCCTGTACAGCCAATGCCCCAGCTCTTACATGGCAAAGCTGGACATGTTCTACCATCGAGCACTGAAGTTTATTACGGGACTTCCCTTTGTCACGCATCACTGTACCCTATATGCAGCAGTGGGGTGGACCTCACTAAAGCTCAGGCGCCACAGAAATGCCACTCTCTGGACCTATAGAGCTATCTCCAATAAACTGCCTCACTATACCTCCTGCTGTCTACCCCTAAGTGTAATCAGGAAATATGCGCTAAGAAGTTACTCAGTTATAACACTTAAAGTACCCAAGGCAAAATCTTGATTTGGTACGGCAGCTATAAGCTTTGTGCTGCCTACCTCATGGAACAACCTGCAAAAAACTCTCAAATTAAGCACTCTAATCTGTTTAAATGCCTTCAAGACACTATACTTCCGTACAATCAAAGAAGCATGTAACTGCTTCCTTCACTCAGATCCAGTACCAGTGCCTGCACTGGTAACCAGGCCCGCTTAGACCCAACTATAAGTACTGATCCCCTGCCCGCTCCTCCTAAGCCTAAATGTCCTACCTTTCAAATCCCCTTGACTTATTTACTCTATACCCCTACCTTCTCCTAGTCTCCCTACATCGAGTAGGAGCTCATTACCCTCTGGTTGAGACAACCTCCCTGCCCCGCACTTTATATCCTACAACCCTAGTGCCCCCACTCTTTTTTCCCCTCCATCTCTACATCCGTATGTTCTCCCTCTGTGTTCTGTGCATCATGTCCTCCTAGCGTTTCTTCCCTCTCCCTCCCTTTCCTTCTACCTCTGCCTCTACCTTGTGTACTTTTTTCAACTACCTTATATAACCTGCCTTATAGCTGTCTGTAGATACTTCTGTGTATGTAGATACCCTGCACACTGTACAATGTCTCTATAATTCCATGGATATATGAATTTACTGTGGTATCTTATTTTATACTTGCAACTGCTGTTACTCCCTGCTACCTGTTGTAAAAATATCTGTATTGCCTTGTAAATATCTGGGCTGACCTGTATAAACACTTGTCCATGCTCCACCCAGGTCCATCTTGCAAATGAGCTTCACTCAACGATGACCGCCTGGTTAAATAAAGACTGGATTGACTGATTGATATTTTACAGTCTCGAATTTGAGATACCTTTGAGTCAGACTCATTTACAAAGGTTCCACGTCCAAAATAAATCATAACAATTTGCTAATACAACAACGTAACAAAAATATTACATATACAATAATGTATGGGGTGAGTGTATAATGAGAAATTATGTGCACCGAGGTGTGGGATGCTCTTCGCCTCGGGTTTATATAGTATCCCACACCAGGGTACAATTTCATTTATTCACTCACCCCATGCATTGTTTTATGTAATTGCTGGGGAGTGTTTTCCCAGCATCACTTTGTTAAAAGTAGTAGGAGGTGACTTGTATGCAGCTGGTTTAAAAAAATCAGTTTGCTGTTTTGAGCCCCAGGGTTAGATGCATTTTATTTATTTTTTTACTTTCACCAATACAAAAAAGGAAAAAATAAACAGCTTTCACGGTTTGCTACCTGATGTGAGGGATCGGGAATAAGAGGGCCATGTCTGTGCTGTCGCGATGATCATCGCTCATTTTTTGAAGATGACTGGGGAAGGCAGCTATCTTTGAAATTCACTCCTGACTGGGAATTTGCTACAAATTGAACTGTTTAATCCATGCTGATTTTGCTGTGTTGTGCGCCGCAGTCGTAGTTCATGAAGCGACAGTTCTGGGATTGGCGAGCGAGGAAAAGAAGCGTGAGGCATGCGCGGTATGTGAGAAACTGGCGTGTGTTCGCGTTATAACTTGGCGGAATTTGGTTCCCCACTGTATATTTAACATATATTCTTATACGCACGCAAAAATCATCCACACCATGCAATGCTAGCAGCTGCTGGCGTATGCAATGTTAGGCAGCTGCAGCACCATGCGACAGTTAACAGCCGTGATGCCTACGCGATGTTAGTGCCATGGGCGCCTAACACACCAGCAAAGTGGAAGCAGTAGGGTGGGACAGAAAACTGCATCAGGATCAATTGTGTACTGCATAGTAACCACAGAAACATGCATAATGACAGCAGAAAAAGACCACTGGTCCATCCTGCCTGCCCGTAAAATCCTAACAAATGTGGGACCTAGTGCCCATAACAGCACATACGGTGGGGGAGACAGTGGCAGAAGTTGCTCACGGGCAGACCAGAAAGGTTGTTGTAGCCTAATCACTGCATCACATAGCAGCTAGGTAATATCTTAAGATGCCACAGCAGTATCAGGCAGAGTCTCAGGTGCTGCAGGGCACAGAGACTGGTCTGCAGATGGCATTACAGCAGTACCATTCAGATGAAAATACTATCAGGTTGGCAAAGGTAGCAGAAAATCCTTTCCAATCCTAAAAATTTTCTGGACACTTCATTTTAATAGCTTCCATAGTTACTATTCATTTTATGTAAGTGATAATAGTAAAACACCCTACAGGGTGGGGTGTGTGATAACAGTAAAACACCCTACAGGGTGTGGGGTGTGATAACAGTAAAACACCCTCAGGGTGCAGGTGCGTGATAACAGTAAACACTCCCACAGGGTGCAGAGGGATATCCACATACCCAGGGCCTGCTGAGGCCTGACAGTCCCCAGAAGTGCGGGTATCCCCCAACACCCCATACTTTCAAGGGTCTTGTTGTGCTTAGAAAACTGATTTTTTTTTTTAAATGTTCTTACTGCAAAAGTATTTTAAAACATTTAAGAAACAAGGTTTATATATAAAATAGTCCTTATAACAATGCCGGCTTTTTTTTTTTTTTAAATATAAAGAGGACTCTGTTGCCCAATAAACTTATGCCTTGTGACTGCTGTCAACCAATCAGGCTACAAGAGTTTTGTAACTCATTTTCTAATACAAGACAGAACCACGTAAGCATCTGTTCATTTACTCTATAACTAATTTTTACATGGCGTCTCTGAATCTTTTAAGCTCTGTCCCCGACTTATGTATGTGGGGATGGAGAGGTATGGGAGAGGAGGGAAGGAAAAAGACTGACAGAAGGGAGGTTAGGGAAGGACAGGAAAGAGGAAGT
The DNA here is from genome assembly GCA_016271365.2 of Neoceratodus forsteri. Classification (NCBI taxonomy): domain Eukaryota; kingdom Metazoa; phylum Chordata; order Ceratodontiformes; family Ceratodontidae; genus Neoceratodus; species Neoceratodus forsteri. Next base: position 35,793,067 of record JADMNL010000036.1, on the reverse strand, counting down.
CTACAATGGTACTTCGATCTTTTGTAGTACTTAGCATAAAGAATTTTATTCCTTATCCCATCAGATCTTCTTGGTCTCTGCCTCACTAAGTGTTCGTTCTGACCAATTTCCTTCCAGCAAATCTTTCTCAAGCGTTTCTGGGCTGACTGCACTGCATGTCTGAACACTTGCGCTTTTGTAAGGCTCCTGTTGCCTGTAAACAGGATGACTGTCATAGAGTTTATGATGAGAAACAGGTGGATTCAGGCTTTTTCTTCCTCAACCCTGAGAATGCAGCCTTGGCTAGCAAGCTGAAGACCTTAAACACCATCGATCTCCACCGAAGACGTGGCAAGAAACTTAAGAATGCACACACGTTAATCCTGATGTCAACAAATTAAGTTGGTGTTAAAAAAAAAAAAAGAGACAGCTTATTAAAGTATTGGGAACTTATTTCACAGTGACTATTCATATAAATGGGGTCCAAAAACTGATCAAATCAAACAACTTCATTGGTTAAAACACAACACCTGACCGTTGATAATTTACCTTGAAACTGCACAGTTCAGAATAACCTGCCTTAACCTACCTACCAACAACCTAACTAAATGTAAACTAAACCTTTTTCAATTAAAATAAAAAAAAATCACTTTTTAAACACAATAACCCACAACAGGGCGTATGTTTCTTCAAAATAAAGTTCCCAGGTTCAACTAAAGGAATATTGCCTTCATTACCAAACTCACCTATTCTACCCAGCAACAACCTAACTAAAGGAAAGTAAAATCTTTTCCAATAAGTAAGGGAATACAAAACTTTTCCATTATTTGCACAATAACCCACTCAGGGCATGGGTTTCTTGATAATTAATGCACTTCCAGGTGTGCTGAAAGTCACTCAGGTATTAGTAAATGTGCCTTCCAATTCACCAGGGTATGCATTAATTCTCTGAAACCATGCCCTATTCTGAGTTACTGCTTACATAGGAACACTGTATATCATTATCACTCAACATGTGACTTGAGTACTTATATTAAGGTGCACAGTATCCATCAGTGCACAACTGCTGGGTATCACCCCAATTCTTCTACCACTTTAGACATACTATAATACCTCACTATATTCTCCCACCAACGAGTAGCACACACGGGCTGTGTAGTATAACAGAGGTGTATGAGCTGAAGACTTCTGGAAGTGGCCATTTTTATTATTCTTGTAGTCCCACTTCTGTCTTGTTGTCTCTTCCTTCTCTAAATTCATATCGGTCACCAACCTCTGCACATCAGTGATGTAGGCAAACAATTCCCTCTGTAGATAACACCAAGTTACTCTCATAAACATGATGCTGTTGTGGTGGTGTGGGGGTGTTAGTAATTAATATTAACCCCCCACCCATGTTGCTGCAGAGCAAACATGCCAACGGAAGTACAGCTCTTTTCAAGATGTGGCACATTTTCCCAGCTGGGTTTTGATGCACCCTTCTTTTGCTCTTATTGCTGCTTTTCATCCCCTTACTGTGATACTGTAATTTGTTTTTGTTGAATAGTTCCTAGTAATTACTGTAGTTTACTGTACACCTCAATTTCTCTTTTACCCAACTGTGATCCACTGGTATTTAATATCTTGTTTTACTCTCTACTGGTCTGCTATGTGTCTGCAAATACTGCCCATGCAATGAATGCTATATAACACCCACACCCACACCCACCCCACCCGTGAATCGCACATGGAAATTAACTTTGCTTCAATGTGCCTTTTCTGGACAGTAATTTTCAACTTGGATATGTGCCAGTACTCAAACTGGATAGTCATTCCTCTGCAGCAAGAAAAGATGGACCCCCCCGCAAAGACCTTTCTGTCATCAGAATACACTGTTAATATACTGAGAACCACTACTAACCATGACCAGTTGTTATTGAGCAGAGACCAGATAACAACTTGGAATCTTCCACATCTTAAAATATATACAAACTCCACTGCCCACCCATCAGCATGGCGGTAGTGCTGTAAGTCTCAACACTGATGAACCAGGTTCAGGAGAGAGTCTGGTTCACTGGAGCTGAGGGCGGGAGGAAGAGAAGGTTGGCTCTAGCAGCCCGTAGGATGCTTGTCTCTTCCGGGGAGTGAGTGCAATCCCACCATGCTAGCATCACTTGGATATCATCATGTAGAACTGCAGGCGCATTGCAATGGGTGGGGAGTGATCAACTCTGCAGGTGTGCATACCTGTTTCACACCTGAGTCTGTGCTCTCACAGTCACCATCAGGGTGGTGGTGGGAGGAAATAAATGTAGGCAAACCAATGCTGGCCTCTGAGGAGAGGAGGAAGTCCAGCACCTGCAGGTCCCACAACACTGACCACAGCTCCTACTTCCACTGGATGCTGGTTGTCCCAAGGCACTTGGGCCCACCCTGAGAGCCCTGCCATGGTGGGGGGGGGCAAACATTAGGAGTTTGGAAGATGGGGCAAGTCCCAGAGAAGGTGGGTGATGGAGCTGGGGGCTGGCTGGCTGGCTGATGGGAGCAGGCTAGCATGCAATAAACAGAATCTATGAACAGACAGTCTCTCATCAATGACCTTCCTTTAGACAGCGTTCCTTCTCAGCACATTTCATCAAACTATGGAACTGAAAGAAAAACATTCAAAAGTCATAAAAAAACGTACATGCTTTCGCAGAATTTTGTGAGTGTGCTGGGTTTATCCTGGTTCCGTCTGTGTCTAAACCAGCGCTGGATCTTCTGGATATCCCAGTCGAGCTGCTTTGCCAAGCCTTTTAAACGTTTATCATCAGGACACTAGGGACACAAAATAAGAACTTGCTTAGAAACTGTTTAATTTAAAGAGGGCAGAAACACTGTTATTTACCTTTTTTTTTTTTTATATTAATATGGACATGTGAAGTCTGTTTAATACACTAACTCTAATGTACTGCAGTGGTTGGGGAAAAAAGGCAGCATTAACAAATGACCAGAAATAAGAAAACAAATAGGATTATTTCAAAACAAACACATAACATAATACTCTACAGTCTTCACACAGGCCAAATTTAGCAATTGCTTTAAAAATGTGAACAACATGACCCGTTAAGCAGTGGTGATAACTTTACCACTCGTGATGTCGTGATCGAGGTTTGGGCACAAGCTCAAATCATTGAGGCCAGCGGGGGAAGGGAGGAGTGCTTCATTCTCTACAATGATACTGCCACCTTGGTGACCACAGGTGACAGTGCAGCTGGAGATGGATTAGAAAGGGGGGGCATCACGAATGTCAGTGTGTGAATGTATGCATAGCGTGCACACATACACCTTGACATCACTGTACGCAATGTCCCAGGGCTGGGATGAAAAAATACAAAACAGAAAAGCATTCTGACCCCAGCACCTCCTTAACAACAGTCCCAGTATATCCAGATCCTCCACCTCCTAAGTGTATGCACTACGAGATGTGATGTCCAGGGATGTCCCCCTTATACAGAACCCACCTGTGGGCAAGCCAAAGCACTGTGAAGGCAAGTGGCCCTGGCTGAGGGAGAAGACAGGGGATCGGAGGTGCCTGGAGGTCCCGAGACATGGAGGGCTGGAGATAAGGAGTCAAACAGAAAGCAAAAAAGTGTAAACAATGGGTTTATGTTCTCTGTTAATGAATCATATTTCTCTCCATTCTATTCATTATGAAAAACAAGGAAACCCAACCACGCAATTTTTTTTTTTTTTTTTTTTTTTTATAAATATTAGCTTTTTCTGTTTTTTTGGTTTTCTTCCCCCCAACCCCGAGAGCCCCTGCACATGGCTGTACATCGCTGCGGAGGCTTATTACGCACACTGGATGCCAGCTCAGCCCTTGCACCTGTACTGCTGCCCTGCCTGCCCACGCCTACCTCACCAGACCTCTACCCAGTGGGAATGGAACTACAGGAGGGTCAACAACCCACCCCCGGGAGAGGAGAGACAGTCTAACAGCACGCCTAATCCCGCCCTCCCACCCCTCCATGATGGCACCCTGATGACGTTCCCAAACCCAGGTCACCAACGTAGCACAAGGTTTGGCGTCCAACACCTCAACCCTCAGCGCCACTGGGCCGGCTAAACCACGTGATTCCTTAACTTCTTTATTAGTACCTATGAAAGGTGGAACACAGGTAGCACTTTAACTAAAACCTGGCAATCGACAAGTTAGGTATGTACAGGTGACTGAAGATAACGTCTTCCCACAAGACTGCCCACACATCACCACCACCTTGACCAGCTAGTGTGACTTGATTAGAAGCCAGCCTCTGACCTTACTTAAACATGTCTTTTTTGAGGAAAGGCCGTCACTGTGCAGTGCAGTGCTGTGCAGAGCACAGCATTTTTGATGTTTTTAAGGCAGCAACTAAATACTTAGCTAGCTATCCTCTAGCTAGATTTAGAAACAAACCTAGTAGTTATAGACTAGCTGTTGCCATGTCTACCTCCTGGGCAGCTATACAAAACAAGCTTAAATTGAGCTCACTGACATCAATATCCTGTTTTAAACTTATCTTGTCTGAGCACATGACACGTGACTGCACTTTTATTCTTAATTGTGACAGCTGATTGAACTTGTGTCATTTGTTGTACTTCTGTGATACCCTTATGTGATTTTTTTTTCCTAGTTCAGTTTTATTCATTTATCTATACGCTGCACAAGAGCTTTATGTTCATTTATTGTACTGGTTTATTGTATTGACTATGTCTTTTTTTTTGTACTGGATGCAATTGTAAATAAGAGCTTGCTCTTAATTTGCTTTCCAATAAATTGGAATTTGATTTTATAGGGAACAGGTCAAAGGACTGCAAAATGTACTGTATTTCACTTGGGTCTCAATCAGGAATGAAACCAAAATTCTCAGCACCAAATCCTTGATCGGGTTGTATTTAATTCTAAAATTGATTAGCGTTTGCTCATAAAGGTTCTAAAACATTGTGAAAATGCATAGCACTTGTTTCATTGTGTTTAACAAACATAACACTTCTAGAAACCTACATAAATGCTTTCTGTACAGTTAATATTGTCCCAAGAAAAAAAACTGCTAATCAATTATTTAAAACCCTGCTTGATGCAATACCCTGTGATGGCACGTAACTGAATCTGCCCATTAAATGGAACTTTCACAACCACTACCAAACTGTACAGCAAAGCCTTACTTCAAGAATGTTTTCTCTTTCTAAGCAAAAAATCCCCAACTAGAGTTCCGAATGCAAAAGGGGAAAGGAAAAGGAAAGGGGAACTTGTTTTACCAGGAAAGGCACACTAAGTCAGAGCTTATTTCCAGGTGCGACCTGGGAGCACAAGGAAGTTAAATGACTTGCTCAGGGTCACACAGCATGCAAGTGGGGGCTGATGGGATTCAAACCCATGTCTCCAGGTTTGTAGCTCAGTGCCCCTAAGCACTATGCTATACTGCCTCCTAAAACTAATGGATATGCCCACAATTCCACCTTGCTGTGGAAGCTCACATCTCACCTTCTCCACAGGACACGATCCACTGGGATCAAGCGTGTACTGCGCAGCAATGTAATGAACTGCAGAAGGTCAATCCGAATGTTAATGAGGCAGAGTTCTCCATTATGTCAGTGTGGAATTTGTTAGCCCCTCCTGGTTGAGAATGACAATGCCCCCGGATTCTCCTACATGGGGAAGGAGACACCCTACCTCCCTAGAGTCTGCCTGACCAGCTGCTGGCCTTCTTAACCATGACCAGATGACAAGTGTTCTTAGGAAAAAGGGTTCAACTTACAACTAAGTAATCCCAAGAACCAAAGTGCTTAGAACGGTACCTATGTTACATGTTGTCAGTACAATATAAAGCTGACCTGCACTTGGAGCAAGTTTAGCGACTTCACAGGGAAGAATCAGTGACCACTACAGTGCAGCAGATTCCTAAGCAGGTCTAGAAATGACATTTAAATTTAGTGTTTCAGACAAAAGAACAAAATTTAATTTTGGTATTTCATCCAGAAATGTGGTATACCAGCTCCTCCTGAATGCAGTGTACTGAGCTATTATATACATGACAATTTATTTATTTATTTTTCGTTTTAGACCTGGTAAAAATGGAATACCAGCCACCAGAAGTTGGTATTCCACCAACAGTTTCTAGTGTGCTTGGAATACTGAATTAATGTAAAAATTTGAGCAGCATACACAGCACGCCGTTTTAAACATTTATGCCACCTCGCATTTTCGTTACAACACACTAATTATTGGCAACCTCAACTGCACAGATGCTATGAATACCTACTTCACAAACTTAAGTCTTAGTCAGTTATAACAATGACTAACCCCAACCATACACGCCTGACGCTGGAAGACCCCACAAACAGATTTTAACAATCCTTCCACTCCAATGTTTCACTTCAAAGATACCTACGAAGATGTTCTGGAATTGCTGAAAGGGCCAGAGATCTCAAAACATTCAGAGCTGAATTATAGAGATGCAAGAATATTGAAGATCCCAGCCATCTGGCTAGCATAACCTGTTGAAACCTTTCAACCACCCTATTAGAGACAACCAGATCCCTTCAATTTAGAAAACTGCCACATCTCAGCACAAAGCTGGGTCCACCTTCAACTCCAACAAATATAGACCTACAGTGCAGTATCTCACTCTTATCAAAACTCAATATAATTCTGGAAACACTGGCACATTATTAACTAATGGTGCTAAGACATGATAAGATACCATTCACCTGCAGAGCCCTGGTTCAGACCCAACCACTCAACTAGCACATCACTGCTGAAGGTATCAAGTGACCACTTAAATGCAAAAACAGGGTTAAAAATGGAATCTGCCTTTTGTAAGCAACTAAAAGTGCAGTTGACACCATTATGCCCTCAGGTCAGGCAACTTACAGCTATAGAAAGCAATTGAGAGCAGAAACTCCCTCTAAATACATATAGTTTACTTTATAGGTACTCACACATGTTAAGGGGCTATACAAATACAGTACTACCCCTCACCACTTTAGCACTTTTTCAGAGTTTCTTTTGCTTCGCTCAATTGCCTAATCCAAAAGTGCTTTTCTCCACAGACATAACCAAGGGCAATCTCCTTCGGTGTTGTTCATCCAAGGTAGGAGCTAGGAAGTATGCGGTAGTTTCATCGTTGTTAGGGCCGTATTTGCACAAGTAAAAAGGGCACTCCGATCTGAGCATCCCCAACAATGGCCTCCTCCTCTCCTCTGCCTATGCTCAGGTAGAATCCAACTGCATGTGTCATGGGCTGACGTTTCGGAGTCATGTGTCTCCATCTTCAGAGCATACTTCCAGTGTGGTGCTAATACTTGCAAATAAAACTGCCTGTACATTTAATAAATATTTAGATATTTTTTTCAACTAACAGACTCAGTAACTGTTTTAAGAGTGTGGAGAGACTGTTCTACCTCGTAGAAATTCTCCTAACATTTTTCCCTGCTATTGAACACCTTTGCACCCATTTATAGGGGCTTATGAACGCAATCAGCATTTTTCGTTTGTTTGTTCCACTGGAAAATGTCACAACCTTCAAACACCTTGGTGTCTTGCTAGACCAAAAGCTATAATTTGACAACCATATTACAAGATCTGTAAAAAGCATGCACCAAAAACTCGTGACTACTGTATCACAACCGTAACTGCCTTGATTACACTAGAAAACTGGTACTCCACCAATTGGCTTCGGCCAGCATTAGAACATGGCAGCGAAGTTTATAGGTCAGCAAATTCCACTGCACTGCACAAAGCAGATGCAGCATTCAACAGCATGGGTAAATCCGTCTTTGGTTGCAACAGGATGACTCATTGATGCTTTCTGTACAACAATTTAGGCATTCTCCCCACCTGATGAGATAAAAGGATATCAAATGGTTCTCACTCATTTATACATGTATCCATGGTCTCCACCCGGATTATCTAAGCAGCTTGTTAACCTAGGTACCTGCTCAGTGTCTCCAAAACGTGTAAAACCACTGGCTCGAAAACCTTTACCATCCCCAAACCAGTACGAATTGGCTCTCAGATAATATCACAGCCTCCAGAACAGATGAAAGCATCACAGGAACATGCAGCACTACCTCACTAGCCCATGCAACTGCTGATCCTTCCTTCATTAAACTAATCACTTCCTGTCTTTATTCCTCACAGTTTTGTTCTTCATATGTTACCTCCTCTCTCCTGCTCACCGCAGTAATCTACCTCGTACCTGTACATATCTGTATATAGCTGTACTTAACTGTCCTTTGATTGTGTGCAATGACATTTATTGTATATATATATATATATATATATATATATATATATATATATTCGTATTTTATCCTGTTCTTTGAGTGTGTGTAATGTAACTTTATCCTGTTCTTGGGTTGGAGTGCAATGTAACTTTATCCTAACATGCAGTGCACTACTGCTGTAAGCTCCTCAGGGAAAAAATAAGAGCTGGAATTAAATACAATCCTGGTGTGCATAATTATACAAAAAATAAAAAATAGAAAAATGTGTTTATTCTTATAACAACCAATAATGTCTGCCAGCTACAAAGATCTCACTGGTCATAAAGCCCTATGACTAACATAAGAAGAGAGAAAATAATTTGTTCTAATATTTTATAATGTTTGAGATTATATTTTGACTCCATATTTATCTTTAAAGTGATGGGCCACATTACTAGCAGTGAATGCCAGAAATAGAGTTCTGTTATGGTTTTAACTCTGTACGTACAGCACTATAAACTGGAGATTTATTTAGTTTTTATTGCCCAGGTAAGTACACAAGACAATTTTATTTATGTATATATTGTGTTTGGAGGACCTTTGAGCTCGAGAGCCCTTTTTCAAAGGTATCCAAGCCTATCAACTTACACACAACAAAGGAACACGTAGGTCGACCCACCAGCGCAGCAGTAGAGCTAGTGTCAGCCGCTCTGACAATCGCGGTTCAGGAGCGAACCTCGGATGTCAGAGGGTCGGCCCGGAGGGACGAGGTTAGCAACCAGGGGACTGCTTGCCTTCTCTGGAGAGGGAGGGGATCCGGTACTGGATGCCTACCAACCTCTAGCATTGGTTGGAGGATACAGCAGCCCAGGACCATGCTGTGTGCCCATCGGGTGGGAACTGGCCAGACCCTCTGCACATCAGGTGGGAACGACCTGACCGTGTGCTATGTCATTGCACATCCGGCCTCGCCTGGTGAGGTGGGTGCACAAGGCAAAATAAATAAAAAATAACTTGCTGCAAGCCCATGATGCCAGGAATCCCAGCAGTGCTGGGACCCAGCCGATGCGGGGTCCTCCCCAGTAGTGACCGAGGCCAAAATACATATATATGGAAAAACAACAAAACAAACAAAAAAAACAAGTGACATTCGATAGCAGACCAATACAATACTCAACAGGTATAACAATGATTATCATATTATAAGGATCAGCAAGTTAACAGACTTCTGCAATTGCATCAACAAGGGATGCAGGCTAATGCAACTAACAGATACAGTTTAGGTACTCAGCAATGCAGTTGCTGCAAAGGGTGGGTGGTGACTTGGCCTTAAAGGGAAGAAGTGGGGAAAGTGATAATGACTCTGGACAGGGAGTTCCAGGCATTGACAGCTCAGCTGCAAAGGAGTGTTGATCAACAGGAGTTTTTCTGAACAGCAGGAGGAGTTTTCGATCCCCTATAAACCAAATAAATGCCTATTTTCAGGTATGACCTGGAAGGGTTACAGGGAGAACATGCAAACAAGTTACTACAGTACATCAGATAAAAGAAAAGGAGCTTTTAAATACAATCACAGCACACTCAAATGTGAACACCATAACCCTGAACAAAACAAGATAACCCAAGTGTCCACAATCAATGGGGTGGAGGACTAACCAACAACTATGCAATTTCAGGCTAAGTCAGCCTTCAGGATGTCCCACAAGAACCTTCTAAAGAGGCAGTGAGAAAGTACTACATACAAGTAACAGGAGGGAGTTCCAGAGCCTAGGTGCCAGACAAGGGCTGATTTCCCAGGACCGCGTGGGCTTAAATAAAGCCGTGTTTACAAGGCAGGCAGCTCTGGATCTGCGCCACTCCTTTTCAACCGTGCTGGCTGCTTCTGTATCAGTTCACTCTTACATAGCCCCCTTGCAGCGCTGTAGTCAGTCTGAGGAGCGGCAGTAAATTCATTAGAGAACTGAGGAAAATGCCTTTGGAACAGAGCGACGGCAGAGCAAAGTGCCCACACCACCCTTTAACGCTACTGCCCAATACTGATACCACAACTGAGTTGGATCAAAAATGATCCAAAGGGCATTTAAGGCACTCAGTAAGATTTGACTGCAGATTTTGCAACGCATCAACCCACCGCGCTGGGTTGATGCGCTGCAAAGTCTGCAGTGTAAACGGGCTATCAATGTTATAAAAAAGAAATTACATTTCGAAAGCTGCCACTTTTGAGCTGTTTTACTTGTAAACTTTTTTTTAAATGAAAGCTTGGAGTCTGACAAACAATGAATAAGTCACAATAGTACAGTTTTCATGTGTTGATGCATGTTTTCGCATGTCTATATATTGTTAAAAATAATAGGATTCTAAAATGTTTTTGAGCCATCTTGCTTTTAAATATCAATATATGGAAGCACCAGCAACACTATGCAGACTCAAGGTCAGAATGGCTACTGAGGATACAGTCATCCACAGACCAAAGAAAACTACCACTTACCTTAGTGATGGATGTAAACACTTTTTCTAAATAGCATTCGGTTGAGCTTTTGAGGTCCGTCTGCTTGAATTCTAAGATGTAAGGCACATGGTTTGGCAATGAACCTGCAAATACAAAAAAAAAAAAAAAACACATTTAGACTGCTACTTGCATAAAGACTTTCTTCAAAAGTTGGTCCATACTGATAGATGTGTATATAAACTCAGAAAGGACATTAATCTGCTGGAGAAGGTCCAGAGAAGGGCTAAAAAGATGATAGTGGGTCAGCAGGGTGAGGCATACGAGGAGAGGCTGAGGGCACTGACCAAGTACTCCCTGGAGGGGGAGCATGATTGAGATCGTCAAGTAGGGATAAGTAAGGTGGATAAGGAGGGTCTTTTTAAGCTAAGCAGCAACCATAACACAAGGAGGCACAGTCTTAAACTGGAGAGAGCTAGGTTTCGGAGGGAGGTCAGGAAGCACTTCTTCATGGAGAAGGTAGTGGAGAATTAGAATGTGCTGCTGGAAGAGGTGGTCTTGTTGAAGATGATGGTCAGCTTCAAGAGAGGCTGGGACAGGCATGGGGAAGGTAAGGATCATGGGTAGGGAGGGTGTGAAGGATGGGAGGAGGGGGAGGGGCAGGGACAATAGTTCAAGCTGTGGACCCTGCAATATGAGCAGACTAGACAGACCAAACAACTGTCTGTCAGCTTCTGTGTATGTTTGCAAACTACCAGTAGTTTGTGAGGACTTGAGAAGCAGAACGTCAGGCTGTTTTATATGAAGGGCTGTTTTTAGGTAAATGTACTGCTCTAGTCCGATATATTCATTACGTTGTTGTACAGTAACTATTATTTCACACACCAGAATTGACATACTTAAGTGCATCGACTAATTTTCAAGTGGGTCTTGGCGAACCAGATACAGCTACACAGCAAGTACAAACTCTAACAAATAAAACTGAGAAGGTGCCTAGGAGTCCATAGAATCTGCTCTGGCTCTAACTTTATACCATTCCAGCTTACTGCTGTGTGCCCTTAGACTTAGCCCCCAGTCGCTGTGAGTGCGGTCTGTTCTGCGGCTTCATCTCTCCCCCCCCCCATCCTGTTCATACAGCTACTAGCCACTTGTACCTGTCGTATCCCACCCTAAACCCATGGACAGTTTCTGCCCTCACCAATTCACTTGCCAGGCAGTTCCAGTTGTCCACCTCTCTTTGTAGAAATACTTCCTTGCATCTCTCAGATTTACCACCAGCCAGTCTGTACCCATGGCACCGAATGAGTGACCCCTTGCTGCATCTGAAGAATGCATTTCAGTCCAGAGTCAGAAGCTGTAATGAAGTACACGGCTTACAGGCAGACTAGATGGGCCTGGCGGTCATGATTTGCCAACAATTTCTGTTTCTATCTTGTCAATACAAACATTTGAACATTTTTATCGTACCTCCCCCACCACCTCTAGCAAGTATGTGTTCAGGCTGTCCATTCCCTCATACACCTTTCCCTGTAGCCCCAGCACCATTCTGGTTGTCCTTCTCCGCACTGTCTCCAAGAAGTCACAGTCTTTTTTTTAATTCAAGTTTATCGTGCAACATGGGTACAAGGTAGACACAGCTCATCAGAACTATTACAGACATTCCAGTATTACATTTTACAAAATGAGCCACAGCACTTTGATACACAAGACAGTGCATATTTTGAGAATACATTTAGCAATGCAGCTCCTACAGGTTCATAGTTATTGGATTAACTTAGCAGGTGGTGTATGCTCTCCAGACTGGGCTTATTCAGCGCCTCTCCGGGAGAGTCACCAGAGCACAGTTCTGATACTGCTGTTCCCTAGGCTGTTTATGGGGTAAAATCAGAGTCCCTTCATTTACCCACCTTAACCATCTGCCCGTAAAGCACGACTCCCGCTGGTTTACCTGATATGCAAGTTGTTCCACGCGGTAAATCTCAATCGCTATAGGCACTTTTACACGGGACACACGTTCCATGATGGTGCTTGTTCCACTCAGTCTGCTGCAGAGCGATCGCCATTATATGGGTGATCTGTACCACAATGAGTGGTACAGATCAACCGTAACATTACCCTTTTTGTGCCGTATACAGGCAATCCACTCCGAAAGAGCCAAGACAGACCGGGATTCCCTGTTGTTTTGGCACAGAAATAAGCAGAAGGGTGTTATTACATGGCCGGGTAGAACGGAACAAAATTCCAGTAACCCAGGAAAGCAGGGAACATGGAATTGGCGAATGTTTGGTTCTCTTGCGGAACTGATCGCCTGCACACGCCAGAAAGGTAATGTTGCAGTTGATCTGAATTGCTCATTGTGATACAGATCACTGCATGTAAAAATGCCTCATGTCTATCCAGTGTTCGTGGTTCTGGTTTCAGCCACCGTCTCCTTATGGCTTCTTGTGCTGTAACCAGAAGCACATGCCACAGGTAGATGACATCTCTGCCTCTTACCCCAAATGGGAGGAGACTAAGACTAGTGTCTTGTGACCAAGTGGTGCATCTAACAAGCAGTCACAGTCCTTTTGAGATGTAGGCTCCGGAACTGCACTACTTGAACAACGCTAAACAATATATCAGGAAGCCTCTGTATTTATATATTTACAAAAAGGTGTGAATAAAGAGACAGGGAGGATGTAACACAGGAGGAGTAGAAAGACAAGAGAAAACTAATTCCAAATAAGGGTCCAGGAGATTAGAGGGATGTGAACAGGTGTACAGTAGGTGCCAGCGTCAGCATTCATGCAGAACAAGCATATGATAATGAAAGAGAGTTCTTTTGAAGTACATGCTGCAGACTCCTTCGTTGGGTGACAGCGATTTTTGAATGGCAGATCTATTCTGAAAGCTTTTGTGCCAGCTGATCTGTATGCTTTAGGACTATTACAGACAGTTCTGGAGGTGAGTCTCAGGTGATACAGCTGGGGTGGTCTTGTTAGAAGGTGGCACATATATTTACGGTAGAGTCTTTGAACACAGTTATGCAGCAGGGAAGTCCATTTACATTCTCTCCTGCTGACAGGTAAGAGAAGTCCAAGACTAACAGATTGCAACGGTGGGTGTTCCAGTCACCACCAAGGGCAAATCTCTGTATGCTGTTGAAGGCGACCAATACAGTGACGTGCAATGTAAGACGCTGATCTGTATACCTGACTCACATACTTTAGTACAGGGAGTAGGCACTGTTTTAACAGTAGCTGCTCACTCTTTGCAGTTCCAGTTCCCGTAAAGAAGACCAAGATTTTGGTTAGAGCAGAGCCAATGATTTCCCGTTTTCATAAATGACCTATTCCTTTTGGCAAAATCTTTAAATCAATTTTTACTTTTTTTTCCAAAGCTGAGAGAAAATCTGAAAATTTTTTTTTTTTTTTTTTTAAACAAAAATTGGTCTCAAAACTGAGGCATTTTCCCCAAAAGCTGGTGCAAAAAGTGTTTTTTTACAAGATAAGGTGGTGCAAATAAAGTTTTTCATGGCAAATTCAATCCCAAGTGCTGGTTTAAATCTGAAAAATTCAGTTTTTGCTAGTGTTTCCATTGAAAGTTTGCCCTATTCATACAGACCTGGTGATATATGTATCACAGGAAAGTTTTGTACAAGCCACAGATATCCAAGTATTTAAAATATAGTCTCCAATGGAGTAATAAAACTAGCAACACCAAATGACGTTTCGCAACTAATGCGCTATTAGTTGCGTAAACCGGTTGGGGGCCTATGTTGCTGCTGCTGAGCTAAAGATGGTATGTTGCAGGCATTGAGCCTCCCATGAAGTGTTTGTGATTAAAAGCCTTTTACAGCTTTAAATCTGGAGTGGTGCTGGTTTTGTTGCTCTATTTGGTTCACTTAATATAACCTGGCACACACTTTTACAGCTGGAGCTGTTTTGCTCCGCTTATAGTCTCCAATGGCCCTTCTGGTGGAGTTGTTTTTTTGGGAGACTTGACGTTATTGGCCTGTAACTGCAAAGTATAGTTTTGGAACTGTTGTGCAGGATAAGACTATTTTCCAACCAGGTCTCGCTTTGTGTTGAACATCAGTTGTAAAGCAGAATTAAGTTTGGCTATGAAGTCAGCCTCACAACATACCTGGGCAGTTCAGAAATAGTAACTCGCACCCTGTTGCGTCTTACTGCTTATGTCATTCTTTTGTTCATTGTCCTGTTGTCCTCCCTGGGCTGGCACAGTCACACAGGACTGTACTGAGCCCTGGGAGAACAGCGAAGCAGCAAATACAGTACCGGATTTGAGTTTATAAAAGCTTGAACATGCACAGCAGGATACTGAGTCTCCCATTGCTGCAGCCCAGTTCTGACATCAGCTGAAGGGGATTCTGGGACTTCTAGGTACAGCAAATGTCGGCTGGGAGTCAACAGAATAGACCTGATACTACCTACTGACTTGGGTGTGGGGCTCTTAGTGCTGACTGTTCCCCTTTAAAGAAAGCTCCTGCTCCAATAGTGCTTTTTGAAATCTGAAGATTCCATCACTTATGGACACCTCATAGTGGACGTGTTAACCTACCAGTAGCGCCTGGGATCCTATGGATGCATTGCCGATATTTGGAAAAGCTTATCTATGTCTTATTTGAGCCGAACTACTGCGTCTAAGCCGCTGATGTGGCACTGAGCTTAACCACTTCATTCCGTTTGAATCGATGGGACAAAAGACTCCTGAAATTACTTTGATTTGCTCTGAACCACCCCAATATGTCTCCAGCTTCCTCATCAAATGAATGGGAGATGCACCTGTGTACGGCTTGTAAAATAGGGATGCCACAGTAAGACGGTTTCACAATATACTACTGTATGCGACAACTCTCCCTGACAGACAAGTTCAATTTAAAAAAAAAAATTAAAAACTATTACTTCCATAACATACCGGTGTTACGATAACCATGTTTATTATACCAGCAACGTTTCATACAGTGACAACCCTACTTGTAAGGTACTTTTGGTATGCAGTATGTAAGAAAGGCATACTATAAATGTTTCTGCACATCCAACAGCTTTATTACTTTACTACACATTCCTTAAATGGGGCCTCACTCTAAATTAATATACAGCACTGTTCAGTTACGCATTGAACAGGTAAACCAAAATTCAGGAGTCTTCTGAATCATGAATTCAAATTTGATGAAATGTTCAAATATATATATATATATATAATACATACACACACACACACATACATATATATACATAGATATATGCATACATACACACACTGAAAAAAATCCTGGTCTCCGAATGGCCCAGAGACAGTCACATGACACAGATTTTATTTCTTTTTACCTACTGTGAGTTCAAAAGGAATAACTGAGCAACAGTTCACTCAAACTGGTTAACACTACCCACTGAGCCTATCAATCACTGAAACCACACTTCCATAACTAGTTAAAAAGAAAAAGTGCTCACCCCCCATGCTGCAATTCACCCTGGTGCTAACTGCTTCCCCTCTCACTTACAATTCCAAATACATTCCCTGGTGCCAGGAGTTCCCCCCTTCCTGGTGCTAAGAGTTTCCTTCTCCACTTCCAATTACTTTTCACAAAATATGCAGCCGACAATACTACAGTGTACAATGAGAGAGTCAGCAGAATTAGCACTTTGGAAATAGTGGGGCACAAGTGATGGCTGTCATAGCAATACTTGTGCTCCACTTTTTCTATGTAGGGCATTTTTTTTTAGTCCTTCATTTCTTATGTACTGAACACCTCTGGGGTTTCACCTGCATAATTCTGTTTTCTCTATCATACGTCATTGCCCGATGTAGCTAGTGTTGCGTTGCAGTAGAAGAGGGAGAGGTCGGAGGCATTAGCTGTTTGAAACAGCGGAATGCGAGCAAAGGTTTATTGTAGCAACACTTGTGCTCCACTGTTTCGCGCAGGGCAGGCTGTTTTTTTTTTTTTTAATTGTCCATCATTTCTAATGTAATGAACCCCTCTTAGGTGTTACCTCACAACCGTTCTCTCTCTCTCCATTATCCATTGCTACCCAGCATAGCCTGTGCTGACAGCATGGAAGACGGAGAGTGTCGGTAGCGCCGGAGAGAGAGAGAGAGCGCACACAACCTCCCTGTACAAACCAGCCCCAAGGGGCTGAAAACTAAATAAAACAGTCTCCCCATGACACACGGTTAAATCAACATGTTGAGAGAGAAACAAACTGGACATATCCTCTGTACTCTTACCCTCTACCACCTAGCTGCTCTATCGGAGAACACTGAAAGTGGAAGTGCAGTGCACCGGGGAAAGGAAACAAACTACACCCGATCCCTTGTTCCTTTTATTTAGTGAAAGTGCCCAAATATTGTCCCTTCCATGTGATCCTTCCACAGAGACTATTATCTGCAGGATACACAAGTAAGCTTTTATTTATGTCACCAATCTGCTTTAAGTTGGGCGTGGGGGAGTAAGCTTTCATGAAACAGATGAAACCATATTTTATGTCATCAAGCTGCTTTATGTTTATATTGTTGTTTTGTTTTTTTTTGGGGGTTATAAAACAGATGCTGACCAAAGACCTTTTGGGCTATAGTCTGAAAACTGTGAGCCCCTTGGGATGAACTACTGTCCACAGGGCTTCAGGGAATATAATTACTGTCAAGCAACAGTTCGCTCCTCGGTCAAGGTCTTCACACTGTAGATCTCAACTTCAATCAATATTTGTAATATACATATATATATATTTATGCAATAGGTGTGAGACCAAAAGCCATTGAATAAATCCATTTATTTCCACATACGTGGAATAAATCTAACCACCCTAGATTTATCCCACATATGTGGGATAAATGCAAACTGTCAATCAAAGCTTTTTTGTTCACTTTTTTGACAAACAAATGTGAATAACTTTAAAACGAAAAATGATAGCATAGTACTGTGAGCACGAAAAATGTTCTGGACAAAAATATCTACAAAATGAGTGGTGTTTCATTTATAGATACCTTTTAGTTTTTTTTATAATTAGCAAAAAACAGCAAAAAATCCTATTTTCTTTTCACTTTTCAGACAAACAAATATAAATAACTTTAAAATGAAAATGATAACATGGTACTGTGAGCCAAAAATGTTCAGCATAAAAATATCTACAAAATGGTGGTGTTTCATTCAGAGATACCTTTTAGTTTTTCAAAATTAGCAAAAACAACATAAAATTCATTTTTCTTTTCACTTTTAGACAAACAAATGTGAATCACTTTAAAACTAAAAATGATAGCATGGTACTATGAGCACAAAAATGTTCAGCATGAAAATATCTACAAAAATAGTGGCATTTCATTAATAAACACCTTTTAGTTTTTTTATAATTAGCAAAAACAGCATAAATTAAATTTTTGTTTCACTTTTTCATCAAACAAATGTGAATAACTTTAAAACAAAAGGTAGCATGATACTGTCACCATGACATTTTGTTCAGCAAGAGTTCTCTACAAAATGAGTGGTGTTTTCATTTAATAACAACCACCCGCTAAGGTGACATACACCAGAAGTTAACCAAAAAGTCCCAGAAAGTCCCGAAATTACCATTTGAAAAAAGAACATAAACAGTCAAAACCAAATGTTCCCACACTGATAAGAAGCATCCCTATTGCATAAATGGAAATATACAATGGTGAGCTGTCAGATAAATGATTTAGCTACACTTGTACTGTTTGACCTCGGACACCTCACTCGTGGCTTCGCCCCTTTCGTGAAGTTCCGAGGTCAAACAACCTGTAGATAAATCATTTATCTGACAACTCCTCTTATATCCATATATATATATATATATATATATATATATATATACCACACACACACATATATATATATATATATATATCACACATACACAGACACACAGACACACAGACACACAGACACACAGACACACAGACACACAGACACACAGACACACAGACACACACATATATACACACACACACACACACACAAATATTTGGGAAGCAGTATAGCGAAGTCATTTAAGGCTCTGAGCTGCAAACTCGTGACATCCAGCAGACCAGACCTGGGTTTGAATCCCACAGCTTCCACTTGTATACTGTGTGACCCTGAGCAAGTCACTTAACTTCCCTGTGCTCCCAGGTTGCTCCTGTAAAAAAAGCTTCCAGCTTAGTGTGCTACTCCTGGGTAAACAACTAAATAAAAAAAATATATATATACACAAACACATATAATATATATGTGATTTTTTTAGTGTGTGGTAATCTAACAGAGGTTTGAACTCCTCCCAATTTAATCCATGAAAAGTCATGACTGTCCTGAAGGGGTTGGTGCTTAAAGTGGCATGAAAGATGGCTCACCCTCTGGAACAGTGCCCCCCTGCCCTCTCTGCCCCCTACTCTAGTGCTACTGGGAGCACTACAGCAGCTGACCTCAGCCACAGGACATGTAGGCCCCAGTCTCACTGTGACCGTGTCAACCCATTCACTTCTGGGCTGCAGGAGCTAGAGAGCGCCAGGCTCTAGCCATCTGTCCCTGGAAAACAAGCGCATCATCATCGTCATGATGAGCTCCAGTGCTGGAGACCGAGGTCGCTCACAGTCCCAAACCTGGGTCTCAGACGCCTGCCCCGTCCACAAGGCCTGCTTAAGGCAGCTCTTCTGAGCTCACATGAAGGACATGGTGGGAAATGAGTAAACAGCTGGCTTAAGGATTAGTAATTTTATATACCGAGTTACTGTTAACATTTATAATGTCGCTCCACGCGAAGTGTAAAAAAAAAATATATATATCAGAATACAAAATCTGGCCGGCTCTGTGGTGCCAAGCGATATGGGATCTCTCTGGCATTCTGATGACCCATGTTTGCATCCAGAGCTCATGACTTCGACAGCGGAGGGCAACAGGGAGAGCTTAAGAACATCTCATTTATACTCCCCTCCTGGTGGTCAGGGAGACTGTCGCGTCACTCTTTCATGACTCCTGGTGATGGCTAGTGGTAGTGCCAAAAGACACCATGGGTGACCATACACTGTCGAGCACTCCCACCCCAGGCCAGCTGTAAGTGGCAGCCAATAGAAGAGGGGTGGGCAGGACCAGAAAATAGGAAAATGCCCTCTGGTGTCCCGGATGACAGCCTCTTCGCCCTTTCCAATGTCAGACCCTCCACAGTCTTTGCTATCAGTGGTCACCCCTCCTGGTACAAGCAACACATTCCTCCACCAGGCCATAGCACAGCCCACTGTGGGATAGGCTGAGCCATGTGGAGAGAGGTCAGGAGCTCTCAGGAGATGTCCTGTGATGATGGCCAATGGAGACTCCCCGGCAGAAAACTGGCCACCAGATGTCTGGGGAGCAGCGAGCATGAGTGCACAACAAGGGTGAGTCAGAAGAGGGGTATAAAGGGGCCAACATGAGGCCCAAAGGTGTGACATTGGGTGGCACTGCGGGCATAAAAAAAAAAAAAAAAAATACAAAATCTTCTGTTATTAACAAAATAAGCACTTCAGTGACTGCCACATAACCCTGCAGAATATGCACCCCTAGGTATCAACAAAACATTATTTTCATAATTCATAACCAGTGGACAGCAGGCCTGGGGTTAATTTTAACACTGCTTTTGGTGGCCCAAAGCATAGTCCAGACCGTCTTAGGCTAGTGTGATCTCCTTCAGGTTGCCTGATGTGGCCATTTCATTTCTGTCTGGCTTTAGGACTGAAGTGTGAGCCATGGTGCCAGAAGAAGCTGTAAGGTGCAGCAGTAATAACCCAAACTGAAAAGGTTACCACTGTAGCCACGAAGTTAAGTGCAATCAGCAACAGGACAGAAACACTTTGGTTCTATTTTCTGTGCTGTCCAGCGACACTTTGATATGATATTTTCTCCAACAAGACGACCCAAAAAACAGTTAAGTGTGACCCCCTGCCAGGCTAACTACTTTTTGTGGCCAACCCTTGTCAATGTGGTTATTTTGGGTAATTTCCACCTCTTACTAGGTTGCCCAGGTTCTCCTTCGCCATCCGGGTAACCTCTCTCAAGTGCCATCACCAGCCTTATCTAGTGCTCCAGAGCTTCCCACACACAACAAATGTGGCCACCCCAAAACATATAACGTAGCCACAAACCATAATTGTAGCTGGATTAGGAACTAGGCTTGGCACGCGTAACAAAAGTAGCAACACACAGTTGGAATAGGAAGTGCGGAATTACTGATGAATGTCCATCACTGCTTTTGTCTGCGTTTAATGCCAAGTTCCACCTGCAACGAAGGTTTTGATGGCCTCTTAACTGGCCACCATCAAGGCAGCACTGGTCATTAAAAAAACTGGTCAAGTGTCCACTTGTTCATCAAACATAATATTACAGCTTAGCAGAAACTATTTCAAAAACAATTCAAGAAGCATTCTGCATTAAGTGTAACATTGCCAGCAATCCCTTCACCAAGGCAGTAATCAGATTACATTTAGCATGATAACACCAAGAAAAAACCTTCGAGACTGAAAGAGGCAATCTCGGGTGTTTGCAACCTAGATAAGAGCCAGATACATGTTTAACACACAGACTTACAGATGCAAATAATTATCAAAATAAAGACACGAAATGTGAAGGAATATACAAGAAAAATGTGTTTATTCACAGGGATTTGGATGTAACCCCTCCAGATAGTCTTGTTTTCTGTGGGTCCCTGGGCAAGAGATGGCAAATACATTTTATCATTTAACACATATAAATACAGATACATCTACAAATGGAAAGACATTTTAATTTTGAGGTTTTCCTATTTCAAAGGCACGTGTCCAATCGAAGTAGATTTACACAGTCCTTGCCAAGGTTACATTTGCATTTGATTTACATCACCGTGTGAGCCATGGCAACTAAAAGCAATTCTGCTGGGAGCAGTCAGGGGAATAATTAAGCTGGAAGCATGGACCATGGAAAGAACGGTGCAGTGAATCTTCGAGACATAGGGCAGTGAAGACTCACAAGGATTACCATGAGGGGCTACTTCACTGAAAGGGTGGTGGAGCCATGGAATGCGCTGCCCAGGGGGCTGGTGGAGGCAGACACGGTGGAGGGATTGAAGAGGGGGTGGGACAGGTACCAGGGAAGGGTTCTGGGAGCAAAATCCAGTGCAGCGAGAATATCCAGAACTGGGAAGGAAGAAGCCAGAGAAGGCAAGGGGGGCAGCAAGGTCAGCTCCCAGGGTGGGGGCTGACCAAACGAGCAGACACGAAAGACCATTAGGTCTATTCTGCTGGCATTTTAGTATGTTAGCATGAAAGGCCTACTGTAGGCAGCCTCTTGGACAAAGGGGTGGAGAACTGGACAATAAACAGAGCCAGGGACAGCACTAACATGCACCGAAACAGCAACTGTTGCATCCTTTCCATAACTGACCCCTCTTTCCTTTGCCAGGGGCCCAAATTGATGCACCTACTCTCTAACAGTATCTAAAGGGAAGGGCACATGAACTGTTCAGAATCTGCCACTAATTATGTTTTGACCCAGTGGGTTCCTCTTTAGACCCACATTTTTTACACCAGTGGGTCCATCGACCCATGTTTTAAACCCCCAGCGCTTACAGAGCATGCTGTTAACTCAGTAAGGCTACATGACGCAATGCTCTGCCAAACTAATAATGGCTATGAAGGCCAGCCCAACAGCATGATGGCTGTGCTCCACACTACCACCTCAAAGACCCAGGATCCCTTGTAAATTAGCCCTAGGACTGGCAAAGGGTCACACACATGGTGGAGGCGAGGTGCTCAGGTCCTGGGCAGGAAAAGCATGGGCCAGCAGTGGTGGACATGAGAGGCACGAAGGTGCTCTAAGGGTCTAGAATGAGTTTAGACCTGTGTTGCTGGAGGAGGTGATAAAGGTGACCCGGGAGTCACCTCCCACTTGCTGTGTCTCAGACCTCGGACCTACATGTCTGTTACTGGACTGCCAAGGAGGCCCAAAGTCAGATTTTTTCTGGCATTATCTTGTGTTCCTTTTTGGACTGTTGCTTTCCCGTGGTTTTTAAATAGGCTGCAGTGAGGCAACACCGGAAAAATAACTTTGAACCCAGATGTATTAGTGAATTAAAGTCCTGTCTCGAACCTTCCATTTTCAGGGAAGCTTATGGCATCACTGCTGGAGGTTTGAGGCAGTACAGCACAGTGGTTTAAGGCTCTGAGCTGCAAATCTGGAGACCTGGGTTTGAATCCCACAGCTCCCACTTACATACTGTGTGACCCTGAGCAAGTCACAACTTCCCTGTGCTCCCAGGTTGCACCTGTAAACAAGCTTTCAGCTTAGTGCGTCTCACCTGGTTAAACAATTGGGGGGGGAAGGTTTACCTCACTAGGTATGACATCTATGAAGCTCGTCAGTTGGGTTTCAGGCCTCGCTAAAGGACAGAGACCACAATAATCAAGCTGTTTGACAATCTGCTCATGGCGTCTTGAATAGAATGGAGGGGTTCCTATTGTTGATTTCTTGAGCTCTCGTTAGTATTTAACATTGTGTGTTAAGGGGTATTGATGGAGCACCTCGGGCAATATGGTGGCGGTGGGGGGGGGCTTACTGGGATAGTCGTAAAATGATTTGAGTCCTTCCTGTCCAGCAGATTGCAGCGGGTCATGATAGGATCATTCTCCTTGTGTCTGTTGGCTGTCAGCTGTGGAGTTCCGCAGGGGTCGATCCTGTCCCCCATGCGTTTCACAGTGTACATGCTACCAGAAAGGTGCGCCATTAGGTGGTACAGCACACATTTTCTGTGATGTGTGTGTGACAGGGAGCTCCTGCCACTCTTGAGGACCGACCTTTTCTTAAATCTGTTGCAACAGTTCTTCTATTTCTTAGCCTAATCTATCCGTTACAATTTCTGCTCCATAAGGTTGGCCACCTATGGGCACCCCCCTCCCCTTTCTTGACTATGCATGCTATAGTGTCTTCTTTAATTTTACTTTTCCCTCTCGGGTCCTCATACAGGGAGGTTATTGTGGCAACCTCCAAGCTATGTAAAACAGGTTGTGTTTATCGTTGTTGGATTTAGTATGTTATAGCACTATGTCATAATATACCCTGCGTTTATGAAACCTGTAAAATGTTGAAAAATACCATGGCACTAGGTGTTTTTGATAATGGTAAAAGTACTAGGTGACTATTATCGAAATTAAGTTAGTTGTGCTATTTAAAATGCATGTAAATTGCTGTAAACTGAACAAGACTGAAATTCTGTGGTGATTTGCATATATCCCATGATGCTTTGCATTGTGGAAGTATGTATGATGTGGTATTTCTTTGAACTGCTTGATTTGTTGCCAATGCCCTTTGGGTAACCCTTTTTCAGTGTTTCAGCACTGAGTTTTTTTTTTGTTTTTAACTTGTTTTGTTTTTATTTCTTTTGAGCCCCCACTACCCAAGCAAACAGGGCCCACATAGGGATGAAGGGTTTTCACTGAAAAGTGATTATATCAGAGATCAATGTCAGTAGGTGCTGGCTAAGTGCAGAGAAAGGACACTCAGGCTGCTGCTGCAAACTGATGTACTGAAGAAGGAATATGCTATCGCTGAAGCTTATTTCCTGTATTCTAAATAAACATCACACAGAGATTGTGTGTTGAACCTGAAGTTTGGTGTCTGGTCCATCTGTTATCCCACAACCCCTCCACAATATGCATACAATACTCAGCTGTGCCTGTCCTTTGCATCCAACAGGTGAGAGGTGGTCTCTGTGCTGGAGCGTGGCCTAAAAGAAATTACAGTCTGGATGGCCTCCAGCTGGTTCAGCCTCAACCCATACACGACAGAGTTATTGCTGATGGAACCAGGTCCTCAGGAGTCAGCTGTCAAGCAGGAGACCACTGTGCTGCCATCTTAAAATGGCACTGTGCTGACTGCTGTGGATTGGGAGAAAAAAACTGGGAGTCCGTGTGGACTCTAAGTTGACCTTAGAATATCAAATGTCAACTGTGGTCTACTGTGGATTTTTTTAGCTCCTAAATCTCTCCCGGATTAAACCCTATCTAAAGCAAAAGGATCTGGTAACCCTAGTTCATGCTTTTGTGACCTTGAGGCTTGATGACTGTAATACTCTATACGTAGGGCTCTCTGGGGGTTTCATGCACTGCCTGCAGCTGATGCAGAATGCCACAGACAGGTTAGTCTCAATGTCATCATACCGAGATCATATGACACCTGCGCTGTGGTACCTGTACTGACTTCTTATAGGTGACATACCATCTTCAAGCCCATACGGTTTGGGCACTGCTTATCTTTAAGACACCTGGGTTGGTATACTTCCAGTCACTCTCCGCTCCACTGAGGAACTTACACTGGCCGTCCAGATATCAAGCCTCAAGCACTCGGCAACACAGCTTTCTTGATGAAACCACTGACCATCTAGAACTCCTTGCCATCCCATTGCAAGAGTTTCCCGTGGTGGAGATGTTTAAAAGGGCCTAAATGGTTTGTAGTGAAGCACCCAGACATTATGGATAGGAAGCTAAAGAAAAAAAAAGAAAAAATGTGCTTTGCCTCGCCTAGATTATTGCCATAACTGGAGGCACAGGAGAACGGGTAGCCTTCAGAATGGACCCTACTGCTGTACAAATATAAAACTGGGTTTCAGACAGTGCTCCAGATTTACATTGGCATTCAAGTAAAGTACTCACCATTTTGACACTAGAGAGTAATTTACAATTCTGATAAGAAAGCGTGTTTTAAACTTGAAAAATATGCACCTTTGAAGTACCTATGAAGCACTTCCAAGGGCTGGGATGAGTATCATTACTCCCCAAAAAATTTTCAGAGAGTATTTTAACATTTGGTGAGTAAAATAGGCCAGTACTCACCTTTATCTGGAGTACTGGTTGAAGCATCAACTGGGTATCACACTGGAAATGGTACTCATGAGACTTATGTTGGGCAGAGACCGGGATGCCCATGAAAGCCTTCAACGTTCCCAGTGCATCACCGGGCGTACCATGAATCTTATATTGCCCTTCTCTACCAGAAGGAACTCATCCTTGTGAAAAACTAACACAGACTAGTACGGTGCCTCAAGCGAGGCTACAAAATGTGGACCAGGGGAAAATGCCCTCAGCCAACTTGTATCCACTGCCACTGCTCCTAAAGCTTACATTAAAACTAAGGAGAAGTGACTGGATGCTGACAAACAGGCCCGAGAAGATTACCGGTACCAGGTCTCGCACATGTCCTGAATGACCAGGTCTGCCATACATGCAAGTGTAATAATCACCATACGTGGAAGTGTAATAATCCCCATATATGCAAGTGTAATAATCCCCATACGTGGAAGTGTAATAATCCCCATGCATTGGAAGTGTAATAATCCCCATGCATTAGATGTAATAATGCCACTACCCCATTGTGCTGCTGTTATCCATGAGTCCATGACTTCATATATGGGCCACATTCTCAAGACATGGTATAATGTTAAGACTCCGCTAAAAGATGGTAAAAAAAAAAAAGATAGGATTTACAGTGCAGTTTTACCGTGGTCAACCAAAACAACAACTGAAACGAACTGCCCGACTTAGATACTAATGGTGGGGGGAGAGAGCCCGCTGGAAATAAACCAAAAAAAGCTGATGTACGCTGAGACACAACTTGTGGTATACATTCGGGACCACCCCACAGGGCCAGCTGTCTCATTCAGTCTACAGTTACCCTGAGTAAGCTGGGAGTCGTGCTGTCAACGGACTGACTGTGTGGTATTCTTACCGGACCGAGGTGTCCTAGAATACCATCCTTCACATAGAACATGTGGCTTTGTACTGCGGTATGGACGACAGTGGTTTACGCCTCACAACACCATGCAGTTCAAGGCTCTCACTTGCTTGCTGTTATTGGCACAACTTACTCCCGACACCTTAGATGACATGCCTTCTGCCCTCAATTCAGTGGCTGGTATGTCTTATTCTTTACTTAGAGTTACACTTTGGTGCAGGACTTGTTATGGGGCCGGTTTGGTTACTTTCACTTTTTTGCGACACGGACAATGGCTTCTCCATGTGGAAATTTCTCTTACAACCACTGCTGTAGGGTGAGACTGCCGAATAATGAGAACATTATGTTCAGTTCTTTGTAGATTGCAGTCCTCTTCTCGCTAAAAAGTGAAAAAAAATGGCTACTGCACCAAATGAGAAGAAGAAGCTGTGCAGATCCCTCCACAGTGTAAACAGGCTAGCTTTTAAGTGTTGAACAGGATCTGGCAGCTAGACCATGGATTAAAAGAATTTAATCAATGACCACCTGACAGCTTCTGTCCAATGACCATCACTTGCTTAAGTAACCATGTTATAAAAAATATTATTTATCGTCATGTCAAACATCTGCTCATTAGAACTTAATGCTGTAAGGTCTTCCTAGTTTATGCCTGGGAGATTAAAGACTCCTAACAATAGTATCTCATTGCATTTTACTGTATTGGAAATATTTGTTAGTATGTTAAAATGTTAATTTGTATTAGTATATGGGGGTCTGTAGCAGACTCATATTGTTAGTTTTTTTATCATTTTTGCCGACTAATAAGTGGTGTTGTACAGAAATTCATGTGGTGATATTTATTGCTGAAAATAATGTAAGAATGTGTCCAACACTGCAGAAGTGGAAATGTATGTATTCAATTCAATTTTATTTTACCAGGATAACACCACCGAAGTCATGTCATTTGCAAGGAGGTTCTGGGGACACAGATACAAATCCAGATAGGACTAACAACAAGCACAAATGCAAATTCAGTGAACTCATATACATATACAGGAAAACAAAAGCATGTACAAAATGCAAATTCGCAAATACATCAAGGTCTGCAAAATTCAGCAAGCTCACAAAAACGATGTAATAAGGGTTTTATCTCTTGTATGATGTAACATGTTACATATAATTGTAACATAATGTCAGATAATACAAGTAAAGTGTTTTTAACAATGTACTGAACTTCAGCCTCCTCTTTTCGGGTGTTGGCTGCAACTTCATTTAATAAATTCTTAACAACAACAAAAAAATTCTAAGCGACCCTTAAGTTAACCAGAAGCGATAAATCCCACGGATTACGATCCTGGAGTGCCTTATGATTTTAGAAATGGATTCCAACTTAAAATATGAAAACAGCATCATTTGATGAAGAAAAGAGAAACTGCTCAGTAGAATATAAATATGATGTTTGATTCCAGCCGTGGCTTTGGGACAAGATTTACTCAAGTTCAAAGCATCACTGGCTAACCCGACTGTAGTATGAACGACTCACACTGCTGTTATTGTCACAGTGCGGCATTATGCATCCCATCTGGAATGCTGCCCAGCCACGGCTGCCCCAGACAGAGATGCCAGCCAAAGATGGCTTGTGTTGGATGAGGGGAGGTGAGAAATCAGGAGCTGGGATCTGAAATTCACAGTTTACAGCACTACTCTATTGCAGTACGGAAAGTCATTGTTTCAATATTGTTCTTTTCTATACTGTGGTGTAACATGGCATCGGGAGGTCATGACGTCCCTACTAGGAAGTCGCATTCACTGTTCCAGAAATCTCAATGAATGGCACTTAATGACAGAAATGGCATCATAGAATGCCCCTGAGGCACGGACTGGCAGTCCAGAGACAGCGCTGCAACTTGCCACACCAGAGACCCAGGTTCAAGTCTTTTTTTTTTTTTTTATTTAGTTGTTTAACCAGGTCTTAAGTCTGTTCTGCCACTTAGGACAAACAGGAAGATGGGAAGTGTCCCACAGGACACACTTCTGTCCCAGTGTGGAAGGACGTGCAGTATCAGTTTTTTTTTTTTTTTTTTATTTACTTGCGATATCCCAGTGGAGATAAATAGTGGGTACACAAGGGCTCTGTCACTCATGAGTTATGGTCTTGTCCCCTTCACTTGAGAATAAATTGCATATTTTAAAAAGGTCACTGCCTATTTGATTTATTCAACATCACTCTGCTTGTGGTTTGTAGATTTAACCGTTTTTCTCCGGTTTTAACTACTGACATCATAATTGCCTATTGCAGCATCGAAGCCATCAGCACTGTAAATCCTGATCTCTGACTGAAGTACGATGATACTAACCTTCAAGACAGCTGACACCATGCCCGCCTTGATGGCCCAGTGGTGACGCAACACGCTGCCGCGCAGGCGACCACAATTCCGGAGCGAGCTCAGGATCCCGCATCAGGAAGCAGGCGAAACTGCAGCAACTGCTGCTCAGCAGTGCACTGCCGGGAAGGGGGGGGAGGGAGAGGGTAGCATTGGTCACCAGTGCCATAGTGACCCTTTGCGGTGAGCAAAAGGAGCTGCAGACAGGCTGCGCTCCACACCAGCACAGGAGGAATGCACCAGGGAATGACATTCTATATGATGACCTGGCTCCAAGGCCCCCTAATGAGTCCTACTGCCAGTCACAGTGGATTCTGGACTGCCTCAGGGAGATGGGGGTGACCATCCTCTAGAGGTCCTGCCACAGATGGCAGAACTGTGGGAGAATTGGGCTGGGCAAGGACCCAGGGAGGCCAGACCAGAGCAGATCCTGTGAACAGGGTATATGTCGAACAAACATGGTTGGGAAGAAAAAGAAATATCAAACATAAAAAAAGGAGATGATATCTTGAGATAAGCTACAAAGATATAAATTATTATCCTGCCATTTTTATCTTCGCTGGTGCTGTATGTTGTCCTACATTTCTCACTCTCAGTAGGTTATGGCTCTTGCCCATTTTTACAGGTGGAAGGACTGAAAGCAGTGCAAGGGGTGCCCAGTTGGCTTGGCTGCGACATGTTACACTGCCATTCAAGTGACCCAAATTCAGGGGCAGACTAGTAAGCTGTTATGCAGTAGTGCACATTAGTCAGGGAGGGTTAGTGGTCAATTCTGGCACCATAGTGAACCCCAGCAGATTGGGCCAGGGAGTTACTGCTCATTCAGGTGACGTGGGATCAGGAGCAGACTCGGGTCACCGTGTCGGGCAGCCTGCCAAGCCAAGCCAGCTGCCGAGTGGAAGTGTGCATCTGTCAGGAGGGCTGGTGATGAGTTCCAGCGGCACAGAAAACCCCTGCAGAAGGGCCGGGAAGTTAGCTCACCACAGGGACACTGATGTCCAAGGCAGACACAGGCACCTCTTGCACAATGGAGGGGAAGGAAGGACTTGGGGGAGAAAAGAAGGGAAAACTAATATGCAACAAAGCATCTGTTTGATGGTCCTTGGCACCCTGGGGCCCTGCTCCTTGAAGATCCCCACCTAGGCTTCCTGGCTCCCAAGAACAGTCTCCAGCCATTAGGTCTGATGGCTCAGACGACAATAGCAGATCCTTCATGATCAGGTGAAAGGGGAAGCGCCTAGTGGTGCCATATAGAACATGCCACTGTGCGCTGAAGCTGGGAGCCACCTTGTGGTGCCCCATGGTGTGCAAGGCTCAGAATAGAAAAAAGAACTCACTGGATGACCCATAGCAGGATTAAGACCAGAGGACCCTCCCCAACTGCCTGCTACTAGTCAGCATTTCGCTGGGAGGACCCTCCCCAACTGCCTGCCACTAGTCAGCAATTCACTGGGAGGACCCTCCCCAACTGCCTGCCACTAGTCAGCATTTCGCTGGGAGGACCCTCCCCAACTGCCTGCCACTAGTCAGCATTTCACTGGGAGGACCCTCCCCAACTGCCTGCCACTAGTCAGCATTCCACTGGCCAACTGACAAATGGCTCCTGCTGCAGGGGACATGCCACACAGTCCAGGTCTGCAGGATCATAGCTCTGGAGGGTTTGGGGAGGGGGGGCAGGCAAGGTATAACTAGACAGCAGCAAACACTGAAGGGGGAAGATGAAACGCAGACTTATTGGCAGTAAAAATCCTTTTATTTTTACTGTAATCCCCCGTCTTTTCCCTGGACAGCCCAGCTAAGATTCAATATCTTGTTTACAGTGGGGTCCCGCTTCTACTGATTTATACAGCTAGGCTGACTGAAGCGCAGGGCTCAAGGTCCTACAGTCGGAAAGCATTTGTTTCAGTGGGATAGTATCCAGGGTCTCCTGGTTCACAGCTCTGCACTCTGATCACAACATTGCCTCAATGTCCGTTAATGGTGGGGGAGAGCTCAAAACATATCAGCAGAGTGAATTCTATCAAAGGAAGGCAGAGTGGATTCTACCAAAAGAAAGAAATGAGAGAGTGTATGTGTGTTTTGAGCCTGGCTCTCCTTTAACTGGAAATGTGGGCATGTCTGCTACTTAATCCTCCTGCAGAACTACTTTTTGCTTCGGTATTAAAAGAATCTTTTTCCCACCTTCTCTTTTACTTATGCAGCTTTTTCTCCCGGAGGGGGGCTGACATGTAAGGCTTCGTATGTCTCTCTCTGCCTCTCCTGTCTCTGGGCTCCAATCCACCCTGATCAGGGTATCATGTAGCCTGCCAGTATCCCCCATTTTCCATTAGCTCCCATTCCCTGCTGCCGGGGCACACACATCAACACATGCATGTAGAGGTACGCATGCTGCGGAAGTCCCACAGCACCTTCCTTCCTTGGCACCCTCAGTCCCACACTACCTCAGGACTCCCACCTGGGGCAGTTTTCAGCGGGAATGCCAAGTCTCCTCCCTGGGAGAAGAAAGCAGTCCTCCGGATGCTTGATCCTCTCTCCCCCAGCTGCCTCCACCAACCCACGTTTGCCATCAGACACAGGTCACCAGCATTGCAGGAGGTAAGGCACAGATGCCTCCAGCCCTCCACGCCCACTACGCTACACGCCCCCATTTCTAAGGTTCCGCCTCCGAATGTTTTTTTCACAGCAGGCAGCATCAGTTGAGCAGAAGCCCAGGATAAAATGTTAACTGCTGGACTCTCTCACCAGGATTGTGGAATTGACTGTTACCTAAAAAATTAACACTTGGCAGAAGGCATCATCAAGGGATTCTATGGGGGGTCAAAGTGAACACAAGAAACAGGTCACTAGGAAGACTGAAGAGCCCCTGAAGTCACTGTGACGAGTCTGAAAAAAAATAAATGTAATATTTAGACAAATCAGCTTACATTTCATATTTTTTCTGTAATTTTCACCCTTCCTTCTTTATTACTAAGGACATTTGCATGCAAACAGGATCGCTGCCCTATATGCGCTGGCTGCTTGTCTACACCTGAGGTAACAAGTCTGTTCAGAATATCCCAATCTGGTGTTGTGGAGATGATTATGATTCCAGGTGTGGACTAGCAGCCAAAGCAGAATTGGGCCAGCGGTGTCTACGGAATTATTTAAAAATCTGGTAACCGCAAAAGGCACACTGAGCCAAATCTCACATCCAGACGTGACCAGAGGGAAGACGGAGCACAGAAAACAAAAATAACAGCATTAAAAGTGGTTACAGTAATAAAATTACAAAGTGCAGAGAACAGAAAAATGAACCACCAAGAAAACAATGCGACGACTAATGGACCCCAAGATAATTTCCAAATGGAGTACGCTGAAAGTGAAGACCAGGTTAAAAGAGCGGCTGACACCAGTTTTTTCCTCTAGGCAGGGCAGGCAACCTGTAATATGGAGTTGCCTGTCCTAGGAGCTATTCTAGCCATATATCACCCTTTTTGGTAATTTATTAAAAAAGTTATTCCCTCCATAAAGCCTGGCTGGCAACTTCCGTATACGAGCCAAGCGGCCGCTGAGCGCTGCATCCCCGATTCCCCACCCCTAAAAAGAGCACAATTATAATGTGAAGTAGAGAGCAGGGCTGCAGGGGCTCTATGGAGAATGTAATGGAATCTGGGGGCTGCCTAAATCTACCCAGATTATCTTTGTGGGCAGGTATACATGTATGAGGTTAATATCTTTGCCTAATGTCTTTTTTTTAAACCTGTAAAAAAAAAAAAAAAAAAAAAAAGTACATCAATAATTCCAACCCCCACACCGACCACCCACCGACTACCCAGCACCCCGCAACTTCCTCACACCTTCCCTCACCTGAACAGGTCGCAAGGTGAAGATCCATTCTTCAGTGGCAGACATGTATTGTTAACGGCGACTGCTATATGAGGAATTAAGGTAAGTGTGGTTCAGTGTATTTCAGTGAGGTTTTCAACTCTGGTGCATAACTCTGCCATTTTTGCATATTCTGACATCAAATTTTCAACATGACCTTTTTGAGACCCCACCTCATGAACAATGCAGGTGGAATTATGCAAATCTGGTCTGAAAGGCGATTTCACAGTTGCTGGGTGAAATCACCTTTCAGGCAGGATTTGAACATTTTCACTGCTCTTGTTCATGAGGTGGGGTCATAAGAAGGCTATGTTGAAAGTCTGGGATCAAAGTATGTAAAATGGAAAAGTTGTATATCCGTTGGAAATTTTGCTATGCTTACCGTAGTTTTGGCAGTTTCACCTTTCTTGCCTCTTTACAAATCAAGCTTGGGTGTGCCTGGGATTGTCAACCTAAAATAGAATAAATAATAACGCTCTCCCTGCTCTCATATACTGTACCCATCTCAGCTTATTTACTGATGGAATGGGGTGAGCGTTAGGGTTGATCAACCCAAGGCACACCCCACGCCTGATTTGCAAAGAGGCAAAAGAGGGGAAACCGTAATGGTTTTCCTGTTGCTGCCTGGTAGGGTGGGGTGGGGTGCTAGGTTGGAAAACCTAACGCCACATTTCCCCACTGTTGTCACTTTTATCCTAACTAGTGCATTAAAGAAGTTTTTTTGCAATGAATATATATATATACATATATATATATATATACACACACATATATATATACATACACACACACACACACACACACACACACGTGTATATATACACACACATATATATATTATATATATACTAACATACTAAAGAGCCAGGAGAATAGGCCAAATGGTCTGTCTTGTCTGCTTGAAAGCCATCAACCTAGTGGCTCGCCTACCACCCCCCAGCCCCCAAGAGAGTCTTCTTTTATTCAGAATTCCTATACCTGTCCCACCCCTTCTTGAAGCCCTCCACTGTGCAGTCTTCCATCAGCCACCCAGGCAGCGATTCCACAGCTCCACCACCCTCTCAGTGAAAAGATGCCTCCACGCCTCGTAATTTCCCAGTATATACTTGTACAATATGTGTGGACACAAATCCAATATAAAAAATGTTTTCTCCACACATGCGTGATACATTTTAGAACCCAGAATTTATCACACATATGTTGGATAAAACATTACCTGTCAATCATCCCCTTAAAAACAACCTATGGTACAAACAGGACAGGGGTTGGGGAATCCGTGTGATACACGATTTATCTGCACTCCAGCACTTTGACTTCGGGCACATCACTCATGACTTATGCCACTCAAGAGGTTACCCAAGGTCATACTGCTCTGCAGATCAACGTATCACAATAGCCCCCACTGCATACCGCTGGTTTTAAAGTTTATGTTGTGGTCTCTCACAAAGCCTCTCAAGGACCATTCTGCAAATATTTTTCTGATTGGAAGGTCATTGAAGACAAATTAATGAATCAGACTGGGACACAATTATTAGACCAGTGACGATTTCACAGACTGTGCATGACACCTTTTTTTATTTATTTATTTATTTATTTTAACTGTAGTGAAAGCTTTCTCACAGTTCTTTGGCAACACCTGCAAACATGGTCTTGTACATGCTACAATGAGAAAGCAGCAACGACCTAACTGGAATGCAAGCCACCCGAACACAAGGTGTATACAGCATCGCCCATGCAAGATGCAGTCAGTGCACGATCAGAAGGTATTCTGCATCGCACCGCCTACTCACTGCTTTTATGCAAAGGTAGTGCAACCATGCTTTTACTTTCAGCCTCCAGGCTTCTGCAGAACAAGTGCTTCCCACCATTTAAAGGCATAGTTCTTGACCCTAATGCTGCTGCCAGGGTTACCGATAAGTTGTGTATGATGCTGGCGCAATTACAAAAGTAGTATTTTGAGCCAGTTATGTCAGATTATTCAGGCCCCCTTTGTACCTGAACACCAACCCCACATTAAACTCACACAAAACAGAGAATTGTATGGATTACAGCAGGGCTACATATGTTGTTGTTGGACTTAGCTGCTGGACCACAGATTCAAAGCTGGGCGCCAAATAAATATCTTTATGAAATAAAACAGAATGCATTCATAGTTTTTTTTTTTTTAAATGCCTTTATCAAACACAATAACGGTACTTGTGTGTGTCAGGGGGGAGAATGTTTTTCTTTTGTTTACTTTTTTTATGTTACTTTAGACACATTCATTGTCAAATAGTTTCGTTTTTTTAATACAAATTTAGTATGCCAAGTCAGACCAGTCCTTGACCAGGTCAAAAAAACTGAAACTCTATCAAAAGCGCTTTTGATCAGTTCGTCAAATGACAAGTAAACGGGACGAACTGGGGGACTTGTGTTCTGTGTGATATGAATGCAGCTTTTGTCCCCTCATTCAGGCACTGCAACACTTACAAACCCAGGGGGCACTCTATTCTAGGCGCTCGAGTCGCTAAAGAAAGAGCATCTAGTCCAGTGGTCTAAATTCGGAAATAAGATTGCAACTGTCATACACGATTACAGTACAGAGCTAGACTACTGCCTTTCAGCACCTTCGAGCTCAACAAAGAAAAGAAAGGAGAAAAAATAAGAGGAAGTTCGCCCCCCAAGCTTAACTTGCAATTAACAGTGGCGGTTTTGTATAGCTTTAAATAAGGAGGGGGACTCTGATGCAGAGGGATTATTTGAAAATGCAATATTTTTTCTTTTTTCTTTTAACAAGGGCTCTTAAGACATCTTTTATCTCAGCAGTTTGATAGCTTTATTGTACTATGTTAGGTACGGGACAGACTCGGTTTTAAATGCTTGTAATTGTTTAAAATGAAATTGTATGTACAGTGCTCCAAGTCCTCAAGATGAGGCACCGTTTTGTTTGCGTTTTACAGCCCCCTTGTTCTTTTTCACACCAGAAAGAAAGCACAGAACCCCTGTGAAAACAAACTGCTAGCAATTTTTTTTTTTTTTTTTTTACGCATATCTACACACATACAGTGGTTAGAGATGGTCTAAAGCACTGGGGCTTGACCTGCCAGAGGCAGACCTGCTGAACACAGAGTTAAATGTACAAATGTACTGGGACCAGACCTGGTGAACACATGGTTACATGGGCAAAGGTACTGAGGCACGATCTGCCTGAAGAAAAAATTACTTACCTTAGTAATGTTGTTTCTTCTAATGGAGTCTTGCTATATTATGACATGCAGTGAGTCCCAACCTTCGAACTGCTCCGGAGGTGAAAGAGTTAACTTTCCATGCCAGGCATGGAACCCTGAGTGCGAACTCGGTTGAAAACTCTGTCTGTTGTTCTTCAAACTCAAACTGTCAGATCTTTACGAGCAAAACTCACTAACGTTCTGTGTGGAAGCCGTAAACCTACACTAGCCCACTGGCTACTAACTACAAGAACACGTTTTTTCTTGATCCCAAAACAAAGACTCAAGTCAGGGGAATCAAGAAAGAAAATTAAAACATAACACCCAAGCACCCTAAAAGAAAGGGTGAAAAATAAAGTGGGCATCTACAAAGTGCCAACATTGCACTGCCCACCCACAACCCAAAAGTAGAGGTTCTGAGAGGGGCAGCTGGGGGGGAGGTCATAATATAGCAAGACTCCATTAGAAGAAACAACATTACTAAGGTGAGTAATTTTTTCTTCAAACAACATGAAGTCTTGCTATATTATAACATATGCAGATTACACAGCAGTACCTCCATGGAGGAGGGACAGAACCTACCTAGGAAATAGGCTCTGAAGCACAGCTGTGCCAAATCGAGCATCACTCCTAGCCTGGATGTCCAGGGAGTAATGCGTAGTAAAAGTGTGAACTGTTTTCCAGGTAGCTGCTTGACATATCTCTAGGATAGGGATGTCTCTGGCAGCCAGAGACGCAGCTGTACCTCTGGCAGAGTGAGCCCTCAGGCCTGAGGGAGGAACCTTACCCAGTTTTCATAGCAAAATTGGATACAAGAGACAATCCACCTGGCAATGGATCTTTTAGTGGCAGGTTTTCCTTTACCAACCTCACCATAAGTGAGGAACAATTAGAGGGAGTCAAACCTGTGACCCTTGGTACGTTCTATGTAGTAACTAAGGGCTCTTTTGACATCTAAACTGTGCAATCTCCTCTCACCAGAGGAGGAATGGTCAGTGAAGTACACAGGAAGAGACATGGATTGATTAAGGTGGAAGTCTGAAACCACCTTAGACAAAAACTTTCTGTTAGTCCTGAGGACCACCTTATCTCTGTGAAAGGAGATAAAATCAGGCTCCACTGACAATGCTTGCAATTCACTTATCGCCTGGCAGAAGTGATGGCTACCAAAACATAGTTTTCCAAGTCAAGTACTTAAGCTCTGCTGAAGACAATGGCTCAAAGGGTTGCATAAGCTGGGCAATGCAAATATTAAGATCCCAAGCAGGGCAGGGTCCCTGAATGGAGGGTTGGTGTGAAGCAACCCCTTGAAAAACTTGGAGAATACAGGGTGAGCTAAAAAAGAAGAGGGTTTACCTGCTGATAAGAAAGCAGACACGGCTGCCAGGTGCACTTTTAGGGTAGCTGGTCTCAGTCCCAAAGAATTTAAATGCACCAAAAAATCCAGGATTGTGGGCCAGTCAACAGATTCTGGGGGAATATGCTTGTCAGAGCACCATATGGAAAATATCTTCCATTTGGAATTATAAGTAGCCCTGGTGGAAGGCTTCCTAGAGGCCTTCAAGATATCCAATACACCTTGGGAGAGGTGTAGGTCAGCAAACTCTAACTCTTCAAGAGCCAGGCCTTGAGATTGAGAGATTTGAGGTTCGGATACCAAACTCTCTCCTGGGCACAGGTTAACAGGTTGTGATTCCTGGGAAGACACAGGGGAAGGTGGACTGCTAAGGACATGAGGAGTGGGTACCAGGGCTGTCTGGCCCAATCTGGAGCAATCAGGATCATCTTGCAGGGTTGAGATCTGATTTTGACTAGCACCTTGAACAGAAGAGGGAAGGGGAGAAAGCATAGAGAAACTTCCCTTCCCAACTGAGAAGGAAGGCATCCAGAGGGACTGAGCCCAACGCTGGGGGCCTGCAGCAAAAAAGGGGAAGTTGGTGATTGCCTGGGGCTGCAAAAAGATCTATCTGCGGGGTGCCCCATCTGGCAAATACTATCTCCAGTACTAGGGGATCCAGCGCCCATTCGTGATGGCTCTGGGAAATCCTGCTGAGAGCATCTGCCAGGACATTGTCCTTGCCTGGGAGGTGAACTGCCGTAAGGGAGGCGTTCAGGGAATAAGCCAGAGACCACAACTTCATTGCTTCGGTGCACAAGGCCGCAGACCGAGTGCCTCCTTGCTTGTTGATGTACCACATTGTAGTGGTATTGTCTGTTCTGACCTGTACAACCTTGTTCTAAACAGATGTGGAAAAAACTTGGAGTGCTAGAAAAACTGCTCTGAGTTCCAACAGATTGATGTGGAGCAGAGATTCCTGTGGGGACCACAATCTCTGGGTAGTGAGGTCACCCATGTGAGCTCCCCACCCCAAGAGGGATGCATCTGTAGTAAGGATTAAGGAGTGAGACTGAGGGGCGAAGGGGGGCCCCTGTCTCAGATTGCTCTGGTCCTGCCACCACTGAAGGGCCTGGATCAGGGTTCGAGTCACTGAGATCAACTTGGTTAGAGGGTCTCTTTGAGACCAAAAGGCTCTCAAATGGAACTGGACGCCCTCATCTGAAATCTTGCTCCTGCACTACTGCTGTAGAAGCAGCCATGTGCCCCAGGAGCTGTAGAAAATGCCTTGCTGGTCGAGAGACCTGCAGCGTGAAACAGGAGGCCACAGAGACCAGGGTCCTTGCTCTTTCCAGAGGAAGGAAGGCTCTGGCCTCTTTTGTGTTCAGTTCTGCGCCTATGAAGGTGAGAAGCTGGACAGGCTCTAGGACTGACTTTGGAAGATTGAGAAGGAAACCTAGAGATGTGAGCAGTTGCTGAGTTACCTGAAGGTGTAGTTTGACCTGGTCTGGGGACTGGCCTACTATGAGCCAGTCGTCCAGATAAGGAAAGATTTCAATCTTATGCCTTCTTAAGTGGGCAACTGCTACTGCCAGGCATTTTGTGAATACCCCGGGCCGGTGAGGCCAAGGGCATTGCTCTTGAACTGGTAATGGCCTGAGGGCAGTTCAATCTGAGGTACTTTCATGGGAGCTTCTGATAAGAACATGGAAGTAGGCATCCTTGAGGTCCAGGGAGGCTAGCCAGTCCCCTGGCCTTAGAGAGAGTAAAATAATTCCCAGAGTCACCATTTTGAATTTTGGTTTTAAAAGGTGTTTGTTTAGATATCTGAGATCCAGGATGGGCCGCCATTCTCCTGTCTTTTTTGGAGTAAGGAAGTACCTGGAGTACAACCCTTTGCCCTGGTGTAGGGGTGGAACCCTTTCCACAGCTCTGAGAGCCATAAGGGTAGAAACTTCCGTTTCTAGGGCAAGTGCCTCTGATGGATTTGCAGGTGGAAAGGACCTGGCTCTCATCTTTGGAAATTTTTTGAAGCTGAGAACCAGTCCCTGGCTTACTACTTCCAGGACCCACTTGTCTGATGTTAAAGACTTCCAGTCCTGGACAAAGTAAGCCAACTTGCCCCCTACCGGTAGTGGAGAATCAGCCCTGGCCACCCCATCAGGGAGCCTGCTTGGCAGGGGCTTTGGGCTGAGGGGTAGAAGCAGGCTTACTTGTACCCCGTCTGCCTCTCCCTCTAAAGAACCCCTCTGGGCATAAGCAGAAGAGGAGGCCTGGGCTTGGTAAAAGGCTGCCCCTGCCCCTGACATGCTGCCTTTGAGGAGTGGCTTGCCTTTCTTTGGCCTGTGCACTCCTATAGATGGTCCTATATTCATCCATTTTCTTCATATAATTCTCTGTCTGCTCCCCAAACAGAGAATTGCCCACAACAGGAAAATCCATAGCCTTAGACTGGGTATCCTGTGACAGGGTAGTACATCTGAGCCAAGCCATTCTGCGAAGAGCCATGGATGTAGCCATGACCCTTGATGATACATCACTAGAGTCTACTGCAGCATGAAATTGCACCTTGGATGCCTCAATACCATCCGCAGCCACCTGCTCCAGCTCCCTGGCAAGCTGGTCAGGGGCCTGTTTTGCTAGGGTCAGCACAGTATCCCATCCGGATGTCTGGTACCTAGCAGCATAAGCCATATAATTTGCCTGTCTGAGTCCTAAAGATGCTGCCATGTACTGTTTCTTTGCCATGGCATCTATCCTCCTGGAGTCCTTTTCAGGAGGGTGAGAGGCTAGAGGAATATTTGCCTTGTCACAGGCAGCGCCTGCACTACCCCCACATAGCTGCATTGCTGGTGAGAACTCCGTATCAGAGCCTGATAATGCATACCTCTTGTCCATCCTTTTATCAACAGGGAGGATAGAGTAAGGAGTTTTAGAATTTTTACTGTCTGTTTTCTAAAAGATTTGTGCAAGGGAATAGACAGTCTCCTAGACTCTGGAATATCCATCATTTCTACATAATCAGGCTCTTCTTGGTCATCAACAGCTTCCTCAACAGGGAGTTGGAGAGTTTCAGCAACTTTCTTATAGAACATAAAATGAGAAGGGGACTCAGATAGCCTGGGGGGGAAACCCCCAACGGTCTGTCTGGAGAGATGTCCGGTTCAATTGGCACATCCAGACCTTCAAATTCACATTCACTATCCTCATACTCCTCCTTCCCTTCCTCGGTTCTAAAATCCTCAAAATCTTGAACGGTGGAACCCGGCAGGCTGAGCGCTTCCCTGATGGTGTCGGGTTGGACGAGACTGGAAAAGAGACTGGAAAATTTGAATTGCTCTAGCTATTTCCTCAGCGGTTGGAGAAAGAACTTTGGCTCCACACTAGCTGACTTTCTAGACCTTTTAGTTGGAACTGGCTCCTCAGAGCTGGCTCTTTGTTTGCCTGAGGAAGTATCGCCCTGGTCAGAGGGCACTCCAACCGAACCGGGCTGGCCATCCGGTCAGCGGATTTTTGGCCTCCTTTCCCAGAGCCTACCAACTCTCTTTTCCACGGTGGCAGGAAAATTCTTACAAATCTGGCAGTCTGCATTGGGGTGGTCAAACCCCAGACAATATACACAGGTGGTGTGTGGGTCAGCCTTGAAGACTTCCCCACAGAGGCCACAGTGCTGAAACCCAGTGGGCCGGTTTTCTTTTTGGGTTCTCAGACATAGTGCCAGCTAACCAAACTTGCCCGTTAATGGCAATCCGCCAAGCAAGACTCTCTTATCGGTTCCCAGCTGTGTCATGGGTCGTAGAAAAAACCGTAATGAAATCCGTTTTTT
Source organism: Neoceratodus forsteri (assembly GCA_016271365.2). Classification (NCBI taxonomy): domain Eukaryota; kingdom Metazoa; phylum Chordata; order Ceratodontiformes; family Ceratodontidae; genus Neoceratodus; species Neoceratodus forsteri. Next base: position 35,752,118 of record JADMNL010000036.1, on the reverse strand, counting down.
TAGAACCGATAAGAACCGGGAACCGCACTCTAAAGGACTAGAAAGATTTTTAAAACAACCTGATCGGTTCAAGCCGAACCAAAAACACATTTACAAGTTCCACACAGAAGAAAAATAAATGTAAGCCTATCTATTACTTACAATACTACAGAGAGCTTGAACCGACCGGTTGCGGTTTAATTTTGGTCAAGAAACCAAAAAATAAGACTTTTTAACCGACAAACGAACCAAGCAGAAGGAAAAATCTCCAGAGCGACTGTTCAGTGAGGCGGAGTAAAGAATCTGACAGTTTGAGTTTGAAGAACAACAGACAGAGTTTTCAACCGAGCTCGCTCTCAAGGTTCCATGCCTGGCATGGAAAGTTAACTCTTTCACCTCCGGAGCAGTTCGAAAGTTGGGACTCACTGCATATGTCATAATATAGCAAGACTTCATGTTGTTTGAACACAGGATTACATGTGTGAAGTACTTGGGCATGACCTGCCTCAGCCCAGGATGGATAAGTATTGGGGAGGGAGGTCGACCTGCCTGAACACAGAGTAAAGATGGGTAAAGTACTGGGGCCGACCTGCCTATACGTAGGGTAAGATGGTAAGAATGCAGGGGGGGTGCTGACCTGCCTGAACACAAGGTTACATGGGCAAAGGTACTGGAGCTTCAACTGTATGAGCATAGGGTTATATGGACAAATGTACTGGGGCTCAACCTGCCTGAATGCAGTGTAAGAAGGGTAAAATATTGAGGGGCGACCTGCCTGAAACCAAAGTAAACAACATGGGTAAAGGTACTGGGACTCACTCTACCTGAACACAGTGTACGATGGGTAAAATACTGAGGGTCAACCTGCCTGAACACAAGAATGCATGGGCAAAGGTACTGGGGCCTGACCAGCCTGAACACAAGACTAGATGGGCAAGGTACTGGGGCATAGCCTGACTAACACAAGGTTAGATGGGCAAAAGATACTGGATATTTCGACCTGTCTGAACACAGGGTTACATGGGCAAATGTGCAGGCTAGACCTGCTGAACACAGGGTTACATGGACAAATGTGCGGGCTAGACCTGCTAAACACAGGGTTACATGGACAAATGTACTGGCGCCTAGACCTGCTGAACACAGGGTTACATGGACAAATGTACTGGCGCCAGACCTGAGTGAGCATGAGGTTACATGGACAAATGTACTGGGGCCAGACCTGCTGAACACAGGGTTACATGGACAAATGTACTGGGGCCAGACCTGCTGAACACAGGGTTACATGGACAAATGTACTGGGGCCAGACCCGCTGAACACAGGGTTACATGGACAAATGTACTGGGGCCAGACCCACTGAACACAGGGTTACATGGACAAATGTACTGGGGCCAGATCCGCTGAACACAGGGTTACGTAGACAAATGTACTAGTTCCAGACCTGCTGAACACAGGCTTACTTGGACAAATGTACTGGGGCCGGACCTGCTGAAAAGAGGGTTACATGGACAAATGTACTGGGGCCGGACCTGCTGAACACAGTGTTACATGGACAAATGTACTGGGGCCGGACCTGCTGAACACAGGGTTACATGGACAAATGTACTGGGGCTGACCTGCTGAACACAGGGTTACATGGACAAATGTACTAGGGTCGGACCTGCTGAACACAGGGTTACATGGACAAATGTACTGGGCCGGAACCTGCTGAACACAGGGTTACATGGACAAATGTACTAGGGCCAGACCTGCTGAACACAGGGTTACATGGACAAATGTACTGGGGCCAGACCTGCTGAACACGGGTTACATGGACAAATGTACTGGGGCCAGACCTGCTGAACACAGGGTTACATGGACAAATGTACTGGGGCCAGACCTGCTGAACACAGGGTTACATGGACAAATGTACTGGGGCCAGACCTGCTGAACACAGGGTTACATGGACAAATGTACTGGGGCCAGACCTGCTGAGCACTGGGTTACATGGACAAATGTACTGGGGCGGACCTGCTGAACACAGGGTTACATGGACAAATGTACTAGGGCCAGACCTGCTGAACACAGGTTACATGGACAAATGTACGGGCCAGACCTGCTGAACACAGGCTTACATGGACAAATGTACTGGGCCAGACCTGCTGAACACAGGTTACATGGACAAATGTACAGGGCAGACCTGCTGAACACAGGTTACATGGACAAATGTACTGGGGCCAGACCTGCTGAACACAGGGTTACATGGACAAATGTACTGGGGCCAGACCTGCTGAACACAGGGTTACATGGACAAATGTACTGGGGCCAGACCTGCTGAACACAGGGTTACATGGACAAATGTACTGGGCCAGACCTGCTGAACACAGGGTTACATGGACAAATGTACTGGGGCCAGACCTGCTGAACACAGGCTTACATGGACAAATGTACGGGGCCAGACCTGCTGAACACAGGCTTACATGGACAAATGTACTGAGGCCAGACCTGCTGAACACAGGGTTACATGGACAAATGTACTAGGTCCAGACCTGCTGAACACAGGCTTACATGGACAAATGTACTAGTTCCAGACCTGCTGAACACAGGCTTACATGGACAAATGTACTAGTTCCAGACCTGCTGAACACAGGGTTACATGGACAAATGTACTAGTTCCAGACCTGCTGAACACAGGCTTACATGGACAAATGTACTAGGCCAGACCTGCTGAACACAGGCTTACATGGACAAATGTACTGGGGCCAGACCTGCTGAACACAGGTTACATGGACAAATGTACTGGGCCAGACCTGCTGAACACAGGTTACATGGACAAATGTACTGGGGCCGGACCTGCTGAACACAGGGTTACATGGACAAATGTACTAGGGCCAGACCTGCTGAACACAGGGTTACATGGACAAATGTACTAGGTCCAGACCTGCTGAACACAGGCTTACATGGACAAATGTACTAGTTCCAGACCTGCTGAACACAGGGTTACATGGACAAATGTACTAGGTCCAGACCTGCTGAACACAGGGTTACATGGACAAATGTACTGGGGCCAGACCTGCTGAACACAGGCTTACATGGACAAATGTACTAGTTCCAGACCTGCTGAACACAGGCTTACATGGACAAATGTACCGGGGCCAGACCTGCTGAACACAGGCTTACATGGACAAATGTACTGGGGCCAGACCTGCTGAACACAGGCTTACATGGACAAATGTACTAGTTCCAGACCTGCTGAACACAGGCTTACATGGACAAATGTACTGGGACCAGACCTGCTGAACACAGGCTTACATGGACAAATGTACTGGGGCCAGACCTGCTGAACACAGGCTTACATGGACAAATGTACTGGGGCCAGACCTGCTGAACACAGGGTTACATGGACAAATGTACTGGGGCCAGACCTGCTGAACACAGGGTTACATGGACAAATGTACTGGGCCAGACCTGCTGAACACAGGGTTACATGGACAAATGTACTGGGCCAGACCTGCTGAACACAGGTTACATGGACAAATGTACTAGGCCAGACCTGCTGAACACAGGCTTACATGGACAAATGTACTGGGGCCAGACCTGCTGAACACAGGTTACATGGACAAATGTGCACAGGCCAGACCTGCTGAACACAGGGTTACATGGACAAATGTACTGGGGCCAGACCTGGTGAACGCAGGGTTACATGGACAAATGTACTGGGGCCAGACCTGGTGAACACAGGGTTACATGGACAAATGTACTGGGGCCAGACCTGCTGAACGCAGGGTTACATGGACAAATGTACTGGGGCCAGACCTGGTGAACGCAGGGTTACATGGACAAATGTACTGGGGCCAGACCTGCTGAACGCAGGGTTACATGGACAAATGTACTGGGGCCAGACCTGGTGAACACAAGGTTACATGGACAAAGGTACTGGGGCCAGACCTGGTGAACACAAGGTTACATGGACAAACGTACTGGGGCCAGACCTGGTGAACACAAGGTTACATGGACAAATATACTGGGGCCAGACCTGATGAACACAGGGTTACATGGACAAATGTACTGGGGCTAGACCTGCTGAACACAGGGTTACATGGACAAATATACTGGGGCTAGACCTGCTGAACACAGGGTTACATGGACAAATGTACTGGGGCCAGCCCGCTGAACAAAGGGTTACATGGAGAAATGTACTGGGGCCAGACCCTCTGAACACAGGGTTACATGGACAAATGTACCGAACCAGACCCGCTGAACACTAGGTTACATGGACAAATGTACTAGTTCCAGACCTGCTGAACACAGGCTTACATGGACAAATGTACTTGGGCCGGAGCAGCTGAACACAGGTTTACGTGGACAAATGTACTAGGGCCAGACCTGCTGAACACAGGGTTACATGGACAAATGTACTAGTTCCAGACTTGCTGAACACAGGCTTACATGGACAAATGTACTGGGGCCGGACCAGCTGAACACAGGTTTACGTGGACAAATGTACTGGCGCCAGACCTGCTGAACACAGGGTTACATGGACAAATGTACCGGGGCCAGACCTGCTGAACGCAGGGTTACATGGACAAATGTACTGGGGCCAGACCTGCTGAACGCAGGGTTACATGGACAAATGTGCTGGGGCCAGACCTGCTGAACGCAGGGTCACATGGACAAATGTAATGGGGCTAGACCCGCTGAACGCAGGGTTACATGGACAAATGTAATGGGGCTAGACCCGCTGAACGCAGGGTTACATGGACAAATGTACTGGCGCCAGACCTGCTGAACTCAGGGTTACATGGACAAATGTACTGGGGCCAGACCTGCTGAACACAGGGTTACATGGACAAATGTACTGGGGCCAGACCTGCTGAACACAGGGTTACATGGACAAATGTACTGGGGCCAGACCTGCTGAACACAGGGTTACATGGACAAATGTACTGGGGCGGACCAGCTGAACACAGGGTTACGTGGACAAATGTACTGGGGCGGACCTGCTGAACACAGGGTTACATGGACAAATGTACTAGTTCCAGACCTGCTGAACACAGGCTTACATGGACAAATGTACTGGGGCCAGACCTGGTGAACACAGGGTTACATGGACAAATGTACTGGGGCCAGACCTGGTGAACACAGGGTTACATGGACAAGTGTACTGGGGCCAGACCTGGTGAACATAGGGTTACATGGACAAGGACATGGCTGACCTCCCGACATTAGTCCACGCCTTTGTTACTTCTCGCCTTGATTACTGCAATGCCCTGTACCTAGGGTTGCCGGGGGTTGATATCCGCCGCTTGCAGCTGGTGCAGAACGCTGCAGCCAGGCTTTTGACGGGGACATCAATTAGGAATCATATTACGCCTGTGCTGCACAAACTGCACTGGCTGCGGTTCAGTGGGGATCACCTTTAAGGTCTGTTTACTGACCTATAAAGCCTACGAACAGGGACGCAATATCTGCAAGATCTACTTGTTCCTACCGTCCTCCGGCTCACTCAGATCCCCGGCGAGGGATTGCTAGAGGTTCCCAGGTTCGTTTAAAAACATCTGGGGCACGAAAGCTTATGCTGCCCCGACCCTGTGGAATTTCACCGCCGGATACCGCTGCCTGACCATCGAAAGCTTTAAATCAGAGTTAAAAACATATTTATTCCAAAAGGCCTATGGGGAGTAGTTATTGCACTGACATGAAATTGGAACTGTATTTTATTGTTGTTTATTATGTTACATGTATGTCTTATGTATTTAATTACTGTACAGCGCTTTGACTTTGAAAAGCACTTAAAAAATAAATTTTTACTTACTTACTTACAAATGTACTGGGGCCAGACTCGCTGAACGCAGGGTTACATGGACAAATGTACTGGGGCCAGACCCGCTGAACGCAGGGTTACATGGACAAATGTACTGGGGCCAGACCCGCTGAACGCAGGGTTACATGGACAAATGTACTGGGGCCAGACCCGCTGAACACAGGGTTACATGGACAAATGTACTGGGGCCAGACCTGCTGAACACAGGGTTACATGGACAAATGTACTGAACACAGGGTTACATGGACAAATGTACTGGGGCCAGACCTGCTGAACACATGGTTACATGGACAAATGTTCTGAACACAGGGTTACATGGACAAATGTACCGGGGCTAGACCTGCTGAACACAGGGTTACATTGACATAGATAGTAGAGATCAACCTGCATGAATGCATACATGATGGGCAAAGGTACGGGAGGTCCACCTGCCCGAACACAGGGTTGCAACAGCAAAGGTAATGGGGCACAACATGCCTGAACATGAGGTTAGATGGGCAAAGGTACTGAGGAATGGCCTGCCTAAACACAAGGTTACATAGGCAAAGGCACTGGGACTCGACTTGCCTGAACACAGTGCAAGATGGGTAAAATACTGGGTGGGGTGGTACGACCTACCTGAACACAGGATTACATGTGCAAAGGTACTGGGGCTAGACCTGCCGGAACACAGAGTTATACGGACAAAGGTACTGAGGCACAACCTGCCTGAACACAAGATTAAATGGGCAAAGGTACTTGGTATCAACCTGCCTGAACACAGGGTTACATGTGCTGGGACTCGGCCTGCCTCAGCCCAGGGTTAGACTGATAAAAGTACTGGTGGTCGACCTGCCTGAGGTCAGGTTAGATGGGTAAAGGTACTGGGGCTCATTCCGGAGTCAGAGGTCAGTTGAACAATTCAACCTGGATGAAACTTAAACAGTGATGCCAGGTTTTGATGGACAAAGTTCTCTTTTCGGTCTTCCTGAGGCCAGGGTAATACAGACAAAAGTTACTGGGGCTCAGCTCTCCCAGATGGCAATGGTCTGTCTGCTCATCTGATGCAAGACAGTGACACAGTTACACTTACACTTACAAGGCTGCAGTAACCTGGGAGCCAACAAAATTCTCTAGTACACACACACTAGACCAAGTGACGTCTAACCATACCTTAAGCATCACTGGTGGTCCAGAAATACAGATCACAGTGATGGAGGTCATTTGTTCTCCTTTCCACCGATTATTCATGTAAAATGCTGAAAACATTAACTAAAGCAGCAATGCATGTTTATGGCAAAATTTGCACCTACTGTTTTTATTCTATTTTAGAATGTCCCTTGTCTCTCTCCCCCCATGCCTTTTTCTCCACTTTGTCTGCTTTAGTACTTTTTCTTAGACTTAAAGCCGAAAAGCTGTTCATTAACTCAAGCTTATAATTTGGATATCTAATACATGACAGTCTCAGTGCTTCAGATATTTATTAATAATTGTATTTATTGTTTTATATATTCTTTGGACTTAATGGTTGATTACATTTGTGTGTGTTTCATTTGTAAATTACTCCGAGCACCAGCGATAGGGCGCAGTATAAAAATAAATGTCTTGCCTTAACCCTTGCAGGGCTGCGGACTGATACATCTGTTCAGAACTCCAATATGTTCTAATTTTGTCAGCAGTCCAAGGGTTAAAATAATTAAAAGAATCCTTTTAATATGGCAATACTGAAGTCCATATCAGTATTTTCGGCCATTTTTGAATACTCATATTTAACATCACATTTCTTGTGATTAAAATAAACCATCACGCAACATACACGTGGTAACCGGCCCAGTGGCGCTGAGGACTGAGGGATCCACCTTACCTCCCGCCACGCTGGCGACCAGTGTTCAGGAGTGGACACGGGACGCTGGGGTTCGGTCAGAGCAGGAGAGGACTGAGCGTCCGAAGGACTGCTCTACTCTCCTGTAGAGGATGGGTTGTGGACTATGACGGTCCAGCAAATCCCAGTGGAGACTGGGGTACTGCAGCCAAGGAGACGTAGAGGGAGGTGCAGCAGGACATCCTGTGTGCAGATGTGGAATCGTCACACGCGCTGGGCGCCATGGCACGTTGGGCGCCGCAGGTAGTGAAACGTGGGGAAAAAACTGGCACCAGGACAGGCAAAGGGGGGACCCACAGCTGGCACCCACGCTCAACATTGGATCCTTCCGACCGTCCTCCGGCTCTCACCCTCTCTCCGGCCGCCTACCAGATTGTAGATAAGAGCACTGGAGGAGTTGGTGGTCCCACCTCGGGGGACTCAAAGCCAGGGGATTGTTCAGGTCAGTGTAGGGGGATGAGAAGTCCCCAGGTTGGAGAACTGGTCAGAAGACCTCGGCAGAGTGGGAGAAAGTCGGGGCCTAGTGTCCACGCCAGAGAGAGGTTTAAGGGGCCAGAGAGCGAGGGGCATAAACAGAGCTAACCAAAAAAAAAAAAAAACATACACATGGTCCCTAAAATCTTATGAGACAAAAGGTGCAAGAACAGCTAAGGATACTAATGAAACAATAGCCGATTCATATAAACAGGAGCACTCTATTTTCAATTTGTTAAAAGGGCTCTGAGCTGCAGATCTGGTGACATCCAGCAGACCAGAACTGGGTTTGAATCTCACAGCTTCCACTTGCATACTGTGTGACCCTGAGCAAGTCCTTAACTCTTGTGCTCCCAGGTCGCACCTGAAAACAAACTCCGGCTTAGTGTGCCTTTCCTGGTTAAACAAGTTCCCCTTTCCCCTAAATTTGTTAAAAAAAAAAAAAAAAAAGTTATAGCACATTAAAAATGGAGAAAAGGGGGCTTCTTACGAGGCAAGAGGTAAGGGTAATCAAAAATAGCACAAAAACGTACAGGTCAAGATTTTCCACCATAGCACACTGCGGCGAAAGATTAAATAATGCCTGGGACCCCAAAAGGCTAAGAATGGCAAGTCTGAACCATGCAATGCTGCTTTAACTCAAAATGACTGTAGACAGATGAATGCAAACTAGCAAGGGCTGGATATGCACAATGCAAACACATCACCACATCTCAGATGAGGCAGGAAGGCCCAACTTCAGTCTCATCATATCAAACCTTGTATCTCCTGATCTCTGGTCATTTTCAAGTTAGCAAAGGCAGATCTCACAAAATAAGGATCATTTTACAGAAGGCGAATATTCAGCAAGGCCTTGTGCAAACACTGCATTCACTGCAAACCCATGCTGGAGAATGCAGAAAAGAATGCCAAGTCACTGAACTCTGTAAGCCAGGTGCGTAATAAATCCTACTGCGCTTGAACGCTGAGAGTTCAATTCCCAGTACAAATCAGGACTCCAATTATAGCAACATCTTCATTCGCACAAGCCACTCCCCAGTAACTGCCACCCACCCTAACAGAGAGATAGAAAGGCCAGAGGAGGCAGGAGGTGACTCAGTCAGCTTGTGCAGCCTCATACTGGCATCATCAGCACGCTTACAAATGGAAGGAACCTGCAGCAGACCAATGCCAGACCCTTCGACATTAATAGTGCCTCCACACCAGCATGTCATACAGGGAGAGTAAGTATAAGAACCCAAGTTATGTAATGCAAAAAGGAAAAAGTTAATTGTCCAAGCCTGTCACTTGCAGGCTGATTTTCATTACGGCCTACCCTCTCTCTCTCTCCCCCCCATACCCCTCTACCCCTTTTTTCAGAAGCCACCAATCCAACTCTCTCAAGAAACTGCATGTATTTCTAACTTTATTGGCCAATTCACAACAAAATGGGGGCAAGCAAACTGATAACTTGAGTGAGTGAGTGTGAGTGTGAGTGGTGTGAGGTGTGTGTGTGTGTGTGTGTGTATATATATATGTAACATGGCAAAAAGAAAGCGTGAAATAAGGGAATGTCATTGGACAAAACGCACCACATGATCAAAGTTGGAGGCGGGGATTAATCACTAGTAATACCCGCCCAACTATTAATCACGCGGTCACCGTGTCAAGCTGTAGCACCAGCAGCTATCACAGCAGAAAACGCTGTATATCCCACAATGCAGCAGACCACAGAAAAACGCATCGCAGCGAAGACACAAGATCTGACCGAGTGAACAGAAGTGAAAAAACGGAAACAACAACAACACAAGTATTGTCATATTACAAGCATATTAATGCCCTCCGGAGTCGGCTTCTCCTGGGGAATTAATACATGGTTGGGTGGTTGTAGGCACGGTCTTCGGCCTCGTGTCAACCCCAACCATGCATTAATTCCCAGTAGAACCCTCCTTCATCAGGCATTAATGTTTACATATATAGGAGTTCGGGTTTGGAAACGAGCATACATTCTACTTTTTGTGGCATTAAGATGAACCCCAACTCATGCATTAACAATTTTTTGCACATATACACACACACTGCAAAAAACTGTGTTAATGCACCCATTACAGTTCAACTTAACACCACAAAAGCAGCAAAATGTGGAGCTGGGTCCTAACTCACCCCCCCCCAGGCAAAAAGACAAAAACACACAGGCAACCGCAGACCGCCATCATCAGATAAGACAGAAAACATACAACTGTTTCCAGATAACACAAATGCAATAGCACTAACATACTACCTTGTGGATTTGTATCTGTGGTATGCACATCGCAAGACATACATACTCACTTCTAGTTGCAGACAGAAATCCATGATTCTGAAATCGCAATGGTATCTGTGTGCAGAAGCACAGGCCCCTGCAGCCACAGATACAAATCCACAATAACAAACTTAAAAGAGTTCTTTTGTCTGTAGAAGACAGGCCCTCCAGGTGCAAGACATACACCAACCTCTGGCTGCAGAGTGCAGGCCCCATGAAATCACTAATACCCAGACTGCAGCAGTGCACTGCTGTCTGCAGGACAACAGGCTGCTAAGAGGCCTGCTCCCTCTGCATATCGGGTGTGAGACATACACATCAACTTCTGGTTGCAAAGCGTAGACCTCTGTATGGCCTGCACTTCCACAGCTGCATACAGAAATCCATGATATACAACTTGCAACAGTACATATGTCTGCAGAAGCACAGGACTCTGTGGGGCCAGCACTTAGGCAGCCACAGGTACTTACGAATGCTATAGGTCATACACGCACACAGTGGGATAAAATAAAACAACCAGGAGGAACCAGATCTGACACTGGAGATTGGGTATGCCAGTGTCAGCATCTGATGTATGGCAGTACCAGGGGGTGGGCACTCTGGAGTCGCCACCTATCTATGGGGCGGGGGCAATCTGGATGGGAGGGGGGTACTAAAGCAGTACCGGAGGTCGGCATCCCAGTCTGCTTATGTAGGTATAAGAAATTCAGTATACAACGATCAGAAAGGACAAGTGAGGGCTGGCTGAGCTGGGAAGGGAAGGGGCTAAAATAGAAATAGAGTATCAGGAAGGAAAACAGAGGGCTTGCAAAGAGGGGAAGGGATTTAAATTAAGCAAGTATGAGGATTGACAAGGGAGGGCGGGCTGAGCTGGGAGGGGAAAGAACATGTAAACGAGTTCGTTTTGGGTGCAAGCAGGGGAAAAAAATCCCCTATGGCACCACTTTGTGTGTGACAGGTGAATTCACAAGTTACAACATGAAAATGGCTCCTCCCGTTAAGCTGGGCACCCATGATCTTGGGGTGTCCAGAAAATATATTTCTAGGCCCAATTAAAAAAAAAAAAAACAACACACTGCCACCACCAGACTCAAGCTGAACAAGACCCGTTTAGCTAGGTTCAGGTGTTTGTTTTTTAGAAATACTTTTTTTTGGTTAGGTACTTTCCAAGTTTTTTTATTAAAAAAAGAAGGAAAAAAAAGTGGTAGCTGTCATGACCTGAATGTGTTTTTTGTGTCATGAGAACTAGGTGGTGTGAAAGCAAAATGTTCTCGTGACACAAAAATGTTCGTGTTGTATCAGAGGGTTATCCAAAAACCCTACTGAGCATGCTCAGAAAAAAAAACCTTAAAATCCTTAAAACTTTGGAACAGATTATTTTTTCAAAAAACCTTCAAACACTACCTTGGCAAAGGTCACTTCTACCCTAAACGTTTAAAATTCCATACCATCTCAGCTGTGGTTCAAGCAAAAAAAAAAAAAAATGTTCTTTTTTATTAAAAGTTGACATTCCATATCTTGGAAACCGCACAAGCTGCCGTCTGAAACTTCTCACAGGAAAACTTGCCTCCGAGAAACAGCACGTCAAATTTTAGGCAATTTCATTAAATACCACCCACGTTATTATGGCGCAAAAATTGGGGTTTAACATTAAAAACCCTTAGGTCACAAATACTGTTTGTTTTTTTTCAAATTGTTTAACCAGGTTAGACACACTAAGCT